>ML677362.1:4791636-5040518 GCA_007922305.1 Dermatemys mawii
CAGGACTCCCTCCTGCCGCACTCAGCCCCCGAGGACTCCCCCCCTCGCGTAGACCGACTCCCCCCGCTGCCACACTCAACCGCCCCCCCGCCCCGCGGCCACGCAGCGGAGGGTCGGCGCAGGAGGAGCTCGTCGCATGCCAGTGCGCCTGCGCGCGGCGGAAACACGTGGCCGCTGCGCCGCTGGCCTGGAGCAGAGGCCGGGCCGAGAGCGCCATGGCGGCGGCCGGAGCAGCGTGTGGCGGGGACCCCCCGCGGGCCCCCTGCGCCTTCTCCCCGGGCGGCCGCCGCTCCCTGGCGTTGTGCGGCCCCGACGGGCGCCTCCGGGTGTGGGACACGCCGAGCAGCCGCCTGCAGCACGAGTACGTGCCCTCCGCCCACCTCAGCGCCGCCTGCACCTGCCTGGCCTGGGCCCCGCCGGGGGGCCGCCAGCCCCCGAGCAAGGTACCGGGGCGGGAGGGAACGCGGGGCCGCGACCCGGGTGCCGCCGCCGCTGCTGCCCGCACCGCATGGCCCGCTCGCCCCGTGCGGGGCCGGGCCTGCTCCGCCCACCCCCCGGCTCCATGTGGCTTCCCCGGGGAGAGCAGCCAGCAGGCCCCGACTGTGGGGGGGAGGCCCCCTTACAGCCGCGAACAGTCCCCGTGTGACAGGGACACGGTCACAGCCCCCCGGTCTCCTGTAGGCCTCCCGCCTCCTCTCCACAGCACCCTGCTGGGCAGCGCACGTGGGGCACCCCCCCCCCGCTCGGGCCCAGGCCAGGGGTGGGGGGGCCGACAGGGCGCCTCCCCGGCGGAGCCGCTCCAGTGCCCGGGGGCTAGTCCAGACAAGCCCCTGAGGGCAGGGAAGAGCTGGGTGAGTGTAGCTCTAGGCTAGCGGGAGGGGAGAGCATGGGATGGGGAAATCTTACTACCCACCGTGTGTGCGCCTAGTGGTGAGGTAGCGCTTGGGTGGCCCAGGTTGGGTTTTAAATGTCTTCTCTGGAGCGGTAGCAACACGGGGTTTACACTCGCTACGTGTATGGTGCTGCATCTGTGCCTGTGTGTACTTTATATACTCCACAATAACACCCCTGGTGTCTTTCATCAGGGAGTCTCTAAGCACTCCAGAGGTGTTATTGCACTGAGATTCCCAGCCCCTTTGTGATGTGGGTAAGTATCTTCCGCTTTTACAGGTTGGGGAAACTGATGAAGGGAGTATGTGTCTTGCCCAAGGTCACCCAGTGTCCAAAGCTAGGAAGAGAACTAAGGAACAATGATTTCTTGCATGCCTGGGACACTTGACATACGCCTAGTACAGTGCCATTTACACAAGCATTTTGGATAATCAAAAATATATGGGGATCCAGATAATTGGGTGTGGAGGGAAGCATTTGGATAAGCTTTTCTCACCTGTGACCAAATGATTTTGCTGACAGGTACTTCTCCTGAAATAGGTTTCTATTAGCCATGTAAATTAATTGAATTGTGTGTATGTATAATAGCTGTAAGTATTCTTTGAATAATAGAATATCTGGGTTGGAGGGAACCCCAGGAGATCATCTAGTCCAACCCCCTGCTCAAAGCAGGACTAATCCCCAATTAAATCATCCAACAGATTTTTGCCCCATATCCCTAAATGGCCCCCTCAAGGAATGAAATTGCAACCCTGGGTTTAGCAGGCCGATGCTCAAACCATTGAGCTATTCCCCTCCCCGTGCTCCAAATCATATTTGCAACATGCTGTCCTTCATATCCGCTCTACTGGTGAGATATTGTTAAGGAGAAAGTAATGGCATTACAAAGTCATACTTTATTAATTTATGTAGAATTCAGTCTCTCTGGGATAACATCTCCTCGTCACTACTTTTGCTCTTTGCGAGTTATTTGTGGAGGGGAATTTTTCCAGGATTCAGAGATGCTTTAAATAAGCATCAGTAACATTCAGTGTTTTCACTCAGAGCAATCATCTGGGAACTTGGAAATTCTAGTGTTGAATTTCAGAGCATTTGTCTAATTTTTTTTACAGTTTATTACCAAACCAAAGGTGTGATCAGAATTAAAACAACAAAGCGCTAGCTCATTTATGTCCTGTCTACACTGAGATTTGAAGCCACCATGTCAACCATTTTTTTAAGGATAAAAACAGTATTTGAACCTTGTTCTTGTTCAGAAATTGCAGTTTTCCCCTGGCTAGTAGCATAGACAGGGTTTATACAAAATATTATGGTTTCTATAACGTCTTTTGTACAAGGATTTCAATGTGCTTTGCAAACTTATTTAATGTATTCTGAGAGTGCTCCTGAGTATTATCCCATATTACTGATTGGGAAGTCTGAGAGATTGTGAATTGCCCAAGGACAAAGGATTTCTGTGTCAGAGAGAAGTAGTTTATATCTCCTAACTTATTGTCCTGTACTTTAATTTGCTCAATTATAACAACACACTTTTGAAAACCAGATTAATAATTTGGTATCTATGCTGATTGAAGAAACTGTGGGCCTCTCTCACTTAGTGTATTGCATGTTGGGACACCATTTCATAACATGGATTTGGTTTTGCCGGTGTGGATGAAACCAAAGTATGTTATAACCTGTAATATAGCTCTAAAACATTGTTATAACATGGTGTCCTGGCATGATACAATGTGTACATGAGCTGCTTAAGCAGCTTTCTAGCAAGAGCTGTGTTTGAAAATGATTCTTCAGAAAAAGGTGAACATGTTTTAGACAGTATAGACAGGGCTTTTTATCTTGGAACTCTGTCGAACACTGGGCCACTTCTTGTTAAAAGATAATTAGCACTATATTAAATTCTGAGCATTACGTGAATTTCAGCATGTTCTCTTGTGGGACTGGTATCTTTTTTTCATATCTTGCAGTATATATTCTCTGTATCTTTGTAACTTGTTGGTTTATGCTCAGATTGACTGAGCAGGGAAAAAAAAAATAAAGCTCTGATAGCTGAGCCAACTAAAGGACGATTGTAACATGAGTTCTGTTTCCTTTTGCACTGGAAAGCTTACTGTTTTCTGCTAATGTGTCATATACTTTAAGAACAATCATATGCCAGTAGATGCCTCTAGATGGTGCTTGGCCAAGTTCCATTTACATAAAGGCAAAGTATGTTCTGGACATTTGCCACTTTAATGATGACCACATGTTTTTTGGCCAGTATGGGGATGAGTTGAAAAAATTAGTGAGGTCTTGAAGTCTAATCCTGGGAATTCCTAGCTCTGTGATAGCTGCTTGGAGCATACATCTCCCTAATCTCTGTATATGTGCTTGTAGTGTGGGAGGTATTTTAGCTTTTGTTATAGTGATACTATTTTCTTAAAGTGGTGGTAAATAGAAAGTCTCCCTGAAACAATCCATTATAAAAATGTACTTTTCAAGTGAGGATATTGTGGAAAAGCATGCTCTCTTAAAAGAAAAAAAATCAAATTATTTGACCATAACTGCTTTAATTAAAATACTAATATTAATCAGTAGAATCATAAATTAATTTTAAATATTAATTCAATCCCTTGCATCTGAGAAAACAGGCACTCGTATATGGCAGGATCAAGTTCTGTGTCCTGCACATGAAAGCCTAGATATGTTTGGTGTCTAAGACACCCTGATCCTGCAGTGAGCTCTGTGTTGAGTCACAGTGAAGTTAATAGGAGATATTGTCATGTGCTGATCATTACAGGATCAGGACCCAAGATCGATTTGTATTTTAGTTCTATGGATTTTTTTTTTTTTTTTTTTTTTTTTTTTTGCAAGGGTGCGAGCGAGGCAGTTTCTAGATCAATAGCAAATCCTCATGTTTGTTTACCACCTTTTATTCCAAAAACCCCATACCCAAGTGCCTTCATTAGCCAGGCTTTTGGGAGCATTTCAGCAAAGACACAAGGTAACTTAAAAGCAAGTTTCCTTAGGAGAACCTTTGCTACTACCCAGCTTGCTCATTCTGTGACATCAGAAATGCTATGAGTTGGATGAACTTCGGTAAGACTTGCTTGAATTTGTAATATGTTCTGAAATATCTCCAGTGAACTAAGAATTGGGGTGGCAGGGAGAGGTGATGGGAGGATGGAAGAATTTTAGATAAATTAGTAGGTGCTTCTGTGCTGGTGGCTGGTTGCTTGCTATTTCAAAGGGACCCATGTGTGCTTAACTCAATGCAGAAATGACAGAGTCCCCTGGCACCTTAAAGACTAACTGAAGCATTAGAGCATAAGCTTTCGTGGGCTAATATCCATTTCGTCGGACGAAGTGGGTATTAGCCCACGAAAGCTTATGCTCTAATACTTCAGTTAGTCTTTAAGGTGCCACAGGACTCTTTGTCACTTCTGCAATTCCAGATTAACATGGCTACCCCTCTGATGCTTAACTCAATGGTTCTCAAACTTTTGTACTGGTGACTCCTTTCACATAGCAAGCCTCTGAATGTGACCCCTCCCATAAATATGAAAAATATTTTTAAATATATTTATTACCCTTATAAATGCTGGAGGCAAAGCAGGGATGGGGTGGAAGCAGACAGCTGGCGACCCCCCGTGTAATAGCCTCGCGACTCCCTGAAGGGTCCTGACCCCCAGTTTGAGAACCGTTGGCTTAACTGGTTTCATTTTTCCTTTGCAGTTCATCTTTAATATGAAAGAGTATTAGTAAATGCAGATAGTGTTTAGGGTGTCCCGGTACTATTTGGGCATCCAGTGAGAACATAGGCCTCATCTTCACTGACCAAAGGACTGTTTTTAAACACAGCTTTAATGTGACTGCCTCCAAACAAGTTTAGTTAGTTGGTTTAATGGTTGGACCTTGTGTTGGCCATGACTTTAAAATCTAGATTAACATGCATTAGACCTGGTTTGAAATATTTAATTCCAGGTATGAACATACTTTGGGATATGTGTTATAGCTTTTTGCCACACTCATAATTTTGGTGCATTTTTTAAAACTCTTCATTTGTCTCTGAAAATGAAGCCTAAAAGTATGTCTGTGACAAGCAGAGACCTCAGCTTTCTATTTAGGTTTGGCTTTATGTGAAAGCTTTGGAATGGAGTTAGATTTTTTTTTCTTCAATTGTTAGTTACTCTGATTTTTATTAAGCTGGCATAGAATAATTTTAGCCGAAGTTAATTCTATTTTTGCTTCCCCAATATCCGATATTTTGCCCCATGTCAAAAGTTTTTAAAATACTGTATCTTCAAGGATCCAAAGTGTGTCTCTCTCTCTCTCTCTTTTTTTTTTTTTATTGTTTAAAATTCAAAACTTAAGTGTGTAAGCTTCCAGATGCCCTGCAGCTCTCATATCTTTGGGCTTGGGCACAAACTAATTACATGCTGCATGTCATCTATTGTAATGTAAGATAGACACCTATGTAGGTGGAACAGCCAGGCTCTCGCAGAGTTGGCTGCTGTTGTTTTAAGCCCATAAGGAGTCCTTTTTGAGCTTCCTGGCAGTGCATTAATGCAGACATCCTGTCCTGTAGAGGATACATCATTTTGTGTCTTGTGGGTAGAAAGTTTTTAAAAATGAAATCTGAGATGAGGTATTGTCTACATAAGGTACAACAAACTCGGCAGAAAAATATTTTTCTTTGCTTGTGATATTGAGGCTGCTTCGTTCTTCTGAAGCCCTTAAAGAGGTGAGTATCAACACAGTCTGACATTAAACCCTTGTGAGCAGAAGTGTGGTGGTGGTGGCTTTCCTCCTCCGTTCTTTATGGTTTGGCATCCTGAGGAACTGATTCTAGTCCCTTTCACTTACCTCACTTGGCTATCCCACCACACTTCTGGCCAGCGAGGGTAGGATGAAACTGTGTAGAGATTGTCAGTGGTTCTCAGGGCAAGAAATTTTAAAAAAATGGTCTGAGCCAGTTAGCCAGGAACTACGAGATATAATGCCTTTTCTGATACTGACTTCCTTTGTGGCCTTGGGCAAATCACTATGTTGTCCTAATTTTCCCCATCTGTAAAATGGGAATAGCACTTTCCTCTCAGAGGAGTTGAAGATTTATTTAATGTTTGTAGAGTGCTTTGAAAAATGAAAAGTACAGCAGAAATGCTAAATTCTGTTATGGTTTTGACCTTCCCCTTTTGGGATGAAGCTTTACCCCATGTACTACCTTTCAGCCTGGCTCTGGGAATAAAGCAAAGACTAGAAAATTACCTTGGGTTTTTCTCATGGAACAGCACACTGCCACTATGCTATTAGGATGATTTCATCTAATCTTTTAAAAATTGATTTTGGACCACAGTGAATAAGATTCTTTGGGCTTGTAGGATTTGTAATCCTTTTAGTTAACATGTAAAAACATGATTATGTCCTGTCTTCACTAAAATTTACACACACTTGTTCCCAATTGGGTTTGAACTCTAGGGTTACAGCACTCTTATTTGGGGAAGCTGGCCGGACTAACTTGTTACTTTTTTTTTAACCCCACTCCCAATCTCTTTTCAGGAGGGTCCTCAGAGGAAAAAACGGAAATCTGAAGCTGCAGAAGCAGGCGAACAGTTTGATTTGTTGGCTATTGGTACAGCGGTTGGCAGTATTTTATTATACAGCACAGTTAAAGGAGAATTACAGAGCAAACTAGTAAGCATCACATCAATCTTTCTGCCTATTTGTAATGTCATATCTGTTGCTTAAAGGGGTGGGCTAAGCTAATTTAACAAATTTTTAAATTCTGAATGGTTATATAGTTATATGAATGGGCATGTGGTATCCACAAGAATGTCAGAATGACTCTACTTCTAGTGTTGCTAGTATGTGTAGGCTGAGGAATTACTTTTTCTAGGCTAGCACAACATCGTACGATTACATGTACACTTGTAATTCTTGAGTTCCTTTTATCTCAAGAGGATAGTAAGGATTTAGACACCATGAAATTAATCTTGGGTATATTGTATCTTCAACAATTAGACAATATGCTGTGTCTGAGAATTACAAAAAATTGCACTGGCTAGTGTGGAGATGCTACTTGCACTGGCATGTTGGCTTTTCTATAAAAGTGTGACTCACAGACTTAGCTTTCCATATAAAGTCTTATGTGAGTCCTTATATTCTCAGAATATGGTTATCCCAAATCCATCAGGTGGTGGTTCCATCCTGTCATTTTTCCTTCTTAACATCATCTCTTCTCTGCCTTTTCATTTAGCCTGGCATTGTATCATGGTATTTTGGAATAGACATACAAGACTGATTTCCTCCTCCTGGTTCTAGACCAGGGGTGGGCAGACTATGGCCCGCGGGCCCAATCTGGCCCGCGAGACCGTCTTGACCGGCCCACCAGAGCTGGGCAGGGGCGGCTGCTCTCAGCCACTCTCCCAGAGCCCCAGCATCAGGTGCCTGAGCACCAGGCAGGGGAGACTGCTCCCAGTGCCTTCCCCTGCTCTCATGGAGCCTCAGTGGCGTGCTGCTGAGACTCTAGGAGAGCGGGGGAGGGGCTGGGAGCAGACTCCCCTGCCAGGAGCTCAGACTCATGCTGCTGAGCCTCCGGGGGAGGGCCAGGAGCTGTCTCTCGCAGGAGGAGCCGAGACCCTCCTGCTACCTCCCCAGGGCCTTCCCCTGCTCTCCCGGAGGCTCAGCGGCGCGGCGTGTGTCTGAGCTCCCAGCAGGGGAGGCTGCTCCTGGCCCCTCCCCAGCCTTCCCCGCTCTCCTGGAGCCTCAGGGGCAGTCGGGACAGGGAGCTGTTGGATGGGGTGCAGGTTCTGGGCGGGGGATGGGGAACAGGGAGGTTGGATAGGACATGGGTGTCCCAGGAGTGTGTGTGTGTGTGTGTGTGGATAGGGGGTCAGGGCAGTTGGGAGAGGGAGCAGGGAGAGTTGAGAAGGGGGTGGGGTTCTGGGGGAGAGTTAGTGTGTGGAGTCTCTGGAGGAGGAAGTCGGGGGACAAGGAGCAGAGGGGCTTAGCTAGGGGGTGGAGTCCCAGGGGTGGTGGTTAGGGTGAGGGGTCTCGGGAGGGGATAAGAAGGTAGGGAGTTGGATGGGTCTGGGATTCTGGGCAGGGGGCATAAAGTGTGAGAGGGTTTCATGAGGGCGGGGCCAGGCTGTTTGGGGAGGCACAGCCTTTCCTGACCCAGCCCGCTGTACAAGTTTTCAACCCCGATGTGACCCTCTGGCCAAAAAGTTTGCCCATCTCTGTTCTAAACTATTAGTCATGTGGGCATTGATGCACTGTGTGCATGTACTATGTATGGGAAAGCATCTGTGTGACTTGTTAAGTTGGGTAGTGGTTTAACAACATTAGTTTAAAATGGACAGGGTGAATGCTGAAAATTTGCTGGTGACGCCTCTTTATTTTATTCACAGTTTATGATCGGTCCACAGAAATGTTGACCATTTTTCTTTTGTTAGTAACAGAACAGTGGCTTGTATTTGCGGTATCTTTTTTTTTAAAAAAAAAAAACATTTGGAATTGCAAGAACATTCCTCACTCTGCCATAACTGAAAAGTCATTTCTGGTTTTGAAATATATCAAATTAAAATTAATTTTTTTTTCTCTGCCCATATTTAAGCACAATGCCTTGCTGTGATGATACTTACTTGGTTTCGCTCACTGCTGACTTACAATGAAGACATTTTCCTCTTGGCTGTCTGAGCAGGCTGGTGCTGAATTAAATAGTAATATTCAGTAAATTTACAAGAAACTCAAATTATGACTAAAAGCTGGTTAGCGATGCTCTTACAAAACTGCTTTAGTCTTTTTGAAAGAATATCCAGTAACTTTTCTAGGCATGTGTTTCATCCCCTCATTCTGGTTAGAACAGAGTCTTAGTAAAATGCTGTTGCTGCTCCTTTGGTAGCCATTTGAGTTCTAACACGAGGTCTCAGACTAAGTATAACCCAGTGGATTTTTTTCCTCACACTGGTAAGCTCCCATATTTGGGACACATGGCACCAGGATTAGTTGATGACTTGACCAATGAGCCCTGTGATGGGAGCCCCAGGGTGCAGCATAGGACTGTGGGACCGTTGTGCCCCCTGAGCTCTCTCCAGCCTGGGCTGTTTTTTGTCACAATGCCTTGCCTAGTGACCAGCAGCAAACACCTCCAGTTGCTGTTAGCATTCAGCACAACTGCATGTGGAGCCCCACACCCAGCTAGATTGCATGAATTCTCCCAGAGCCACTCATGAATTACACAGAGAAAGGCACCAGAGCCAAGTCCCCGCAACTCCCAGCCTCGTACCACAAAGATGAGCAGTGCAAATTTATTAACTGGTTCACCACTTCATCAATGGAAAATGGATATACACTAGCCTTTGCAAACCTGAGTAGATTTGCCACACACTTCATACAAACTCATGCTAAAGATAAACAGGAAAACTACAAAAGATCAATTTTAAGTGATAGGCAAAAATTTAGATTTTTACCAAAAGAAATAAGATATAAGCATGCAGTCTAAACTCTCAACCCTCTTAGACTGGGCAACAACTAGACTAAGCAGTTTTTCCTCACTCCACTGGGTATTGCAGTTAATAGTACACAGATTTCATCCTTGAAATCCAGGCCAGTCCCCTCAGTTGGAGTCTTCAGTTGGCCAGTCCTTGTTGCTTGCAACATGGCTGGGTGAAGGAGAAGGGGCCACATGCTAGGCCTGTGTCTGTTTTATACCCTCAGTCCTATGTGTTTGGGGAGCACAAATCCAGGCATGTCTGGGTGGGCATTGCTGAGTCTCCAGGCAAGGTTGAGCAATTCCCCTGTATGACCTCATGTAGGTGAGTCATTACATTGTAGCTCCCTTGTTGGACAATGATTGTTGGTGGGTTGATTGACACACCTCTCCTCTCTCTCTCTTCCTCCTCTTCCCCCCCCTCCCCCGTTGGTTACTTTCCTTGCTGTTGCCTCTGGAGAGCAAATATCTGGCTGATTCCCCAACTTACATTTTCTTATATATGAAGTTATGAGAATTCTGTTGTATGATGGTTCAATGACAACATACAACACAATTCTCATAACTTCATATGCATTAATGATACACATATATGGATAGAGAGATGACTTTCAACTGATCAAAACCTTTCCCTTGTACATTACAAGGCATGCTTTATATGTAAGATCACAGTTAGATAAAAATGAGGAGTGTGGACATTACAGGACACTCTCCCAAGGTATATAGAATGTCACAATTCCAACCTTCTCTAAAATCTCAGACCTGGAAACTCTTATGCTAGTGTCTCTGGTTTTCCTCCTCCTGCCTTTTCTCTTTCATCTCTGCCCCTTAATCGAAAAACTCCTTGTGTAGGGTGTCAGATTTAGCTGCCTTTAGAGATTAGATTGAGACAATCCCCATTTTCTTCCTTGTTTGGTCTATTCAATGTTGAGAGATTCAGTAGAGTGTTCAGCTGTTTCCATCCAGTCGTTTTCCAGGCCTGTGAGCTCGCAGCCATTTTGATCACTTGATGAACAGAAGAGGTGGCTGATGTTTCTTGTGGAGTCCTTTGGTTTGGTCTGGTGATGGCTCCTTTTGAAGTGCTGACTACAAGGAAAGGGCACTTACTTAGCAGCTTGCTTGGGCGAGCAGGCTCTGAAGTGTTCATCTGGAAGATATCTGTATGGTCAGGGAAGAAGGCTAGTAAGATGCATAGTTTATTCAGATCGATCTGTTTGGGCTGTATTTATGTCGATGTAATGGGGGGATGGTTTTTTTTATCTGTGACTTTAAAATTCTAGATCAGGCTTGAATTCTCTCACTAAACCTTTCGGTACTTAAAGAATTTTAAAAGTGTAACCACTTATATTTTTAGCATCTGGCTGCCCGTGTGTGAGCCCATCTTAAAACTGCAGTGTAGTGCCATCTCTGTGCGTGAATAACCCTTTTCATATTTTCTGTAACCTGATTTAGCTCCCGAAAAGTGGCCTGTTCAGTATGTTGTTTGCACAAAAACTCATTAGCCAAGTCCCATTTTGTTTGCCCATTAACAATGAAACCTTGGTTTCTTTTGTAGGATGGTGGTCATGACAATAGAATAAACTGTGTACGATGGCACCAGGACAATGGTTGTTTATATACTTGTTCAGAAGACAAACACATTGTGGAATGGAACACACAGACCTGCAAAGTGAAGTGGTGAGTGAGACTGGTCTGCAGTCAATAGTGTCAGCATTTCTTTGACACATGTCCTTTTCCCCCATATCAAAGCAGCTTGGTCAGGTCTAGTTGGAGGTGCCATTGAGCTTCATGGCAGCAGAGGTGGGTAGCCAGTCTTCTGTGCTGAAGGGAAAGCTGTCACTCTGCTGGGTTTCTGAGGGGGATTGTTGTGGCTCTGTTAGGGGCATAAAGGATGCACTGTGTCAAGAAAATAACTGGGTCTGGCATTTCTTAAAAACCAAATTAAAAAGTATCAGACATTCCCATCACAAGTCTCAGCAAAAATATAAAGGAATTCTTTGAGTGCTTACTCATGTCCATTCCGTATTGGTGAACACTGAAGAACATCAGTTACGGAAAAGGTAACTGTCTGTCTTTTATTCAGAACTGATTTTGGGCTGTCTTCAGAAAATCAGATTTCACAAGCATTTAATTTAGAACATGTTCTTGTATTATATAGCTATTGAAACTCTAAAATGTGCTGTGTGCAGTACACTGTCTTGGTCTAGTATTTCACAGTCACATAGTTATACAAATCCTTGTTAACCTATTGAAATATGGGCCAAGGTTTTCAAAAATGTTGAATACCCAGCATCTTCTGCTTCTGAAAGTCAGACTGTTTGGATGCTTAAATGCAGATTCAGGGCATAAACTCAGGCACTCATTTTTTTTTTTTTTTGAAGTTATGAACTGAAAACTATTAAAGTAGTAGGATGATTGCAAAAGGCAGAAAATTCATAGATTAAATGGCTAATATATAGCCACAACAAAACACATATATATTCTAGTATAAAAGGGCTAAATATTTAAACATCTCCGAAACATGCCCCTAACAGCAATGCTAAATTTGCTCTTGTTATATTGTATGCTGAGAGGAAGGCAGCTGGGGTAGCAATATTGGGTCAGATCCATTTTCAGTAAGGAACAGTAGCTGGCAGCCTGTCAGGCTATCTGCATTACACACAAGTGTATGCATGTACAGTTGCATGCCACAGTTAAGATTGTCTGTGTTAGATTATAGATATTGTGTCAGGCAACCATGCTAGTGCATAACCTGTCTGTAGTGTACATCAGGTGTTGGTGCTTTTGTTCACGCTAGTGAGGGAAATGATGATGCCATGTCTGTTCTAGCTAGTATAGACTGTATGCAACTGTGGCAGTCCATAGCAGATTTGTAAAATGGCTTACAATGTAGCTAGTGGTCACTTCAGGTAATATAGACAAGAGTTGTTAAACTCATTTCTTGCCAGAACTGAAACCTTTGAAACAGTGCTAGCTTTAAAAAGTAGGAAATCTTAAAGGGAGGTTTTTTCTCTCTGATGCAATAGTAAGTATATTACAGTTTTACAGAACATCATGGGACTTCACTATTAACATAGTGTTCAATAGTTCATTGATTGCTCTGACTTCAGCAGTATTTATGGTAGGGTTGCTACATTGGTGTGGAATCTGGTTGTGGCAGGCAGACATCACAAAATGTGGAAGGTTGTGTAAGCCTTTCTTTTAAGTAATGCACAAAAATGCCCTTTTAGCCTGACTACTGAGAATGTTTTCAGCAGAACTAAATTTGATAGAATTCCTCAGTCCACAGCACGATTACTTTCTGTACCCCAGCATCCTTCTGGTTTAATGACCTGTGTGTTAAACTATGAGAGTTTCTGTTTCCTGTTGTACTGCTGTAACTCAGTCAGCACCCAATGTAAGATTGAGAGGGTGAGTGCAGGCGCACAGAAGACTTTTTATCTGCAGCTGAAACTTCTGTATAAAAACTTGACCATTGTTACACAACGCAAGACAGATTATCTCAGGCCTTGTCTACTCATGAGAGTTGTACTGATAAATCCCCTTGAGTGTATACTCTTAAATTGATTTGAGTGAATTATATTAATTTAGTTTAAGAATATTTCTTATCAATATAAACTTAAATTGATACATCAGTCAGGAATTGATGATTATGTTAAATCAATATCAGTCACTCTTAAATGGATTAATAAGTATTCGTTAAAGGTGATTCTACAAATCTGACCAACATCTCAACTGTGTGTAGACAGTGCCTTGGTTTACTGCTGCTACAAAACCGATGGAGTTCATATAATTTTTCTGAGTCCATAGAAATGTCTGTTGGTTTTCAGCAGCAGAATAGTGGACTCTTGTGAGATCTCTACAGTAGATATTTAAAATTTTCAAGTGCACTAAATGATTTAGGAGCTCAGATACCGTTTTCAAAAATGACTAGGGCACTTAGGCTACTAACTCATTTTTGAAATAGGACTTGAACTCATCAAGAAGGTGCCTTACCCTTAACCCCAAATAAGCCTGATACTCTTTGAAACTCACAATAGTCCTGTTTGCAATACATTATTTGCAGTAAAACCTAATAAGCAAAACTCATTGGATTTCAGGTTCACAAAAGAATTGGTAAGGTTTTATCAGACTTTTTTTGAGCCTCAAACTTCCTTCCACGTTGAAAATGACACACAGCCCCTCCCTCCTCTGCCTTCTGTAAAAGTGAATAGTTTTTAGGCAGAAGTTTGTTGGTTCCTTTCATTCAGATTCAAGCAACAGAACCAATGTCATATTTCTCTGTCTTGAAACTGTCTGTCTCATGTGATCATGAGACAGTCAAGATGATGTACTTGTGCATCAGCCTCCAACCGTAGCACATCCCCCTGAAGTAAATGGAAAGAGTTCTGATCACTTCAGTGGGCATTGGCTAAAACCCATAGATCAGGCCACATTTTCTTGTGTGGTGAAGCAGCTTTGCACATCAGCACCAGAACAAAGCAGTCTGAAAATGATTAGCTAGCCATGGGAGCGTCCCATCAGTTTATGGGAATCCTCTAGAGCCACGATAGTGGGATTTAGGTCTGGGAACGTAGAAAAGTTACATGAACCCAAGCAGCTTCATGAGCCTCTTACGGATGTTAGCAGTCATTAAAGATTAGAGATGCCTTCAGGCAGTTCTAATGTACACCAAGGGGACTGACCAGCCAGCCTTCTGCACAGCCAGAGCAGATCAGGGAATGCAAAGGTGGTTTAAATCCACATTTGCAATTCCTTCCTGCGCTGTATTGTGCACTTCTCTGCTGATATTACTTGGAGGCTGTTGTGTTGAATGCTGAGCCATCCACAAATACACTGCCATTGCAGACCCCTGACAGGGATGAATGGCTGCATGGCTGGGGAAAAATGACCTGTTTAATATGCATTGGTATCTAGTCACCTACATGCTTAAGACACCCTCGTTGGCCCTCCTGTAGTTTCTCAGGCACCACTCTTTTTCCCCCCATTCCACTGTCCCTGCTGCGATTCAGTGCAGAGCAAAGCGGGAGTGGTGAGCTGGCCAGTTCATGAATTCTCTCCAAGCAAACTTCTTTTCGGAATGACTCGTTCTGCAGATGGCATTTTCTGGTTGAAGTGGTGGTTCACATTGACCAAAAATAGCACAATAACTTGTCGTATGATTCACATCATCATCATCACATGCATCCCAACACATACCAGGTACTTATCTATTGGATCAGCCCTGCCTATTGTCGTTTGTATTTCATTTTGTTCAACATCAGTATCTATCTTCTAGGGACCACCTCTGTTCTCCTGTTACAGCACAGGAGATACGTGACCCCTGGAACCACGCTCAGCTACAGATGAGTGGGCTCTTGCTCTGTGACCTGCCATTGTTGTGCTGGGTTCATCATTGTCCATGGCTTTCCTACCATGGCTATTTCTGGCTGGTTGATTTGAAAATCTTATCAGGCACAAGAATGTGCACATGATGCTAACAGCTATGCAGTCCTCACCGCTGACGGTTTGTGTTGTTTCATGAGCATGGCCTATGATTTTTTTTCAAGCAAGCACTCTTTAAACTACTTACTTTTTTTTTGACATGCCAAGTTCGGAATCATTGGAAAATTTAGTACTAGAGACATTATTTTGAGAAGTGAGTGTGGCGTTTAAACTATGTCACTTACGCATTTCTGAATCCAGAGGACGTTTTCACACGATGGTGTAAAGTCAGGAACTAATATTTATCCTGACACTGTAGTAGTGTTCGTTAAATTGGTTTTCTCTGCCCATTCATTAAGCGGAATGCCCTGCTGTGATGATACCACTTGGTTTCGCTCACTACTGATGTGCAGTGGGGACAACTTCTTGGCTGTCTGAGCAGGCTGGTGCTGATTGTAATACTGAGAAACAGAAAAGAGCTGAAGGCAGCAATTGCTAAAGGGTCAGAGTAGCCGTTTTTTAAATTTTTTTTTGCAAAATCTGCTTTGAAAATTAAAACACAAACCATATCCTCTTGACTTGTAAGTGCCGTCTTTGATAAAGCTAGCATTCAGTAGGAGACTTAACCTTTATAACATTGCGTTATCATTGGTGTAGCTCCACTGGTGGCGAGGATGGAAGTGCTAGTGCAGACTCATCAGCAGCAGGCTATTCTAGCGCTACTGCCAGTGGGAACTGGAAGAAAAATCTAGGGTGTCTCAGATTCTGTATCTCAATCATTGTAGTACTGTATTGTTTTTAAAATTGGTGTAATTCCTTTGTTTGATCACTGTGTTGACTGTACCAGCTGACAAGCCATTCTTTCGATATCTAGCTCACAGTGTGTTTGGAGTACAGAATATTGGTATAAAGGTTTTGCCAATGTGCTGATGTGTGTTGGAAATTATGAAGCGTATCTGGGATGGGAGGTGTGTCTCTGAAGTGATCTTAGTAAGAGAGGGTGGGACGGATTTGGCCTCTCTCCTTCTGCTGCTATATGCTGCTCTGACAACATGACATTCGTGCAGGTACTACATAGTGCATAGGCGTGGGAGGAGGAGGTATTCCCATAGTGCTAGGTGCTGCACTGTACCCATGAAATGTACAGGCAATGAAACCTGTTCCATTTAGATTTTCTGTTGGATTGCCAAGGATGGTGTGCAGTACCTTAGCTTGGTTTTGAAGATCTTCAACCTTGTGAATATTGCACTGAAGCATTTCAGAAAAAAATCTTAATTTGTAAAAATAAACCAGATGTTTATGATGGGTTGCTGGGTCACTTCTTATACTGAATGAACACTGATCCTCCTCTTGCAGTTTAGTGGCCTGTGTGAAGTGTGTTAGTCACTGACTAGAGATCCTACTGGAGACAAGTGTACCTGGCAAAGTTTGACACTTTTGGAACACCTTTATTCAAGGAGCTTAAAAGTCTTTTAAGGAACTAAGCCTCAATATCAGCACACAGCAGAAATACAGGGTTGGGACAATCTGTCCAGAACAAGTTGAGCTCACTTTCTGTGGTATGGTGCAGTAAGAATCATGTACTGTTATGGCCCATGTTACATCCATTTTGGGTGTAGAGGACTTTGGGGCAGTCAGCCCAGAAGCTTTCACCAGCATTACATACACTGAAATGGTAAAGTATGGGCAGTAATAGACCAAGACCGTGTGGCCTTTTTATTTGATGCACATTAAAATTTTTATGTGTAAATGGCTTTGGTTGTGGGGGGACAAAAAACTAATTGCTGTGACACAACTTGTAGCTTCTTAAATCTGTTGCATATTTCTTAGCCTCTTCAACATTGCTGCTCTGAGTCTGAGATATATTAACGGTTGCCCTATCCTTTCTCCCATGCTATCTTCCTCTGTTCCCTTGCAAACAAAAATCTAGCAAATGGAAAGGTGACAACAGCAGCGTTAGCTGTCTGTGCATCAGCCCAGATGGAAAGATGTTACTTTCAGCTGGTCGAACTATCAAACTGTGGGACCTGGAGACCAAAGAAATCTACAGAGTAAGTATAAAAAAAATTCACTGGCTCTAAAAAAAAAAAAAAAAAAAAAAATCCTTCTTTGATTAAATTGACCTCGGGTGACTAGTATTTCCTGATGCAGCATGTCCAAGTTGTGTTGCATATAAAGAAATAATTGTCAGTCCAGGGGCTACTGGAAGTTGCTGCGATGATGATACCTTTAACTGTGGTTTTGACTTGCCGACAGTTGAATGAGGACACTAAATTCCTTGGCTGTGTCTGAGTGCGCTGTCAGTAGCCCCCTGTGAAACCCAACTATTAACATAAGCTTCGTATGGCTCCTTTTCACTGGATGGCTTTTTTGCGTGTTCTCTGAATTCTGATCATAGAGATGTAAAAGTAAGCCAAACCAGCTCCTTTCAGATGTGACAATGAATGCTGCCGGCAGCATTCAGCAGAGACTCAGTGCTATTAGACTTCAGACAGCATCTTTCCAATCTTAATGTAACCGGCTACATTATTAATCTGTTGCCTAAGCAGGTTGGAAGGCATAGTAGTAAACATCCTATTGTTTGGTATACAGATAAAAACCTGGTCTAAACACGTGGAACTTACTTGCTGGTAATCTCTGAATAAAAATAGTAGATGCATTGACTGACCAATATGTTCAGCTGTGGGCTGAAAATGAAAATGGGCCTCCATTTTCTTGTACGCCCCATGAGAAGATGATTGGATGGGGAAGTAACTTTGAACAGTACGTGCCTCATGGGGTAGTCATGCGGGGGACTTCATAAAATACAGAAGGTTGTTAGGGAGGATGACTTTTTTCCTCTCTTAATGTTTTTCCCAACCTGAAATTCCAACTGTCAGTTTCTTTTCCTTGTGTAATGTCTTTCATTTCTCTCTTGATGAATATCATGAGCTCAAGAAACCGTTCATGGAGATTTATAAACTCGTGTATAAATGGATTCTAGTTCTACCTGAAAACCCTGCAGAAACATCTTAACTTATTTTGTAATACTTGAATTTGATCTGTGCAACTTGCATAATGTTCCTTGTCTCTGCTTAAACATTAAAATTTTCCATATGACTGCTCCTCACCATCCCATCACAAGTAAAATTTCATTGCTTCTAGAATTTCACAGGCCATGCAACAGCAGTTTCATCGCTAATGTTCACCACAGTACGACCTCCGAATGAAAGTCAGCCTTTTGATGGAATTACAGGGCTCTATTTCTTGTCTGGAGCAGCACGTGACCGGTTACTTAGTGTATGGTATGTCAGCTTTTCTTGTGAAAATCTCTTGATACTCAGTTTGAGCATAGACTTCTCACAAAATTATGAATTGAATTCTGTTGCTCCTAGATAAACAGAAGGGTTATTCTGGTTTGATGCGATGATGATTCAACCGTGGTTTCAATTCACTGACAATCAAATGAGGATGTGAATTTCCTTGGCTGTGTCTGAGCGTGCTACCTGTAGACTCTACTGAGGACTATAATACGTGCTAGGAGCATGTGACATGATTGACTGCTTTGCTCTTAATGTCTTATTTTTAAAAAAGTGTGTGTGTTAAACCTTCACATTTTCTTTGCACTTGGATTGTTTTGTACAAGAATCTTGAGTAAGGTTTTTTTTTTTAGAAATTTACAGTTTGGGGCCAGAACACTCCTATGATTTTAAGAAAACTTAATATGAATCATTAAAACACTTTTTAATAGTTAGGTCTTTAATTCACATAGAGCTGGGATGTAGATGGTAACTATTTAGGGAATTTATAATATTGTGCTCTCCTTCAGTGATGATGCAGAGGGTAGCAGAGTAATGAATGAATGTTTTTTCTTGCTATGCTTAATATGTGCTGTTTGTGTCTCCAGGCAGATTAGATCAGACAGAAAAGACAAGAATGCTGTGATGTCTTTTACTGTTACAGATGAGCCAGTCTTTATTGACCTAACAGTGTCAGAAAGCAAAGAGGAGGTAAGAGAAGTAGTTTGTACTTGTACATTTTGGTTTCAAGTTTTCAGTGCTGATTTCTTAATGTTGGAAGAAAACACTCTGGTGTGTGGTAAGCAAGGATGAATGTTGAATGTGAATTAGTGGGTTTGTTTGAGAACTGGCGTTATAAACTAGGGAACTACACACTAACAGCATTCAGACTTCCCTCCCTTAAATGTTTTTAAGCATTCTTGTTAATGATGTGAAAATATTAACTGACTCTAAAATTGAAACCGTTTATTAGTTACTTGCCATATCTTGTAGCACAAAATGAGCATGTCTCTTTCCAAAATAAGGTTCAGGTATTGCCATGGTTTTCCTGAAATGAGGAGGCAAGGACAATCCCCCTGAATTTTGAATGAACTACAATTTAATATATTGTATCAGATATGCATTCCGTGAGTCAGATTTTTAGCACGTTACGATGTTCTGCGAGAAACGTCTACATAAAAGAATCAGGGAATGGAAACAAATCTTAATCACAGATGACATATCTGAAGTATGTTCTATAACATATTTCAGTCTCTCTTTAAGCCACAATGCTCTTTCCCACATCCTTCACTTTCCTTCTTAAAATGCACTATGTCAAGCCAGGATTTCTACTTTTTCACCCACTACTGTAGAGATTTCTGACAGAATGTGATGTATTGTATGTATACCCGTTAATTGGCCAAAGAGGCATGTATGCGAGGCAGCAAGTCAGCCATAACATGTTCTTCTAGAGAAACAGCCTCCATGAAGATATTCTGAAAATCCTGCTTTATTGAACAACACTTACCAAACCTATGCCTCTCCACTTTAGCCCAAGCCATTTTAGTAGGACTGCCCATATCAGTGGTACTTCAGTAGGTTTAATTTAAGTTCCTATCATTGTAGCATATGTTAATTTCTCATGATGTATCAATGACTGGAAGTTTGTTCTCTGATCTAATAAAGACCATATGTTGTGACTTTTTCAGCCAGTAAAGTTAGCAGTTGTATGCAGAGATGGACAATTGCATTTATTTGAACACATCTTAAATGGGTAAGTTGGTATTTTAAAAATTCAGAGTTCTTTATTTTTACCTTGTATTTTAGAAGAACGTGGGGATACTGCAAGGCAGTTCGTAGTCATTTCCAAATATGGTCCTGTTCAGGTCTTAAATTGTTACATCCTAGTCATAAGATAGGACTCTGTTGCCTCTCGAACATGATCCTTGTTTCTCAGAACTTGTGTTCTATAAAGTTGGTACCTTGGCTATGTAACTATGAGAGAACATTATCTAGTGGCTAGAGCAGAGGACTAAAAATTAGTTTCTTGCATTCTATACTAAGCTCTTCTATTGAGTGTCACATTAGACAAGTTGCTTAACCTCCTTGTGCCTCGGTTAACCCACCTTCAAAATTATAAACTGTTGAGATTGCGTTGATTGGAGAACTGATAGGTGCTATAGAAGTGAAGAGTATTATTGTTTTTAAATAAATCTGTTTTGATTAAATCATTTCTTTTCAGATATTGCAAAAAGCCCTTGACATCAAATTGTACTATCCAGATAGCAACGTCTGGAAAGGACAGCAATACCACACCAAAACCAGTCCCTATTCTAGCAGCTGCATTTTGCTCCGACAAGCAGTCGTTATTGCTTGTGTATGGAAACACCTTACAACCCATCATTGAGAGAGTGGTATGTAAAGCCTACTCAGTTTGTAACCTAATGTTTTGTAAGCATGTAGCACAAACTCCCAACTGCTTTCTTAATGGAAGAAATTTTAATTTGAACTTGCATAGCAAGATAAAGCCACTCTTTTCTGTGGTGTGTCCAGTGCCTTCAGCTGTATGAAAGGGAATTTTGATTATGCTTTCTTTTATTAAATACAATATAGCTAATATTGGCAGTATTACCTGTTGGAACAACGGCAGGAATTGTTGAGCACTCCATTTCAGCAACTTTAAAACTGATGTTAATCAATTAAGCTTCAGTTGAAGGTCCTCCATTACCTGAACAAGTTCCATTGAAAGGCATGGGAATCTGGTGACTTGGGGAAAGGCAAAGCAGCTGCTTTCCTGAAGTAACCGAAATTTCACTTTACTGATAATGCCTGCTGAGTTATTTCTAGCCTGTTGAAGTAGCTTCATGAGTCACAGTGGTGTGTTTAAATTATGTGGACTGTTTCTTTTCTTCCCTTCTGTTAGTCCTTGAACAGCACCGAATCTCACATATGCCTGGTAAGGGATGTTCAAAAGACCCTGGCGCTTCAAACAGAAATGTCTGTTACAAAGGTGAGTGGTTGAGAAGTTGCCCTTGCAGCCCTCAGTTGGGCAAGTTTGAGTGCTCTAGTTTTAGTATGTCTGTAAAATTAATCCTGATAAGTGGCTTCTGGTGAAGGGTGTTGTTGCTGTGTAATCCCTGCCTTTGAAACTTTGGAGTCTCAGCTTTCTTCAGATTAAGAATTTCTGAATTAATGGAAAGAACTAGAAGGCAGTTGAGGCTGCTCCCCATTCCATATCCTGGGAACCAGGTATTATGGTATGAGTTGGCCCAGTGGGTACTCTGCTCAGAAGATTCCTGGCTTGCAGACTCAGTGCGCTTATCCCACAAGTGTAAATGTATAGAGGTGGCATTTTCTCAAACTGCACTTACTGATAACTCTGAGTTGACGCACCAAGAATCTGTGGAACACTTAATTTTGCTGTATGAATTGTCTTATTGCAGCTGTGTCCAACAGACATTCGATGTTAGCCACACAGCCAGCCGCACTTGTGGTTTTGAATTTTTATTAGCCACATTATAAAAAAGTCACATGCATTATCCACAGTTCAGTAGTCTATTAGCCACATGTGGCTAGTGGCAAATGTATTGGACACTCTTGGCTTATTGGGTTTTGGACTACTACATCTCTGGGTTTCTGTGAGCCGGATGTGGGTTTGTTCTTTTGTAGTCATGAAGCCAATGATAGATGCTCCAAAGTGAAAGCTATAGGGAATCTTGGGCTTGCTGTGATGACCTTTGTCTTGGTTTCGCTTATTGCTGAATTCCATGAAGACACATTTCTCTTGGCTGTCTGAGCATGCCTTCTGGAGAAGAGTTCCATGTGTCATGCACTTGGAACTGCCCTACCAATATCTGTAGCTAGAGTAGGTTTCAAAATCACATCTGCTGTACTGTAACAACCTGAAATTGGAGGACTGTGTTTTGCCTACTACATCTAAATCTTACTAGAAGTGAGGTGATAAATGGAATTTGCTACAGTCATTATAGTAATATGTATTGGTGTACTGACAGCCAGTGCTACTGCTTACTGGGAACCTGTCATACCTCAAAGCAAGAAGGATTAGGTTGGGTCAGTGCTTGAATGGGTGAACAGTAAATAAACAGGTTTCTGCAATAAGTGATTATTGGAATTCTGTGTGTCACGTTTCCCTGCATCTGCACTGATCCATCAGGATCACTATACTGCTGGAAGTGCTGATTTTTCAGTTGAGACTTACAACTCAACTTCCTTGTGTTCATTAAAGATCCCATGGCGTTTTTTCCCAAGCATCCTGGCCTGATTCAATTCAATACTTGTATTCTACCTGCTTAAATGAGAACCACTGCTCTAGGTTGCAAACTTACTTTTTGTCTGTTGTAATCTGTGCCCTTTCTCCCGCTGCACAAGTTCATATACAGGAACTCCTCACTTAATGTTGTAGCTATGTTCCTGCAAAATGTTAAGTGAATCCAATTTCCCCATAAGAATTAATGTAAATAGTGGGGGTTAGGTTCCAGGGAAATTTTCTTCGCCAGACGAAAGATACTTACTGTGTGTGTGTGTGTAAAATATATATGTTTTAAACAAACAATTTAATATGGTACACAGCAATGATGATTGTGAAGCTTGGTTGAGGTGATGGAGTCAGAGGGTGGGATATTTCCCAGGGAATACCTTGCTGCTAAATGATGAACTAGCATTCAGGTAACCCTTGAGGGCTCAACATGTTGTTAATATAACCTCACAGTCTACAAGGCAGCAGAAATGAAGGGAGGAGACATAATAGACGCATGGCAGTGGCTGCAAACATTCCCTGCGGAAACTGAACGTAATAATGAATCCATGCTATCCCACTGGAGTGCACTACTCCCTCCACTTTCCAAAGTGCTGGGGGGTGCATGTGTATGTAAGACAGTCTTACATTGTGCGTGAGAGAGAGATGCTCATTGTCCATTTAAGTATGCAGACCCCACTCAAAGTACACTGCCTTTTTAAGTCTATCATCAAGTTGAGACAGCAGCTGCTGCCAGCAAACTCCTTCCGTCCTAGTCCTGAGCTCCGTCATGTCGCCACCCTGCTCTGTGGCAATGGGGCACACAAGCTGGGGGAAGGAGACTCCCTGACATCAGTACCCCTCTTTCCCCCTACCCCCTGCACAGCAAGCAAGAGGTTCCTGGGAGCAGCTCCAAGGCAGAGGGCAGGTACAGCAGCAGCACACAGTGCGGGGAGGGACACCTGAACTGCCCAGCAACTGATAACATGCTGGGTGGGTGCCACACAGGGAACTTAAGGGAGCTGATGGGGCGGGGGCTTTGCTAGTTATTCATTGCTGTGGGTAAAATGTGTGCTGGAAGCTTTTTAAAAAAAATTTTCCCTAAAGCTTATTGGCCCCCTCACATCCTCCCTCCCAGAATACATGCACCTCTCCAAAGGGTCCTGACCCTCCAGTTGGAGAACCCCTGTCCTACAGATCAACTCATTGCCCTAAACTTGCATGGTGCTGCTGATAAATGGTTGCTGTCTTTCAGTGTAGAAAATCTATAGTGTAGAAAATCTGTTTCCAGCAAAGATGCAAGTGTTTGTTATCAAGTGTAACTAGGAAACACTTCCTCTAGTTGAACACCCTGGAATGTAAATAAATGATTCTCACTTGGCGCATAATTATCCCAGCTACAAATGTTAATTGAGTTAGTTCAACAAATGGTCCACTGGGATCAACCTTCCACATCATTATAGGACTTCCCTGTCTTAATACCAGACATGGATTCTGAGAAGAGAGATTCATACATGGCAGGGAATGATTTTACCCTGTGTGTGGGTCTGAAATAATAAACCGGTGTTTTGGACTACGGAAAACAAACATGAACATGTTTCCTATTCTTGTGTTTGTGGATGTCTTTGTCGCTAGGTAAAAACGCCTGTTGTGAACAAAGAAGCCAAAGTTTTAGTGCCTGGAATTCCTGGACATAGTGCAGCCATCAAATCTCAATCCTCTGGAAAGCAGAAAATGGAAAGCAAAAGAAAACCTGAAGACAAAATGGTAATGGAAGTGCTCTTACCAAACAGTAATAAGCATCCCAGATTGGACTGTACTTCTCTTTTTGGCCAAAATAATCACCGAGAGCTAACTGTTATACTATCACTTAATGTGAATGGGCTTCATTTGGGATGAGCTCCCCTGTTGCTGTGAATGATGCAGTCTTGCATCCAAGTCCTACACATTGCCCACAAATTTACCACGTTGTTGAATATCAGCGGGGTAGCCGTGTTAGTCTGGATCTGCAAAAGTGACAGAGTCCTGTGGCACCTTACAGACTAACAGATTTATTAGAACATAAGCTTTCGTGGGTGAATGCCCACTTAATTGGATGTGCATCCAACGAAGCAGGTATTTGCCCACAAAAGCTTATGCTCCAATTTATCTGTTAGTCTATAAGGTGCCACAGGACATGTTGAAGAACTTTGTTGTATTCTTTTTCTCTGTTAGAGCATGTTGCTGGGCTTTGAACCCCCACTTCTCAGCCCAGGTGCCATATTCCCCTTCTCCAACTCTGCTTGCTCCTTCCTTCCTGAATGTGTCTGCCCTGCCATGAGAGATGAGAACTTTTCTTGCTTTAAAAAATATAGCAAGATCAGACTTGACATCAAGAACTGTTGCAGAGGGTTCAGTACTCTGCTTCAGCTGGTGGCTCAAAAAACACCTCTGAGAAAATATAATTGATAGTCTGAGACTTATATATTTGTTTGCAAGTTGATTTAAGTGACACTACCCATATTTATTTCTTCTGCAGGATAGCATTGAAGACCGTCTTGGTGCAATGGATATTGATACTGTGAAAATAAAAACAAAAGGTAGCCTTCCACAAACTGACAGCCTTGCGGTGCTTTTGGTTCAGGGCTTGGAAAGCAATGATTTTCCTATCTTAAATGTAAGTGTTATCAGAGCACCACGTGATGCTCAAGTTATTCTGCTTAGACCTAGTATAGTGGCTTCTTGTGCATAATAGGCTGTATGACTATATTTGCCACTTGCGCTCTGCTGCTTTTTGCATTATCCCACTGCCTTGCAGCATAGAAACAATAGTGCTATTATGTTTATCTGTCATATACATTACTTTAATTTATGACATTTGCTATGTTTTTTTCTATTTGGTCTGTTTTGCAAGATGGATTTCACCCCCACGCCACTGAACACCTGGATTTCAAAGCTAACTGGTTTGTTATACACAGGGCCATCCTTACCCTTTGCTCCACTGAAGGCTGTCCCCAGCTGGTGCTGCTGACCCCAATGTGTCGAGGAGGCACAGCCACTGAGAAATTCCCCTATTGCTGACACACACAGAGCTTTGTACACAGCAGACACTGTGGCAGTGGATCAAGTCAGGCTTCGTGCTGTCACATGGGGACTGCATCTTGCTAAAGCCCACAGCCCTTAGCCACTCCTAGCTCACCACAAGCATTTTGAAAGGACGTACCAAGCAGTAATACAAGTGTGTGAGAGAGATTGTGTTGAGGGACTGTGTGACAGTGCGTATCTTGGGGAGTGTTTGTGAGAGACACAGTATCTCAATCTGCATGGGGGATTGTGACTCGTGAGAGTCAGAGTGTGGGTGTGAGAGAGTGAGCACACTGTCACTTTAAATCTTCATCTTGCACTGTGGCAGGACCACATATAAAAGTATATCTAGAGTAGACCATCCCTGGCAGGTGTTTGTCTAAATTATACTTTAAAACATCCAGTGATTGCTATTCCACAGCCTCTCTAGGTAACATATTTCAGTTCTTAACTATCCTTATAGTTAGAAACTATTTGCTAATATGTAACATAAATTTCCCTTGCTGCAAATTAAGCTGATTGATTGCTTCTTGTCCTACATTCAGTGACCATGGAGAACAGTTGATCACCATCCTCTTTGTAACATATTTGAAGACTGTTATCAGGTCCCCATCAGTCTTCTTAAAACTAAGCATAACCTTTCCTCACAGGTCAGGTTAAAAATGGGTGTCTAACCATATACATTCTGTAGTGTCACAGTTCATCTGTTCTTCCATTAATATTAATAATAATGTTTCACTTTTTCCTTTTGGGTTTGATTAGAGCATGGTTTTTATTTAGGCCTGATTTGAAATCTTCTGAGTGGATATGCTTTGGATAAATATTGGAGGGCCCACAAGTCAGTTGATACAATAAATCTGCTGTTGGCTGTGTGTAGGAATAGGAGGGTTAAATATTTAAGAGAATTTGGTGCTACATTGGGAGTCCTGAATCTGAAGTCCTTTATCCACATGACAGATGGAACACCGGCAGTAGCAAGGAAAACTTTCCTTCCTTCTCCAGTGTGCCTCAGTGTTAAAATGGAGTGGCTACATGGTGGATGAAATGAAGTTGTGTCCATGACTCAAACATTCCAGTATTTTTTCATGAGCACTAAATTTACTGAAAAAACAGAGCACTTCTTTTGTAACGTGCAAACATTCTAGCGGCTTTTTTGCATATCACTCAAAGAACTTGCTTGTCTCTTTAGAAAGTGCCCCATTAATGACTGTGTGCTCATCTTTTCTCTAGCACACACGTCCTCAGACTTTGAGATGTGAGCGTCGTAGATTCAAACCTCATCTTTTTCTGTCTCCTGTTCTGTGCCCTGTAGATATGTCCGTGGTGTCCTTGATTGTATGTACATATGTATTTATTGATGTATGTTTCTCTGATCTCCTGTTTGCCTATTCTTTTCACAGAAAGTGCTTCAAATAAGGAAGGACACTTTAATAAAGACCACAGTAGCTAAGATACCTGTACATGCTGTCATTCCATTGCTGCATGAGGTAAGAGAATTACTGCTGTAGAACTTCCACTGTTGTAGAACAAGTTAATGCTGGGCTATTCCTCTTACTTGGGAAGTCCAAATATACACCTGCTTTTACTCCATAGAATCCATGTGGAGATTATCCAGTACTGAAGCAGATTTTGTCTTGACTCTGACAGTTGCCTCCTGAGGCAAACATATGGAAACCATATCATTTCAAGAGTTGGGCTTATCCTCCCCATTGTGTTAACGAGGTATTAACCTCATACTAGTGTGGGTACTTATCAGAGGCCAGCTTTGACTAGTCTGACTTGTCACTGAAATATTTAATTCAGGAGAACTGAGTCAGGTTCTGTGTTACTCTGAAACCACACAAAATAACTGCACATGGAGTGGACTTGTCTCACTGTCTGTCCTGTTAGGGATTAACTCTGGTGTTTCTTTACAATAAAAACTGGGAAGGTGGTTTTGTGAAGACACTGGCCTAGGACTCAGCACAACCGGGAACTGAACTCTGATCTCCTGTCTCCTCTGTGACTTCCTTTGAGACTGTGGGTGTTTTAATGAATATCTGCACCTCAGATCCTGATGTATAAAATGGGGATAATGATCCTACCTAAGTGGGTTGTGTGAGAATAACTCTATTCATACTTCAGAGGCACTCAGCCGTACTGCAGTGATGGGGACCTTACATGTACCTAGCTGGCATAGTAGCAACTGTGTTATATTGAACTTGTACTTCCAGTTGAGGATGAAAATTTTGTTTGCGGCACGTAAGTCCCATTGTCAAAAATGGCTTAGGAGCCCAAGTCCCATTTACTTCCAATGATACTTGGGTTCCAAAGTACCTTGAGTCACTTTTCTAAATGGGTCTTAGAGCCTAAATCACTTAGGATAAAAATGTAACCATGCTTAATTCTCTACATGTATTCAACTAGATTTGGAAAAAAAACCCCACCACTTGTATTTGGATTGAAACGTCTCATTTGTAGCTTTACGCAGAAGTGGGTTTTTGTTTTGAACTGATAACTCATTCAGACCATTGAGTTACCTGAATGTGAAATAAGTCCATTTTGTTGAAATTAAGGCATGTTGTCTGCTTTTTAATACAAATGGCTTTGGCTTGATGATAACCCTGAATGAGGAATGCTGACTACCTTGTTTCGAATGTTAAACTTGCACCAAGCATATACGTTGATTCTAAGTATGTACTGAGATTCAGTGTTTCTAATACAGACCCTTCTTTATTGGAGTGATCACACTTTCCGATATGTGCAAGTGCATTTGACTGTATTAATCAGGGAGAGGGAGAGACTGTCACTTGACAAGGATATCCTTTCCGGTGCTTCAGACTTTTCACCTGGTGCTCAGCACTCTTTTCCTGCCACAGTAGCTTGGCTTATCACCGTATCACCTGTGCAGCAAGTGCTATAATAGATATTAAATAGTGAGATTTTGCATGCACAGTCACAGAGGAATTCAGTTCTGGTTCTTGCTGCCATCTATGACCTGGTTTCCATGTGCACTTGTAACATAGTTTGACTCGTATTAGCTTCAGCGCTCTTAGTGTAATGAAGCTCTGCCTCCCCAAAAGCAGCGAGGGCACTGAACGTGGACATTGTGCAACCAACATGAGCTTCACAGTGTACATCTCATTTAACGCTGGTGATTTCTAACAGACTTTAAATACCTGAGGATTTTTGAGTCTTGATTTCTGGGCTGGTACACAGATGTAATGTTAGGAGGAGAATGGTCATGTATACTATACTATTAAGTGATCTCCTCTTTCTTTCTTCAGATTACAAAAAGGTTGCAAGGCCACCCGTACAGGTAAGAGAAACGATTCACAAGCAAGCTTAGCTGACTTTTAAAAGAATGGTGCTTTTTCATTTGTTTGGAGGAAGCCCATGGTAGTGGTTATAAAACTATAGCCTCATGAAAGGAAATATCCAACTTGACTGATGGAGGTTCCAGCTGTTTGGGGGTGTTTCTACCTGAACTTAGTCTGTTTGAGAAATCATTGCATACATCAAAATGTAAGGGAAATGGAAAAGAAAACTTCTGAGTATGAAAACAATATTCCCTTAATTCACTATCCACTGGACCTCTGGCCATCTGTATCAGCAATTTATAATTAAAACAAAATAGTTAATCTCACCGCCAGCAGCCTAAACCCACTGGTATCCGTATACAGATAAAACAGAGCTGAGGACTAATATCCAAAAGCCTGTTAATTCCAGGAGGAGGGTAGGGAAATGAAACTGCATGTATCCACTTTGTGGTATTGCACAGAAATAATAATTCTGTTATCACACACAGACAGATAACTTCCATAGGTGCCTTAACTGCCCTAAAGAGAAATGGCTAAAACTTAGACACAA
This sequence comes from Dermatemys mawii, assembly GCA_007922305.1. Lineage (NCBI taxonomy): Eukaryota > Metazoa > Chordata > Testudines > Dermatemydidae > Dermatemys > Dermatemys mawii. Next base: position 4,820,843 of record ML677362.1, read on the forward strand.
AATATGCGGTGAATGCAATGAGATTTTTGAATGAATATAATATACAGTAGTGTATCTGAATGAACTTTTTTTTGATTGTGCACTTTTATTGCATTAATAGAAGAGACATTTTGCCCAGTGGAGGGATTCTAAAATCTCAGTTAAGTTGACCAAAAATCTTTGTAATCCAATGACCTTTTAATATTTCAGAGACTCAGCTAAAATCCTTAAATTAAGCTTAAGGTCAGACACTAAGATGTCTTTTTTTTATGTATCTGAATTATGAAGCCTTTCTTAATAGTTGGGATAAACAAGTTGCAGTTAGAATATACTTGTTCACTGCCTTTCCCAAATAGAAGTTTCACTTATAACCTGGAGTTGTGGGCAGAAGTGTGTGGGGAAGAGGGGCGAAGGGTTAAGTTATCTCAGATTTAGTTTCTGATTTCAGAATTAAAATAGTACATATACTGTGAATATTTGTATAGCTGTCATATTGGGAATTATTATGCATGGTTTACAAAGATAAATACCACAAAAGATAATCTAATCGGAATTGTCTATTATTGTATATTAACCCATAAATCACAAAATAGTAAAACTTGTTCATATTGAGAAAAGAATGGTTAAATAGCTACTAGATTAGTCCTCTCAGCACTGTGTAGAACCTGTTCTATAAGTACTGGAACTGTTTTAGGACTCCCAGAACTATCTACCCTGTTCTTATGTTAGGAGGCAAAGTTTACTCCATACTTTGAAAAAAAGAAAGATAATGCTTTAGATCTTTGATCAATCTTAACTTGGCAGAGAAGATATTGGAAACAACAAAAAAGAGCAAATTTAGTACAACTCAGACACTCAAATGACTATTGCAGTTTAAATGGAACTGTTTAAGTCTCCTGTCTGTGTAAATGAATTGTTCTTATTTCTAGCATGGCTTCTCTTTTCTAAAACAAAACACTGAAGCATTTTGAGTTAAACCATTTTAGTAGTCAAAACAGAAAGTGTTCTCTTGGCTATGCTCATCTTTGATTTATTGTGGTGTTCTGTCCTCCAGTGCCTCACAGATGGTCCGGTGGCTAAAGCCTGTTTTAAGTATACATGCATCCTACCTTTCCACAGTAAGTGTCTTGCTCTACGGTTGATGCTTGCAGCTAACTAAAATTTACCTCTGTTCTTGTTTTACTATTGCTCTTCCATTAAAAGTCAACCCTCCTAACATCCTAATCTGGTGCTACTATTGTCTAAATGAACCTCCCCCATAAGGATGTTTCACGTCACGTACAACACTTTTTTTTGCCACAACATGCTGTAAATTGCTTGGTAGCTGGCATTATCCAGTACAACCATTAGCACTAAATCAAACTGAAGTTGATTTAGCATGCCTCTGTTTAGTTATGGACTCTGTAATGGGGTCAGGGCTCACCACCACGGCACCTCCTCCTGAATAGTCCGGGAATTAGCTCAATCAGCAGTCCTGGAGCGCCTTCCTCTGGTGTTGTCCCCTCTGTCTCTCACCCTTTGTCATGCTGTCCTCAGGACCCGCATTGCTCCTCACTTGCAGTGTCTTCTTCAGGACACTGCCCTCCAGTGGTGCCCCCAAGTCCACACTCGTCCCCTTCTGGGGGTGGGGGCTTTACAGCAGTCTCTCTTTGCACCCCAGCTGCAGTGGCTAACCACACCCCACGTCAAGCCCCTTCTGGCAAGGGTCTGGTGTAGTCCACGGAAGCCTCTTCCCACAAGCCAGGTGCAATATAAGGGGGAGAAGGGGGACCGAGACTCACCCTCTACTCTATTATGGCCCCTGGGCCAGGACCCATTGGCGGCAGCCTTCCTGCCCTCGTCCTCTCCCCTAGTCCATCTCGCTCTCCCTGGGGCGCTTTCCCTTCGGTCCCTTTGCATCAGCTAAGCCCTTTCCTTAGGGCCTGGAGCCTGACAAGTAACCAGGCCAGAGTTCCCTTCTGCTCCCCTGAGCCTGCCCAGCACTGCGCTGTCCCTGGTGCTGCTCCTCCCTCAGGAGCCAGACCTTCCCCTTTGTAGCTCCAGGAGAGACTGCCTGCTCTGCTCCTGGACAATCTTTATATAGTGCCTAGCCTGGCCCTGATTGGCTGGCTACAAGCGTGGCCCTGCTTGGCCCTCAGTAGGCCCTTTTCTGATTGGCTGCCAGCCCATGCAGCTGCTCTGGCCTATTCTTAGCCCACTCTGGCATGGCAGTGGGGTAGCCGCCCCACTACAGACCCGTACATAGAGCTGGCTGAATTTGTGATCTAGCCTTGTTGGGTGAACTTCCTAAACAGAAATTGCCCAAGTAGTTTCCTACTGCAGAGTGACCTGAGACTATCCTGAGTGCAGTGAGCTTTATTGCATAAAAGTATGCTGGAAGTGGAGAATTAGCTGGGTATCATGGATAAGCTAATGCAGGAGCATTTAGCCTCTTGGCTTCTGGCTTCAAAGCTTACCTTCATTCACAAGTAAAGAATGTATTTAATCTTGATCTAGTGATAGAAACCAATAGTTTGGCACAATTGGTTTTTTGGTCCAGAAAGGTCCAGGTCTACAACGTGGGAGCTTGTGGGTTAGGATTGATGTGCTTTGACATTACCAGACTCTTACCTGATACTTGTGCAGTTCCCATTCATACTGGCGCTTCCCATTAGTACTCTTCAAGCTGTAAACCACAATCAAGTGAAGAAGGAACATTAGATCTGCATGAGCTGAAAGTGGGTGAGAGCTCATGCCTCTTGCCTAGACAGGCATTGGTTTAACAGTTTGCTTGAAGTAATAATCATTCATACATAGTGAAATCTCAGCTCTCATTTTGTCTGAGAGGCAAGGTGAGCACGGACTCTGTAGGCAGCACCTAAAATGCAGTTTAGAATCTTTTTATGAAATGGAGGAGGACAACAAAACAGCCTCATTCTTATGCTTTTTCTCTCTAAAGTTGCCAGACCTGGTTCCCCAGCTGGGTATGCTATATCAGTTAATGGAGAGCAGAGTAAAAACATTGCAGAGGCTCTCTCGCCTCCATGGAAAACTCTATCTTCTCATCACCCAGGTGAGCTCAAGCTATAAACATTGAGGTATAAGATGGAAATGTTGTTGGAAATGGTGGTTGTCTTCAAATCTGATGCGACCAAACCTTCCATTCACAGCTCAGTAACTGCTGGATAGTCACACTGATAATGCTGAAGGCAACACAGTTGATTAACGAGCATCTTGTTACTGACCATATTTTTCTAAATTGACTTAATATTACTTAATTGGGGATATGTTTTCATTGAATGTTCAGTCACATTTTTTCTTCTGGTTTATATGCTGACCCTCAATCTTTTTAGACTGGAAATAAGCAGGAGAATTTTAAACCACTTATGATGCATCTCTCTTCTCTTCGGTATTGTAACTTTTCTGCCCATCCTAAATACTCAGCTGTTTTAAAACTACAGATATGGATAGAAGAAGAAATCTCCATCAAGCCTGGATTTTAACTTAAATTGTGATGAGTTTTGTAAACACTTTATAGGTTTTAAGGTTGGATTACATGACTGCAGTTTATTGTGATTTGCAAATCTTTCAGGTTGCAGCACTGGAAAAAATTCAGGATGCAACTGATATTGATCAGACTGCAAAACTAGTGTATGAGGAAGGTAAGCAGAAGACTTCCTGTGCGGTTACCTTGGGAATAGATCAAACCATTGTGCACTTGGTGTAGCTCAGCTCCATCACTAAGCTTACAGCTAACGTTTGCCAGCCATCCACATTTCAGTTCTGTGCCTCTCAGTGTGATCTTCCATGGAGGATTTGGTTGAGGTTGGTGGAGGGGAGAAGGTGGCATGGAGTTGTCAAGTAGCTTTTTGGTTGGTTGGATTTTTTTCCTCTCCAGTTATGAAAACCCTGGTGGTAACTGCAAGTCCAACATACCGCTTAACTCTAGTGCCAGGAATCCAGATTTGTTGGCCCAGGTCTCTAGTGCAGAATGCACCTTTCCTGAAGATGAAGTCATTAAAAGAAGCTTCCAAATCTGTCCAGAATCCAGAGGATTTAAAATACTTGTACACCCGAAGTTTGGGTTTCATGTCAGCTCTGAAATATTGCGCATAGGAGGAGATTGAGCAACAGTGCTTGATTTATACTGATCAAAACCTAAAGTTCAGTTTTGGCAGATGTCTTAAATGGCAAAACCAGTTAATATGTAGTGGCACATGATCTTGGATTTCATTTGAGCAAAGACTGCATCAGACCTGTTGTGTTCTCCTGACTTACGTAGCATTTTCCCTATACAGAATCCTCCGAGGATGGGTCTGAAGATGAGATGATTGCAGATAAAGATTCTGATGTAAGTAAAATTCTCTCTCCAGGACTTCTGTCCTTCAGTTGGTTGATCGCAGGAGTATGGGATTGCAGAAATGCTTGTACTAAATATTAAGATGTTCCTGGTTTGTTTTTGTTGGTTCCAGGAGAACTGGGATGAAGATGAAGAGAGAGGGGAGCAGTCTGAGGAAGAGAGAGGGGAGCAGTCTGAGGAAGAGAGAGGGGAGCAATCAGATGAACAAGAAATGGCTGTTGAAAAAGAAATCAATGGGGAATCTGATTTGGACCCAGAAAATGAAAGTGAAGAAGAATAACAGATGGTTTTAAACAAAAATGAACCACCTATTAAAAAGTGGGCTGCCAGAAGTCTCAAATTCTGGATCACCTTGATGAAAGTTGCTGTAGTCACATAGCCAGGCATGAGTCTGCACTCCCCAGGTGCAGAGGCACTTCTGGGCACTGTGCATTCCCAAATCCAGAATGATTAACCATGCCAGCCTTCTCTTGCCCCATACCTCTGAGCTTATATATAACATTTCTGCCATCTCGTGGTCAGATTACGCCCATCTCATGGACAAGCATATTTGTATTCAAATGAAATAAACCTGCCACCGCCATTTGTGTGGTAAACTTGTTGCAGCTTTACACTGAATTTGTTTAAAATATAACAGATCAAAGATCAGGCTATACCTTCTCTTCTCGCTTCAGTTAGCGATAGCAAGTGGGAATCCTGCTGCATTTTTTCAAAAAAATAAAAATAAAAATAAAAAATATTTTTGTAATATTTAAATTCACTATTGAATTTCTTTATTTTCTCCTCATAGGTTCACCCATGCCTTGGCAATGTCTGAATGCCAATCTGGTTTAAAACAGCTTTTTCTTTTTTAAACAAAATTGGACTCGACTTTTATATGTATGTATAAATCTATGGCTTTTTTTGTGCTTCAGAAGGACATTAAAACTATCAGTGGTTTCTAATTTGTTTTAATTGATCCTGTATATAAGTTTAACGCTGACCCGGGGAGAGACTTCATCTTGAAGGGGAGGGGGAATGGAAAAAAATTAGGGGAGAGGGAGGGGGAATGCTTGTGAATATGTAACGCAAAGTGTATACGTTTATTACTGATTTTTAATCTTTGGCAGAACAAGGATTGCTATTTGCTCAGCTAATGGAAGCTGAAGTGGTAGAAACACATTTTTAAGAGCAAGATATGGTAAAGGTTTGAGCCATTCACCAGGATAATGTACAGTATATTTGTCTATAAATGGAGCTGTTGCAACTGAATACTGCCCTCTTTGTAAAGTGAATAAATATACATCTCCTTTACCAAGTACTTGTTCTGTAATATATGTGGGGATAGAGGAGGTTGTGTGTGTGAGGGAGTTGTCTCGTAAGCAGGTATCCAGGGGACAACGATGACCATGTCTGGGTTTGAAGCACATCCACTGGTAACTCAGATTCTCAGCCTCCCTATGTCTTTAGCTGTATCTGCTAACTTCACTGACACAAACAAATGTTCACTACGCTTGGCTTCCAGGTGCTCTGAGGGAGAGCACGTTGGATTCTCTCATGTTCTGCATGACATTGTCCACCAAGCTCACTTCCAAATCTTATAGGTGAAGATGAAAGTCTGGAGAAGCATGGCTTGGTTTTCCCAATCCTCGGTGGAGTTTTCAAGTATTGTCAATTGTAAAAATGTCTTTGGTAGTGTAAACTAGGCACACGTTATACCTGTGCCATGAAGAGGGTAAATACAGAAGCCCCAAGGCCTTGCCTGCACACAATTACCAAACTAAGCTGAATTGATATGACCACTGTTAACCAGTGTGTTCCCATAGAGAGGTCGGTGCCAGTTTAAATCAATTTAAAACAGATTTTAATGAAATCCATTGCAACTTTTGAGTGTTGGCAAATCCAAACTCTGAAAATCCAGTCCAATTTCAGAGCATAATGGTACTTTTACTGTTAGCTTTTCTTCATTTCTGTTACACTTGATGAGCAGTTTTGTATTTAAAGCAAACAAGGTAGTAACAGAATGCTTATGGAGAGAGACTTCCAAGAGTGGTGTCTGCTTAATACATAAAACTGCCCGCGGGTGGCTTTTAAAACTAAGTGTGAAGTCTCCCTCCCTTTCCTACCCCCAATAATGGGACTATTTCATTATTGCTGCTGTTTGTGGTGCTGGCAGTAACTCAGGCGATAATGTTCTGCCAACGGAACAACTTGACTGGCTCAGCGATCGTATCTGATTTATGCTCTTTGTGTAATATGGGATTCTGAATGTATGAACACTGTCCAGGCGCTTAAGAACTGAATGTGCTGCCATAACTTACAGGGAAGGTAATTTTCATGAAATATACTGTTATGTCTCAGATTGGACCTATGACATTGATATCGTAGGAGTTCAGTCTTAATGAGTTCATTGGCTGGGTGCCTTTGCTAGCACCCTGTGTTTAAGCTTTGCAAAGTTGGAGAGCATGTAATTAGTTTTCCTGCATTTGTGATCTTTGTCTCTAGTTTTGCTCTCGTATAGGTTTAGAGACCCCCTGTGAGAGTCCTGAGTTTGATACAGGGATAGCAAGGTACTGCAGACAAGCAGAGTTTTCCTATCATTTTTGCATGAGTGCCAAAAAGTATTGCTTGTCCAAATAGTTAAAGGGCTAATACCTTGTGATATACCATAGCTAGAAACAAAGGCTGTAAACCATAGATTCTCAACCTGGGCGGGGGCAGATCCAGAGGGACGACCATCCCTTTCTAGGTGGAAGGAGAGTCCTGAACAGAAAAAGTGGTCCCGCTATGGAAAAGTTTGAAAACCACTGCTGTAAACAACTATAAAAGTAAGACCTGGTACACTAGAAAAGATTAACTGCTGTACCTATGCCAGCAAACTCTGTAGTGTAGACACAGTTATACTGATACAAGAATGTTTGGTTTAGGCAGTGTAAATTATACTGGTTCAGGGAACAAAATAAACATGTTTTGGCAGTATAGCTTATGCCAGTACAACATCTACACTAGAGAGCTTTACTGGTATAGCGATTCATTTAGGCTTCGTCTGCACTAGGAGGGGATTGATCTAAGATGCACAACTTCAGCTACGTTATTCTCGTAGCTGAAGTCGACGTACTTAGATTGACTTACTGCGACGTCTTCACAGCGGTGAGTCGACTGCTGCTGCTCCCCCGTTGGCTCCGCCTGCGCCTTTCGTGGCAGAGTACAGGAGTAAACAGGAGAGCACTCGGATTGATTTATCACATCTAGACTAGACGCAATAAATCGACCCCAGATGGATCGATCGCTACCCGCCGATCTGGTGAGTAGTGTAGACATACCCTAAGATATAAAAATGAACACCTGTTCCAGACTCTAGGTGCCTTACATAATCATACAATAAATATTAAATTAAACCTCAGCAGCATTTAAATCAGTTCCACAGGGATTCCACTACCCTCCATCTACTCACTTCAGCCTCTAGGAAGTGAACCCTGAGCATTCTTCTGATACCCGGTCAAAGGGATGCCTTTTTGCAGCCTTCCCAGAAAGTCTCCAGATTTGGCCTGAGTCCTAAAAAAAAATCCATATCCTTTACTGACATCGCTATGCTGGCAAAAAACCAAACCAAATCAAAACCCAAACAAAACACTTGCTAGTATAGACCTGAACTATGGTTCCAAGCTTTCCTGAAACACACAGAGCTAATACTTTGTATTTCTAGAACACCCACCATTTGAGGATCTCAGTGCTTTACAAACAATTAATTAAGCCTCATATCCTGACAGGTTGTATTGTCCACTATAAAAAACAGAGGAAACCAAGGCGCACAAAGTGGTTTTAAGTGTCTGCCCTAGATTTGCCATGACTGTGCAAGACACTAGAATAAGAGTCTAGACTTTGATTTCCTGTTTCAACCACCAATAATACTTTGCTCTTACACATTATTCTTCATTGGTATGTCTCAAAGTGCTTTACAAAGAAAGTCAGTTCTCACTGGGGAAACAAGGCACATAGGTGAAGTGACTTGCCCATGGTCACACAGCATACTTGTGGCAGAGCCGGGGAGGCTGAATCCCATTCCAGGGCTCTATCCACTAGAATACATTACTTTTTTTAAAAAAAACAAACTACTATTTAATTGACTTTTTATAATGTGTGGTAAACCCAGAGGGGGTGGTAAGGGAGGTAACCACAGGTCAATTGGGCTCAGCTGAGTAGAGGTTGCCAGAGACTCAGGCAAGATCAGCTGATACCAATTAAGCCCTGACCGAGACCTTTTTAAACCCTCCTCTCTGGCTAGGAAGGAGAGGGAGAGAGAGAGGCAGTGAGGCTGCCAGCAGGATGGGGGCAGCAGGACAGGGAGCCTCTCCAAGCCGGGAGACTGCTTTCCCTGGACAAGGGGTAAAAGACCCAGCCAAAAAGAAGTGACTAGGGGAAGGGAAAAGCCTGCCCTTGGGCTTTCTAGGCAGTTTGCCTGGGCAGCACTTGCCTCGCCAGAGCTTAAAGGACTGGAGCCTGGTGAGTCAGAGAAGGCACTTTGCCACAAATGCTAGAATTGAAGTTGTGGAGAGTATGGGACTAATCAGAATAGCCTGGTTTTGAAAATGCAGGGGTCACCCAACTTGTATTTGGGATTACTGACTTCAGCAGGAAAAATCACAGAGCCTGCACCTGCTTTTGTTTTCAAATGTGAAAAGGTGCTCTCAGCACGACCCACCCGGCATCCAGCACAAAGAGCAGCTAGTTTTACAAAATGTAACCAGTCACTACTTGTATCTGCCTCAAAAGCCTCAGACTCCTGATTTTCTGCTGAACTTGTAAGCTGTTCCTGTTTCTGGAGGAGGAGCTGTGCTATTCCGGTGAGGGGGTGGGGAAAATATCAGACTGAATGTATCCGCCTGACTTGGATCTCCTCACTTGCTGTTGCTGTAGTGCCTGGACTCCTATTCCCACCGTAGTGCTGGCACTAGTTTGTTTTGGTGTTGGGGGCGGAGGGGGGTGGGTGGTTATATCAAATGCTAAGTCTAAAATAGGCCTTATCTGAATGGGGGATTTGGCTGGCACACAAGCTCCTTGTGTGCCACCTTCCCATTCCCCTCTCTTTCAGGGACTCCCTGCAATTCCCCCCAATCTCTTCCCTCCCAGGGTCTGTCTCCTTGTGCCCGTTCTCCCATGTCATCAGCTTTATGTGTATCCCCATTCTCTGCTTGATCTTTGAACGCTGTTAACAGTCAGTGCCAAAGATGGCCAGTAGGTGTCAAAATTGCTCTATGAAAACATCCTGGGTTAGGAGGATGCAAACATATGAGAGGAGTTGATGAACTTCAGGCTGGCTTAACCCCCGCTGCTGCTGACGCATGCTGTTGGGCAGTGTGGCTCCGCAATTCATGGCAGCTGTCAGAGCTGTGCTTACGCTTAGTTTTGCCAGGTACGCAAATCTCAGTGTGTGTCACTTCTTCCACTGTGTGTTGCCAGGCCTTTCAAATGCTTTCTGACCTTGTGTAAAGCTCTGCTGGGGAAATACTTCTTACGCCTCTCACTGATTAGTCTGCAGGTGCTGTCCTGCTGCTTTTTAAGGACATAACATAGCTGGGAGTATTGAAGCTTCATTCGTCTTTGAGTGATTGCTCGTGTATTCCACAGTAGACGTGCGTGCTAGCAGTACCCGTAGAAGAGCACCCCTAGCAACCTCTGGAGTGGCACCTTCCTGGTGTGGTATAAGGGGCGCTGCGCACTTCCCCCATCCTCAGTTCCTTCTTGCGGCCAGTGAAGGTTCTTTGAAACTGCTCTGCTCCAGCTTTGGTGCAGCTCGTTCCCAGAACTTTTGTTCATTCAGTGTATGGTACCTGTAGTTAGTAGTTTGATTAACTAAACTAAAATTAATGTGCCTAGGCCAGGGCATGCCCCGTGCCCCGGGTTTTAAGTCGTGTGACACTTGTAGGTGACCAATGCCAGCGAGTGACCCGCACGTGGGCTGTTTATGCTGTTTGAGTGAAACCCATCTCAGCGATTGCTGCAAGATTTGCAAGTCATTTAAGCCTCGGACCTAGAGAGAGAGAGAGAAACGTTAGGCTCTGGGCTATCCTGATGGAGTCGGTGTTGACCCAGACTCCTGCGCGACACTCTGAGTTGGCACCATGGTGTTGGTGTGCAGCGATCCCACAGTGCCATCTACTAGTTGGCACTGCTCCCCACCCACCGGGCACACCAAGAACGCTGAGAAGAGGCCTTCTTCACTGTGGCACCAGAGTAAAACTGGGACAGAGGCTAGACTCCTTAGTCCCTATCGGCCTCCGACTCAAGTTGAGTGGAGTAGCCCCGCGCATTTGGAGCAGGCCACCCCGGATGTTCGGATGCCCTCCACGCTGGAGGCCCATCAGGCAGCCCAGGACGTTATGTCCATGCTGGTACCAGAAGCAACACCAATGTTGGCCCAGAGGCAACCCACCGCTGGGATCCCTGCAGTCACCCCCAACTCGGTACCGGTCTCAGTCGAGGGAATGTTCTCGATGCCATTCGCCACGCAGTGACCATCTTATGCATAGTCCATGTGGGTTGCCATAGACTCCCACCAAGTTATCTGGCTGGGTTCCATCTGACAGACACTCCCGGCAGCGCTCTGCCTCGAATGGAGACCGACAGGACTGAGGCAGACTCCCGCAAAGGTCTTCATCTCAGAGGAGGTATCATAGCTGGTCGTGACATGAACCTCAACGCCGTTCCTGTTCGTCATCTCGCTCCAGGACCCTGCCATGGCACCACTCCCACAGCCCCAGGCATCAATTGCTGGCAATTCGCCATCGCGGATCCACCCGTTGGAGCCCATCGCAGAGCAGCTGCTACCAGCGGTACTGTTCTTCCATGTTGGGTTCACAGTGTCGGGGTTGGCACCGCTCCTGACACCACCACTACTCCCGGTCCAGGGACAGCGGCAGGTCATACATCAGCCCGGCCTCCCTTTGTAGGCATCTTTCGATGGGTCAGGCTAGCCAGGCCGAACAGCCTGCTCTGCCAGTGCCACAGCAGGTGCAGTGGCACCAGGCCCCATGGGTGGCACAGTGGTACCAGTGGGCATCATGGCCACCGATGCAACTCCTGGTGGGGGCTCGCTTAGTGGCAGGAGACTTGGAATGGACATCGGCCTCCCTCTCCCGACTCCGAGGAGGGAGTCGATGGGACATACATCCTCGGTGCCGTGCCCAGACAGCAGCCAGGGGGTGGATCCTCCGGTGCTGGTGGACGTGCAAAGTACCTCTTTTGCCTCCTCACCTTCCCCTGATTATGGCGATTTACAGCCCCTCCTCTCTCCATCCCACAGGAGGACTCTAAAGCCACCAGGAGTTATTGAAAAGGGTGGCATCAAGCTTCAACCTTGAGGCAGAGGAGGTGGAGGAGCCCTCGGACTCCCTCTTTAATGTCCTGTCTGCCTTGGTACCGGGCAGGGTGGCCTTGCCACTCCACAAAGGGGTGGCAAAAATTTCAAATGCCTTGTGGCAAACCCTGGGCTTGTTGGCCCCCCTCTGTAAGAGTGGAACGCAAGTATTTTGTGCCCACCAAAGGACATGAATACCTCTACGCCCATCCTGCCCCAACTCCCTGGTGGTCGAGTCGGTCAACCACAGGGAGCGGCAGGCCAACCAGCCCCTACTCCGAAAAGTAAAGATTCAAGGACGCTGGATTCGTTTGGGAGAAAAATGTGTTCGTCCTCGAGCTTCCAGTTATGGGTGGCAAACCATCAGGTTCTCCTGGGCCGGTACGAGTTCAATCTATGGGGTTCCCTGCCCAAGTTCGAGGACTTCCTCCAGGAGTGTGACAGGAAGGAGTTCAAAGCTCTGGTGGAGGAAGGTACCGTGACTGCCAGGGCAACCCTGCAGGCAGCATCAGATGTGTAGGACACTGCCGCATGGTCCATGACCTCTGTGGTGCCCATGAGAAGGGGGTCGTGGCTCCTGTTGTCCAGGCCATCCAGTAAGGCGCAGACCTCCTTGCAGGACCTCCTGTTTGATGGCAAGGCTCTGTTTGTGGAACAGACAGATATAGAACTGCCTGGCCTGTAGGACTCCAACACTACCCTTAAGACTCTTGGCCTCTGTGTTCCGGCTGTGGCTAAACCTAAGTTTAAGCTGCAGCAGGCTCCCTCCCAGGCCACCCACTCTAAATATGAGCCCCCTTATAAAATGTCACGGGACTATAAGAAGCGCCTGCAGAGGCAGTCTCAGCCTGCTCCCCGGCCTAGGTTCTCCAAGGGCAAACGGGCAGGGAACCGGCAGTTTTGACGGGACGCCCAGGGGTGCCCTGCCAGTTCTCCTCAGGGATCCACCCACAGTAAAGCTTTCCTTCTCCAATCGGTTGTGTGCTTTCCTCTCAGAGTGGTTGTGGCTGACCTCGGACCGATGGGTTCTCAACACCATTTCCCGGGGTTACACCCTCCAGTTTACCTCCACCCTGCCCAACCACCCTCAGTCACCCATCCCTCCTGGCAAGGTGGGACCTAATCCTTTGCCCTCTGCCAGGAAGCCCTCAGGCTGTGGGACTTCTGTATAGCCCATGACATTTCCCAACAGACCTACCACCTACCAGGCGCCCGGAATGCGCGGGCGGATTGCTTGAGAGGGGACTTCTCTCAGCACGAGTGGCCTCTTCACCCAGAGGTGGTGCACAGACGTTTCCAAGAGTGCGGATCTCCCCAGGTGGACTTGTTCACGACTTGGCAGAACAGTTGCTGTCCCTGGTTCTGCTCCAGTGGGGGCTGGGATGGAGCGCTATGTCCAATGCCTTCCTCCTGTCCTGATGGGACCGGTTCCTCTATGCCTTCCCTCATTTCCCGCTGATAGGAAAGGTCCTGGAAAAGATGAAGATGGACAGGGCCCAGGCCCTCTTGGTTGCCCTGGTGTGGCCCATGCAGCATTGCTATGGGACCAGTTATGGAAAAGGTAACTGCCTTTTCTCAGACTCTGAAGTGACAGATCTTGCAAAGCTTGCCAAGCTTTTCAGTTCACCTTTGAATTTCTCTGTTCAGGGCTTATTCATCTGACATTAAACACAAAGACCCAAAATTGTTAGCAGAATGTGAAGATAAGAGATGGGGGAGAAAAAATGCCTGATGGGGGCATCGGGGAAGGGGAGAGCAGAAGGGGAGTGGGAAAGCTTTGGGGGAACTGTCTGTACATGTGTTTGTTAGGTTTGCTGCACTATTTTTTCAGGGCTATTATTGCTTCTGTTCTCAGTAAAATGCTTGAAAACCAAATATGAAAAATGTTGAGATCCGGTGTGTGCACCTGAGCTCGAGGGTGTGTGGGAATGCTGGCCTTGTGCATTCTTAACCTTTTTGCCTCCATTTCTGTAATTACATTTTCCCTTGGATGGCAGTTTTGTGATGTCAGAGAAAACCGCTCTCCTGGTCTCTGCACAGTTCTATGTTGGTGTTGGGTTATGCATACAGGCTAATCTTTCTATAGCCGATGTGTTACTGGTTTCCCTATTGTCTAGGGGCAACGGGAAGGAGATATAGAGAGAGGCTTTCATAAGGAACGTTCAAGCTTGCCCATGTGAGCTTGGAGAAACTATGCAGAAGACCTGTATCAGTGGCTCAAAACTGCCTAGAAGCTTGTTGACGTGGAGATTTTTGTCATTGTTATGTGCAACAGTTAAGCATTTTGTGAATGAATGTGCAGTGGATGTGTTCTGAATCTTCAGTTCCCCAGTGTGAACCAGATTGGGGTGGTAGGAAGAAATTTATTTCCCAGCCAACACTATTCAGTCAGCCAAATAAGGTAATAATTGCCTTGTTGGTGGCATGCATATTCATTTATATGTTCAAAGCATGTTACAAATACTAAGTACCATAGAAAAGCTAATATTCTGCTATAGAATCAGTTGAAAATTAGTTCCTCTTGCCAGGTCCTGAGTTCAGGGGTCTTGTGCATCCCCTTCAACAGTTGCTAACCCCAGAATAGTGTGAAGAAGGCAGGCTCCTGTTCTGTTAATGACGTAGTCAACCATTCAGAGGCAGTGCTAGCCCATTGGGCCCCCCCAAACACAATAAAAAGCAAATAAGGGGCCCCCTGTGAGCTGCTTGGGGCCCTACGCAATTGCACAGTCTGCTTATGCCTAGTGCCGGCTCTCTGACTATTGTACAGATTGAAAGCTCCTGTATTGACCATAAGCTCTCTAGGACAGGAACTGTCTTGATTGTGTACATACAGCATGTAGTACAGTTCTGAGTCTCAAAATCTGGGCCTTTGGGCACTGCCATAACACAAGTCATGATATCTCTGCTGTTTTACTGCAGCAGAGATACCAGACCCCTGTGCTCAGGTTTCGGCGACTTACTTTAAAGATCAAGAGTGTTTAAGCCAGAGAGAGTGACTTCCAATTTAGGGTGAGTTAGTTCCAGAAATAATGGAAAATATGAAAAACAGCCCCTCTGTTTAACAGAGCATATAGCCACCAAAGTTTGTCCTTGTCACTATGCTGATGGGCTTTAATGGCTTGGCTCCTGTCCAAAGCATAATCCTCTGAATTATTTGGAACAGCTGGTCCACCCCATGAACAGCCTGTCTAGTTGCATCTACTTTTTGGTCTGTTTTCTAAAACATGCCACATCTAGAATTTCCAAAGACCAAAAAAAAATAAATAAATAAAAAATACTGATGCTGTGTAATAAGAGATCCATGTGCCCCCATCGCTGCTTCAGCATTGATAGTGATTTAGTGCTGCTCACTATAGTGCTAAGATTTGCACGTGTACATGACTCTCGTGGAAAGGAAGTCATGGTCAGACTCAATTTCCATGGCTCTCCTAATCGCAGAGGTGAAATTAACTAGCTCACCTGAAGCAGCCTTAGTGGTGTTTTCTAAAGTTCTTAGGAATTGGATATACTTTGGTCCCTAAAGGCTTGATATATTTTCCTGTGTTTGTACATGTCCTCCTTGTTTTCTCTGCACTTCCAATGTGCTTGCATGTTTGCACACTGGCTCCCATGTGAACATGCACACTGAGTCTTTCCCTAATCCATGCACTCATGAAAGCAGGAATTGTTTACTGGCATCAACAGTAGAGCGCACTTGTCCGGTCATTATTTTACTGACTTCCCAAAGTCTTGGCAATAAAGTTGTCTCTAGTACCTCAGCACCCGATGGCATGTTTCTGGAGAAGTATTTGTGTGTGTGTCACGATCTCTCTCTCCCATAGTAATCTTGCCCTTATATTCAGCTGCTGACTCATGGGGGGGCAATAAGAAATGATTTATAACCATGGCAACAGTTGCTGTAGGAAACTGGGATCAACAAGAATCTTTCATGTCCACATCAATGAGTGTATTAAAAATCCTCCCACTCTGAGTCTAACAAAACCATTTGTGGCACTTGAAATTTTTTTTATAGAGATCAGTGAAATTGAAATTCTATCAAGCAAAATGTCTAACTCTGGGACTGATGGCATCCTAAGTTTTCCTGAAGTGGAGTTACTTGTTATCAGAACCTAACACCCTCAAAAAAACCCCTACCTACCCCAAAATGAATGTGTCTGATGGCTGATGTCAACTAGAACTGGTAGGATTCTGCTGTTCCTTGTTTTACTCAATGTGTGTGTTGATTCAGTGATTTCTATAATGCAAAATACTTTTGATTGGACTCTTGAATACAAGCTGTATGAACTTGGTTGGTATTTGCAGTAGCTGTTTCAAGTTAAAAGGTTTCCAGAAAAAAGTTTGGTGATCACCAAAACTCGTTCATATGTGAAGTTTTATAATTGTCCTACATACAAGTTTCTCAGAGCAATGTATAGTTAATGATAGAGAATCAGTGGGGCATTTTATACATTGGATGAAAGTCATCGGAAAGAGACAGCTCAAAAGTTTGGAAAAGAGAACTGCAAGGAGTGAGGGAAGGTCAGTTTGGATAGAATTAATTAAACCAAATTCCTGAGGAGGCCCTAAAACAGATTTTTATCCCTATAGAGAGAGTCCTTTTAAGTCAACTTGTGACTTTTCTGTAGAATTCTCAGTTTCAATTAAATTCTGTTTTAGGTGGTGGGCACCTATTTTCTCTTTTTAGTTGTCAATATTTGTAACTATATAAAGGAGGTCACTACACTGTGGTTTCCCTGTGTAAGGAGCTGAAAGCTGGAGGGACTGCAGCTTCTGGAAGGAGTTTTCTGCGGAGATGGGGTTCCATAGCACAGCTGATGCTCACCCTTGAGCACTGGGGTGATGATTTTGCTCACACAGATCTGTTCATTCCGACTTGGTTGTGTCCACCTCTTATCTGCTTGGTCGAGCTGTCCTTATGGTTTTGAACGTAGATTGTGCTCCCTGATACCTCCTCCTACAGCAGTGGTTCTCAGCCAGGGGGTCTGGGGCCCCCTAGGGGACCGCAAGCAGGTTTTTGGGGGCCAACAAGTAGGGTCAGTGTTAGACTTGCTAGGGTCCAGGGCAGAAAGCTGAAGCCCCACTGCATGGGGTTCAAAGTCTGGGGTTCTGAGCCCCACCACCTGGGGTGAAGCTGAAGCTTGAGCAATATAGCTTCATAGGGCCCCCAGGCAATTGCCCTGCATGCTACTCTCGTAATGCCGGTCCAGGCTTTTATATGCAGAAAACCAGTTTTTGTGACACAGGTGGGCCGTGGAGTTTTTATAGCATGTTAGGGGGAGCCTCAGAAAGAAAAAGGTTGAGAACCCCTGTTCTAGAGAACATAAGGAAAAAGACAGGCAAGAGCTGTTCCAATCCATCACTGGCTTTACTTCCAGGTGCTATGCGCTCATGAGGGAACACCGTCAGGAGGAGGAACAGGTTTTTGTGCCAAATTCTTGGGGCTTTTCTAGTGGGATTTTGCTACAGAAATAGGCAGCCAGCCTTGAGATGTGATTCATTGAAACAATTAAAAATCAGGAAAACTGCACTGCCTACTCTTCTGTGCAATTAAGAGCCTTGATGTTTATGGAGAGGACTTGGTGGCTCCCAGGCCTGCCTTAATGCTGGGAGATTGCCCTGCTAACAAAAGGGGCTGATTTATACCATTCTCCTGTGTAATGGCAGGGCTGATCTCACTATCTCTAACCCATTTTTCATGGATGGGTCTCTGGCAGAACCATGACTACCTCCAGTGATGGTGACTCAACCCTCTTTGCCAACTTATTCTTAGTTTTTAATCAGAATGTGTTAGTGAGCTGATAAATTGCACTAGGCACGCGGTTAATCTCTGCTCACTGGCTCTGGCTTGAAAATTCTTCCTTCTCTTCAGAACCCAGCTCTGCCACTGGCCTGCTGGGTGACTTTGGGCAAGTCACTTTGCATTTGTGCCTCAGTTTCCCCATCTGTGTCATGGCGATAATGATACTGTTCTCCAAGAGCTTTGAGATCTATGGATGAAAAGTGCTGCATAAGAGCTGGGCATTATTACTTGAAGTGACTCCTCAGGAGGGAGCTGGTGAGAGAAAATGTTCAGAGGGAGGGAGCCAGCTAGAAGCCATTATTAAGGTGTATAATCCTATCCAAGGATTCCTCTTCTGTCACTTGCGTGAGCCTTTGAATCTTTCTCACTGTGAGGAACGGGTCCTGGGATAAGTGATATTCCTGTGTCTAGTCATGGTGTCACCATTTCAAAAGGGAGGCAGTAAATAGCACTTCATCTGTCTGCTTTACTAATATGCACAAGCACTGTTATGGCCATCTTACAACTGGAGAAACTGAGGCACAGACAGGTTGTGCTTTGCCCTGGGATGAATGGTGACAGTGTCAGAGCTAGGAATAGAACCAAGGCTTGCAAACTTCCAGTCCAGACACCCCATTCACTGGACCACAGCTAGGGAGCTGGATGTTGCCAGTACAGCAGCAGTTCTCAACCTGCAGCCCAGCTGTGTGTGAAAAAATAAATTCAAAATTTGCCCCTCTGGTCTGGCAGGGGGTGGGGCTGGCTGAGGCGGAGACAGCAGGGGGCGGGAGAGTGGGTCTGTGGGTAGGTTTGGGGGGAGGTTCAGGGCACTGAGAACTAGAAGTTTGCTGGAGTGCTGCAGCACCTCAAGTTGTAGGTCAGGCTTTGCTCCTGGCCTGCCCCCTTCTCAGGCCCACGCCAGGCAATCTGCTTCAGACCTGGTGCCGGGGTTCCCAGCTGCCCATCCCCATACTGCAGTTCTCTGGTCCAGATCTGGTGGCTGGCTGCTGCCCAGCCCTGCCTGGTGGGGTCCGGCTGCCCGGCCCACGCTCAGGGCTCCGCTCCTGGGGTCGTTGGGCATAGGGGACTGTGGGAAGTTTTGAGGAGGGGGCGTTGTGGTTCTCAACCTGCAGACCACATAACATATTGTGGGCCACATATACAGGCTACAATGATAAACAGGTTGAGAGCCACTGCAATACCGAGTGTGTCGTCTTTGCAGCAAGGCTTGGATATGCCATCAGCACTAGCGGTGGTGACCCAACTTCACACTCCCATAGAGAACAAAAGGTCCCTGGTGCTGCTGCATCACCTATAGGGAACAGGAAATGGCGATCCTGGCATGTCTTAGTGGACAGTGTCTCTTCCCTTCCACCATTTTGCTTCAGAGTGGAAGGGATGCCAGGAGTGGCGTGACACAGTGAGAGCTGGAAGATGGCAGCAGTAAAGTGACTGGATAATCTGTGTCTTGGGGCTGAGGCGGGACAGTGGAGAAGGAGCAGAGCAGGGTTGACCATGTTTGGGGTGGGCCCTGAGACCCATGCGTAATTTTTTCACAGCAAAAAAAAAGGCTGACTGGCAATGAAATCTGAACAAAGGCTAGCAGAGCTGTTTCCCTCCACATGCACCCAGAAGCCAAAAGGGTAAGTGGTATAAAATCCAAATGCTGATGACTGATGATGACTTCTTCTGACCCTCCAGCTAAAGGAGAAGGGACCGGCATTCAGAAATTGTTCTTCGTCAGCAGAAATTGCCATCTGGTTCCCCACTGCCATTCAAAACTGGAATTGAATCAACTTTTAAGTTGGAAGTTCAGTTGATGTTTTCAGCTCTCTCCTCAAAGGGGTCTTTATTTTCTGGTTCCACCAGGGGCTGGAAGGAAAAGTGCCAAAATAACCATCAAAGTCTATGCTGTAGATTGAGCCTAGCTCTGCAGTCCCCATGCTTTCAAAGATCCTTAGCTGATGTAAATTGCCATACCTCCATGTCAGTTACACCAGCTGAGGATTTGCCCCCAGAACTTCAGGTTGCTCTGAACTGTTAAACCTTCCAGTGTGGTTTTGGCTCCCACTCTTGTGCAACATAAATCTTTCTCCTCTAGGTGGGAGGATGTTGCTATGTTCTCAGAAGCTGGAATGTTAGAAAAACAAAAAAGGGAACATAACAAGAATGTTTGAAGCAAAAAATGGAAGCAGCTTTGTGGATATTTACATGCACTCCGGGATCCTGGAGGAAGCTAATCAGCTGCCCACAAGAGTAGGTGGGGCATGGCAAGAGTGACAAATGTATGGACTGCTAGCTGGATCTAGACCATATGTCATATTTATGTGATCCACAGGGCATATCCAGACTGGGCAGAATCTCACTGTTCTCATTTAAAAAAAATAAAAAACAACCTCTTCCTGGCTGCAGAGAGCACTTTCCACACATGAACCAAGTTTTGCCTGAGTCTGCAGACAGCCTGAAACAGTTACTCAGGGAGTGGACTTCAATCAGCCTTGGAGGGGATGGGGAGTGTCAGCTGTAAAGCCAAATGATGACACAAATAGCAATGAAATAGGTAAGTGTGTTTTAGCAGGGGGTTGAAGGTTTTGGAAAGGTGGGAGCTGCTGCAGTGAAGGCAATGCAGAGGAAGGAACAGGTGACTGTTAAATAGGGCTGGGGGAGCAAAATAGTGAAAGCAGGGTGAGGAAGAAACAAGGGGCAGAAACAGATATGGACCTAAAAACGGGCATGTTTTCTCAATGAGTGAATGCATCAGTAAAGCATGGGACAAATAACTACATCTTGTTATTATATAAAGGCAATATTTCCACCCAACGATCTCTGCACAAGTCTACTACTGCTGTCAGTGAGCATTCTGCTGTGCACTGGTAGCAGTGTGTATCACAGAGCTTGTACCCTGGCCTATTAATTAAACATGGAATTCAGCCTGCCCTTCAAATGAGTTTGACAATCCTGCTGTAGGGTACTTCTGTGACTTGCACAGCTGATCTTAAGTCTGCTGTGGAAAGAGGAAACAAAAGCAGACCAAGGAATGAAATCCAACAGATCTGCATGATCAATGGCTGGTGGAAATCAACTGTACTCCATTGAGGGCAATGGAGTCACTGGAGGGGTGCTGATTTACAGAAGCTGAGGATCTGCCCAGAGACAGAACCACTCATGAGCGAGTGACACAGTAAAGAGGGGAAATGGCAGATTAGGCAGTGAGCTCATTTAGCTTTGAGGCTAAGATTTTTTTCTCTCTCAAGGATTTAAGATTAGAGCCCTAATTACAGATGATGAGAGATGCCCTAAGCATCAGTAATAGGGCTCATTGACTTGGGTTCCAAGTGTCCTCACGTTATACCCCTTGAAGGATTAGATTAGAGTAGATCTCTCTGTACAAATCTTCCTTGCATTAACTTCCCCAGTCAGCTTGACTCTCTGTTGCCAGATGAGTCTCTCTTAAGGATGCTCTCATTTCTCTTGGCATCACTTCCTTTGTCAGTCCTTGCTTTGTTTATGGCTTCAGTGCCAGGAGACAAGCTGCTGGTGTGGGGGAGGCAGATAAATGGCACAGACTAGAAGCTAGCTTTTAGCAGCACTTTGTACTCTAAAGTGCTTTACAAAGTAATAACTTAAGAGTGAATGTGTTGGGAAGGGAGGAGAGATTTGGATTCTGCTCAGTTCCAAGTGTCAGAGCTACGAAATTCAGATCTAAAGCCAGATTTTGAGAGTTTGGGATGGAGTGGGGGGTAGCTCTGTGGTTTTGTTGGGAACCATTTCAGCTCAATGCCTGAGAGCAGAATTGGCTGGCAGAGTGAAAGGGAGATGTAAGCTGTATGAGACTCATTCCCATAGGTGAACGATGGTGGGGAAAGCAGAGATGAGAAATAGCTTAGCTCCAGCTCTACTGAATGCGTCAGAGGACATGCTCCCAACTCGTAGCCCTGCTCTTTCACCAGGACTGTAAATATTGCTGGAGCTGATGAGAAGTCGTAAGCAGCTGCAACTACCTGCCCATAATTTCAAGCTCTTGCCAAATGGCACCTTATTTCACTTTGGTGCATGGACACCTGCCTGTGAGCATGATTATTTATTTGCTAGGACTTTCTCATGAGCCCTAGCTCATCTACACCAGCTGTAGCAGGATTCTGGTGACATGCTCTGTGCAGGGTGGGCTGGTTCCCCCCAGCAGAGATTAAAGTTCTGACTCTGGACCCTCCTCCATTCTTTTTTACATTTTTTCTACCAAATGCATAGAGTATGGGCTATATTCTGCTCTAGTTACCCTGTGACTTCTCCCTCCCCTCATTAGAGTCCACAGAGTGAAGCTAACAATTGGCTCAGTGGCCCTGTGATGGCAGCAGCCCCCCGAAGCCTGGAGAGACATGCTGCTCCCCCTTTTCTTTCTTGAGTGTGTGACGGTAGGACCTTTCTCCTCTTTTCTGCCATGCACCCTCTCTGTTGTTTTGGTTGCTCCTTCATTTATAGCAAGTGTGAAATGTCGATTGTAAATTCTTAGGCCAAAGACTTTGGGATCCATACTGAGAGTCACGTGGTCCGCCTGGTCTGGGCACAGTCTAAGGAATTACAACTGCCTAGCTAAGCATCTTGTGCTGCCATCCATCACTCTTGCATCTGAGACATCTCATGGCAACTAGTTTGGCAATAGCAGAAGTTCCTAGCGGACCCCCTGGAGTCTGACTCTTCTCCCTTTGTAGATTACAGATAGCTCCCAGCAAATTCATCCATGCTGGTATTTCCCTGTTACTGTCCCAGGTGCAGTGCCTGCTAGTAACATTTTTTTTACCTGTCCAGCCTGTGGGGGACGCCATGCCCTTGGGGTAATTCATTAGTCCTTTCCAGCCAATGCTTAATCCTGACTCCTAGAGGTTTATTCATACCAATGGCTTTACACTTGGATATTACGTTGGTGTTGGATATGGCAGCTGCCAGTCAGTAAATCCCCAGGACTGCTCTGGTTCATTGCATGAAGCAGACACTACAGTTTTCCTGCCCAAGGATGGGGAAGTCATCCCTGTGTTTCTGCACTTCGTAAGAAACAGAGGGGACAGTTGTCTCTCTGATTGTAAACTCCTCAGGGCAGAGGCTGTAGTGTTTTGCTGGACCAAACATATTATGTATCCTTAGCAAACAGTGCCTTGATTGCTATTTATGTACTGAATGGGTAATCACCGATAACTTCCTGTGTGCAGTCCCAGATCTGCCTTCTCTTTTAATTAAGAATGAAGATGCCTCACTTTGCATGACTCCAAGTTTGCTGACCAGATGGAGGGTGTCTTTAACACTGAGTAGCAGTGAGGAGAGACATGAGGGAAAGTCTGTTGTGCCCATGAACCTCTATACAAGACAAACACTTATGCTTCCTGCTGGGAGAATGTGAACTTATTTCATATTTGAGTCACCATAGCACTGAGAGGCTCCAGTCAGGAGTGGGGCTCCATTGTGCCAGACAATGTAGCCAGACAGGAAGATCTACTCCCTGCCCTGAAGAGTTTATAATCTAGGTACACCTCATATGGAGAGAACTTTCACCAGTAGGCCCCTGCCCACTAGAAACAGGGGGAGACGTCCTCAGGTTCTGAGGTCTCCATCCAAGGTTCCTTCACCCTCCCCTTTAGACTACCCTCCCCTGAAATCCGTGTGAAAGAGGAGCTCCCAGGAGCCAGTTGGTGATCAACCCACCAACCACCTTGGCAGGAACAAGGGCCATCTAGATAAAATCCTTGGAGCCTGTACAGATGCCAGTTTTACAGAGTATTTTCTAGCAAGATCTGCTTGAAGGGGGTATCTTCCAGCATGCCAGTATCCTGCCAGCCCTGCCACTACGATCCTCCCAAGGAACCACATCTATGAATTGAGGAAAAAATGGCAACTTCTAATAAGTCCTCTTCCTCCTTGGGTAAGACGGTGACTCCCTCTCCCCCATCCTATGAAGGGGATAGATGAGTCCTTACAAATCACTTGGAGGAAGTAGATGAACTACAGTACAGCTTGGTGGATATTTCTCCATACTTCTTCTCAAGGCAGGGTTGCCTTACTGATAAGTGAAGCCCTATTGACACTAGCCAAGACAGCATCGCAAACACCAGCCATTATTCCTCTCACCTACAAAAGGGCTGACAAAAAGTTCTGTGTCCCGCTTAAGTTCTCTTCTCCCATCCCCACCAAATTCTCTAGTGATGGATGAAGTAAACAAGAAACACCGACATCACACCAAGTCTATGTCACGTGACAAGGAGCTCAAACAGCTGGACTACCTTGGGCACAAAGTCGTGCTCCTTCAGCTTAGATTAGCTGGAGTTTCCCTGGCACAGACCTTTTCACAACCCCATCTAACATGAAATGCTAAAAATTCTGCTTGAGGGTATTTGATGGCTGTGATTCCCTGGGAGATGCTCTAATTACCCCTCAAACATGAGCGCTGCTCTACACTGACACCATTATTTCTCAAACTCCTGAATAGAGTAAAATGAGAGAGCCAAAATAAATCCTCATAGCACCAGCTTGGCTGAGGAAGATATGGTTCTTAGACCCGATTTACCTGTCTATGAAGCCAGCTCTTCACCTGCCTCTAACTCTGGATCTTCTGACACAGGAACTGCAGAAACTGCAGCATCCCAACCTTTCCCAGCTACACCTCGAGGTCTGGCTCCTGGATGGCTCTCGAGCTTAACAATGGCCTGCTTATACAAGGTACTGAACAAACTGCTGAACAGTACACAGCAGTCCACAAGAAAGATTTCCTTGCAAAAATGGAAGAAATTCCACTCCTGGCTGAATTTCACGGTGGGTCTGCACTTCTCTGTATGCTCTAGTACTGTACTGGAGCACGACAATGTGTCCAACATGGACTGGAGACACTGCTATCAAAAATCTCTAATGAAGGCACAGTGGTGTGTGCACTCCTGGAGTGGAGCACCCATAGAGATAAAACATCTCAAAGAACTCCAGTTACTGTATAAGTAAGTAACTTCTCCTTTCCAGATCTGAACTTTGCAGCTCAGCCCCATCTTTAAATGTAAAAGTAGTTTACAGGCTAAATTTACTTCATAGGAAGCAGAAAACTAGTCTGGTGTAATGCTTCCATCATGCCCTCATTCCCAGTATTAAAAGGAACACTTGGGAGATCTCACTCCCAGCAGCAAATGAATCCATGCTACAGTGCCAAGAGATGTGCCATAAAGCTGATTACCAGATCCAAAGAGACAGGGATAGATCTGGAACAGATGATGTCTCCTTCTTTGACTTTTGCAAGTGACCATTAATGCTAGTGAAAGGTGCCAGGTTAGACAGTTTTGGAGTCTGAAGTCCTGTATCCACAGAAGAGCTGCAGCACAGGGAAGTCAGTGAAAGATTCATCTATGTGTTCCTGCTCATATGCATGATCTGTGACTGGGAGGAACAACTGCTAGGAGCAAAAGGAGAATTCAGACTCCATAGTCCATCTGAGCTTAACCTGTCTGACAACAAGAGACCCTATGGTGGTGGTGATTTTGTGATACGGATATTGGTTCACTAGCAATTGACTGAGGCTAAAAACTCTCTTCGTGCAGGCCACTGAACAGGCATCAGATGATTATTTTTCTTTGCTAAATCCCAGATCAGTAGTGATCTGGAGAAGGAAGGCTCTGCCCACTATGACTAACCCCCTGAGCCATCCAATCCTCTGGACAAACAATATTCAGTTGTAAGTCCATAGTACTTGTCCTTGTCATTTATAATACTCCAATATTTGTGATTCACCTCTCACTCCTTCCCTTCCAATTAGTCCTTGAATAGTCTCTGCCTGACACCTGGTGTTTTACACTCTGGGCCCGTAGTGATTTGTTGACCACACTGAAACACCCCTGTCTAATTCCTGGAAATAGACTGTTGTTGAGCTTGTTGTAACATGCTGGGCACTACTAATTGCAGCACAGGCTGGAATGTATATCTATCCATCTCTGTATTTGGGGTGTTTATCTGATCTTAGTCACTGCTTACATGTCAGTATTGTTTATGAAGCCTGAAGGAATTAAACACCTTATTGTTTACAAGGCCATGAGTGCATGTGAAATCAGCAAGTTGACTTTTAGATACAAATTCATCAAAGGAATTAAGCTGCTGCTAAAGTTGCACTTAATTGGGTAGGTGATGGATCTGTCCCATAAAGACCAGACATTAGGTGTGCTGAATTAGGAACATAGGAATTGCCCATCTGGATCAGACCTGAGGTCCATTTAGTCCAGTATCTCATCTTTGACAGTGGCCAGTACCAGATACTTGAGAGGAAAGTGTAAGAACCCTGCAACAGGCAGATATGGGATAATTTGCTCCCATATTACATCTCATCCTGACTGAAACTGGCTTAAGCCCTGAAGCATGAAGTTTAAAATCCCTTCCAAGACCTCTTAGTATTTACCATTGTATGCAGTGTTGCTGTAGACATGCAGGCCCCAGGATATTAGGGAGACAAAGGTGGGTGAGGACTGTGAGGTAATGTCTTTAATTGGACAAAGGTGTTGGTAAGAGAGACGAGCTTTTAACCTACACAAGCTCTTCTTTAGGTCTGGGAAGGGTACTCAGGATGTCACAGTTAAATACAAGAGCAAATAGACAGTTTAGCAGAAGAAGTTAGCACATATTCTAAGGGACTATTTAAGGTGAATTGGCTTGTTAATACCCCTGCAGTCATAGGACAAAAAGAGGGAGTTAGTGGGGTTCAGATTGTTGCAATAAGCCATAAATTCAGTGTCTTTCTGAAGTCTTTGATTTTTAGTGTCTAGCAGAATAATGAATTTAAGCTCCCAGTTTGTCTTTTGAAAGTATTATGCAGGTCAGATATAGCATGATTGCTCTGCCTGTACACCCCTAGTTGTCACCTACCACCTGACTGATACCCCCTCCAGGGTATCATCAAGAACCCATACTTGATGGGAACTCCAATCCTGAAAGAAGTCTTTCCTGAACCCCCTCTTCTGGCCTCCAAATAACCCCCCAACCTCTCCACGCTCATCACCAGAAGCAAGTTCCCCACAGACCAGGACACGCTAACTCAAAGCAGCACCAGACCCTGCCAGAACAAAGCCTGCAGACATATCTCTACTGCCACAATGTTCAAAACCCCGCACCCTTTTCAAAATCCATGGATCCTATACATGCCTATCATAACATGTGGTGTATCTCATCCCTTGCACCACATATTTTAACAGTAATTGTGGGTGAAACCAGACAATCACTATGCTCTGGAAAGAACTCACACAGGAAAATGGAAATGATGAAAAACACTCACTGGAGAGTGAACACTTTTCACAAAGTTATCACTCTATATCTGACCTATCAGTCCTCATCTTCAAAGGAATAATTATTAAAGGAGTATTTACTATTATCATTTTTGTGAGTCAAACAAGTGCTTGTTTTCTTAGTAGAAACTGGCTAGAGGAAAATTAGTCATGTGATTAAGGCACTCCACTTGAAGTGGGTCAAGTGTTTTTGTATAGTAGCTTGAGACTCCAATGCCTTTGTTCTCTGAGTACTGTATCTCTGTACTTTGAGGAACACTGCACAGAGTGGGTCTTTTTCCTTGGCTCTTTGTGAGGAGTGCCTCGCACTGTGCTATCTCACCTGAAGATGACAGGAGTTTTGCTTGTTCTTGGCTTTCTAAAATAATGATTTTAGATAGAGTATATGTTTCACCCGTTGTATGTAAAACACAATAGGTTGTATCTCCCACTTATAGCTGTTCTGTATGCTGAATCTGACCGTGGTCAGTAAGAGGCCTGAAACTAGATTCTTTATTTATGTTAATCCACACATTTTAACAGCTTTCTCCACCGTCCTTTGCTGTCCCAAGGCATATGTTGCACCTTTTCCCTCCAGTTCTAGTCTATCTGCCTAGGTACAACACTGAAAATAGCAGGTATTGGCTTTTCTCGTGGTATTTCTCATGGAAATCAAGAAGGGCAGAGGTGTGACTTTTTTCTAGTTCACAAGGTATTTTCCAAACCTCTGGTTCAGGTTTGAGACTTTTTTGATGTGTATGTATGGGGGTGGGGGTGGTGGGACATGAGAGGAGAAGATTCTGTTCTTTTCAGCCAAACCCATTTGCCCAGTCCTAGGAAAATCATGTACTTATTTACATGGGGGGAAAATCCCCAAGAAATTTGATGTCTGGTTGACGCCTTGGTTCAAGTCTTTTTGTCATTTTTACATCTCCTCCTTGGAGTGTCTGATGCTTAAAGGAAACAAACAAACCCGAATCCTGACCAGCTGCTACTCCTTTACCTCATTCTCCATTGGGTCATCCAAAGGGCAGACTTTTAAAAAATCAGCTATATAAGCTTTTAAAGCTTACAAAAACAAAGAAATGTCCAGGTGTGAGAACCGGGCTAGCTGCTGGGCCCAGCTCAAGGAAAGGTACAAGGAGATTGTGTATTAAAATGTAAACACATGTATTTAATGACTGAGTTCCAGGCAAAAATCTGGAAGTTTCATGAACATCTGAGAGAAGGACTCACTGTGGGTTAGGTTTCTCTAAGGGTTCTATACAGGTCAAACTGCCTCGGAAGCCAAATCCCAAAAATGGAAAAATACAAGTGATCTGATGGTGCTACCCCATTCAGAATATATTTCATCTCCGGGCAACTTTCATATTTGTACTAAAGCCCAAACCAAAATGAAAGCCAACCAAAGCAACAATTAATGATAATTCAGTTTAATTACACCCTCTTGTATGACCTGACTAGCAGGTGCTCATTTCACTGTCCTTTTGGGGCTCCTCTTGGGTGCTGTGGAGTACCTGCTGGTTTGGAGAATTGGTTGGCTTACTTGTGAATAAGTTATCTGACAAATGTAGCTCATTTTGCTGTCCACAAACCAATTCCAGCTTTAGTGAATAGATTGATTATTCACAAACAGGCACCTGATATTTTAGAGAAATGATTTTCAGCCTGTGGATTATTCTCAAGTTCACTACAACTGCTGCTCTTTGTTATTCATGGTGTGTGATTGGTCCCATGAGTAGTGTTTCTGCTTCCTAACCACCAAACTGAAACTTCTGCAATGGAAGAATAACAAACAAATAAATAGCATACTCATGGGTAGAAATTTTTGAACAAGTAATTAATTATCTATGTAATAAGATTCCAGTATTGTCATTCTCTGTAACCCTGAAACCTAGACTGTATAGTCAGTGTGAAGTAACAGAAATTGCTATGAGCATGATTAAGAGCTCATTTTGTTAAGAATGTCACCAGGTTGAATTATCACTGGGATTCATAGTCTGTTACTCTCCAGTTTTTAAGTTCCCAGATATTTTGACTTTATGAATTATATCCATGTGGTGTATAATTACAGTAAGGCATATATCTATGTTATGCCAAGGATCCTAGGTCATAGTGACATTAGAGGTAACTCAGCCAATTGCTACCCTTACTCTACAGCTAAGTTGTGTGCAACAATTACATTGGTTAAATGAGGGAGAGTAGTGGATTAGTTGGCCTGTTTGCCACAATTCTTCAAAAGCACCCACACAACACAGCCAGCACAAACAACCCCATAACATACAGAGCCACTCCCTGTAGCTCATGTCCTTCATTCTCCACCTGCACAAAGCAACACAACTCTTCCAGTGTGTCACAACAGAAACAGCTGGGAGCATGGCTGAGAACTCTCTCTGTTCAGAACATCACCAGGTGGGCCCTGTGGAACCAGATGGAATGTTGGCATGCAAAGGTTCTGTGGCAGTTGGAATGTGACAGTTGATCAGAGGAGGTGGGAGTAACAGCTGTGGGTGGGTGGGGAGAGGAGGACAAGGGGTGGTGGTGCCTGCAGCCAGCGGGCAGCTCTGTCACAAACTATGGGGAACATGTTAACACAGCAACATTGGTCAATGCAACATGTGGAAATGAGCCCTGAAACTCTACCTACCTATGTGGCTGTACTGCCTCTCTCTATGATTTCCTGGTCTCTAGCACACACTGCTTTGTGTTGTGTTAGCGTGGTTATTGCTGTGGTGCTTTCTGACAGCATTTGATGAAATAGTACACAGGCACACTGGGGTGAAGGCCTGTCACAAGTACACAGATAATCTGAGTCCATGCTGTACTGAAATGGGCACAAGTGAAAACCCTTCCCATAGCTACTGATATATGGTGGCACCATTACCACTCAAAGCTTTGCCCACCCACCATGCCAAGAAAGAAAGCTCCCCACACTGGACAGAGAGGGGCTACAAGAAAGGAGGGGAACGTTAAGGAAAAATGAATCAGACATGGCACACAGATGATGGATTACTTGGCCCAGCTACCACTCCTGTGTAACAGCATGGCCTCTCATCCACTATTTTGTGCTAAACTTCTAGCATTGCCAATGTTTTCATGAACATACCAGTGGTTATCCAAATACTTGTCAACAAGGAATGACAGAACACAGCCTTTCTCCAGCAATAGCATCAAAGTGAGCTCACCCTGTTTAGTCACAAAATATAAACTGACCTCTTTTGGTACTGTTCAACCTGCTCTACTGGCTTATTATGGTTCAGTTGTTTGTAAGTGTAAGGCCTTGTATACTGGTTTATTGTTGTAGAGTTGCTTATGAGAGATGGGCAGTGTCAATTAGGGCTGTTTGTGAGGCAGTGTGGGCTAGTGGCTAGAGCACTGGATTAGCATGCAGGAGGACCTGGGTTTCATTCTGGGATCTGCCACTGCTTTCCTGGGTGGTCCTAGGCAAGTCATTCCCTTCCTTCTGCCTCAGTTTCCCCATTGTAGAATAAGGATGTGATATTGACCTCATGTTGTGGTGAGATAGCTCATGTATTAAGTTGTGCATGCTTATTTTCTGTTGGAGAGTTAAATGTCAGTTAAAGGACGTGCACACTGGTTTGTTGCTGGGTTTCCTGGAACTGTGTGATTGGCATTGATGGGGGATTATTTTGAGTATTTAAACAAAACCAAAGCCCTAACATAAAGTAATGAGTTTTGTACAAAATATAAATGAACAAAATACAAAATAGCTGATTTATATATAAAAGCTTGTTATTTTGAAGAAACTCAAAGAGCTTCACAAATTATCTGTGCTATATGGAAAATTGCTGCACATTCCACATAAATATGGCCACTTTTTAGGTGGAACATGGCACTTGTTTATGTTTATCCAGAAACACATCACAGCTGTTCAGCACAGAAAGAGAAAATGAAGGATAGTTTCCCAAACCAAGGGGAAACTGTTGTGGGGTATGCAGGCCAGCAGAATGTAAATAAACACATTTCTATTTGGCCAGATTCTGGAGCAAGCATCTTTATACACGGGGAAAGGCCATGGGCTTTTTAATAGTCACTGCAAGTTGGTTCTATAATTCTACTTCCTCACCTAAAAGGGGACACTTTCAGCACCACAGGCCCCACAATGTTCTGCTGGGCTTATTGATTCAGTGATGACTCCCAGAGGAGTGCTGCCTACTAAATCACCAGCACTGCTTTTTGCAGTACTACAGATTTTCCTTGGAGAAGTCCCAGCCAAGTATTAACCCAGCTCGACCTTGCTTAGTTTGTGATGTCACAGCCCAAAGCAGAAGTGCTAGAAGCAAATTGCCTGAAGGAGGTCAAATTTTGGGCCTGCTCATCGTGACACTTTCCCTTTGTAGTATAAACGTTCTACACATTGTGTTTCACAATGTGGAAAAAACATAATTTTTCCATATGGCAAAGGCAGCTTCTGGCTTTACTGTATTGAAACAATTAGTGAGTTGTAAATTCTCTTGGCTCAGCATTAGGGAGCTGGTACTTTCCCCCCCTTCTAAGTACATTGGCAGGTCACCTGGTCTCCCCTGGTCCCGCAGATCTGTTTGCTTCCTGTTTGTTAAATGCCTAAAAAAAGGAACCAATCAGATCACATTCACCTAATGGATTTATGAATCTCCTTAGGTGCCATCAGGTCTAATTTTTTAGTGAGCTGTGACAGTTTAACACCTGGGTAATGACTGCAGAGGGGTGATGGATGGCTAGGGGACTGCAGAAACCTGGAATCATTACTATGCTACCGTAAAAGCCAAAGCCAAGCCCTGTGAAAATCTTCCCCAAGGGGTAATGGAACCATGTAAATAAGGATGAAGGTAGGTTTCCCTTGTCATCATTGCAGCAAAGTTATTTGCTTTGTGGTTCATGCCTTTTGCCAGGTGGCCTAGAACTGTTTGTCAAGCTGAACTTGAATAGGTTTTATTTACTACTGGGCTTTATTGAACTGTGGTTTCAACCATTTTTAAAGAAATCCTTTAAGGAGGAAGGAGCTGTAGTAACCCATATTACTTCACGCAGAGTGCACTTGAATCACAGCAATTCACTATGTGCTATGCTGGTGCCTAGATACTATGGGGATGGTGCATTAAAAATGCCTTAATTAGAGGTACTTATTTCCATGCTGACTTTGTAACAGATTAAGTTTTGTGTGTTCAAAGATTGGAAGGTGCAATTGCATTCCTGAACAAAGCTCGCACTAAGCAATAGCACTGATCCTGTGTGAACTGATTTGCTATGGCTCTCTGTCATTAGGAGAGGACCAAGTTGTTGGAATCTGGAACAGAAGCAATTGCCATATGGCCAGATTTTGGCATATCAATGGATCCTTTTAGGGTTCTGCTGGCAATGGTTAGAGTAGACTGGTTCAGAAAATAATACTGATTTCACTTCTGCTGGCTTGACTGAACCTAGGATGGATTTAAATGTAATATAAGCAGGGCTTAGCTGCTGGATGCTGCACAAACATGGATTGCAGACACCCCTGTAAGACTTGTAGGGTAAAACCTGCTAAGAGTGCCAGGGGGTTCATTTTAGAGTTTTTAAAAATTCCAATAGGAGAAAAGAGCTTTATTTAAAAAAGAAATTTGCCATGCCCTTCATCTCTACTGTATAGTCAAGATCTCAGGGTATGTTTTAAAACTATAAGTAAGGCTAATATTTTGTTAGTTATTTTTGGTGAAAGTCACTGACAGGTCACAGGCAATAATCAAAAATTCACAGAAGCCCCTGACCTGTCTCTGACTTTCATAAAAATAGCTGTGATAAAATGGGGAAGGAGGAGGATCCAACACCTGCTGTTGCTGGGGCTACAGGGTTCCCCTCTCCCATAGTGACTGAAAGCACAGAGTCCCCCCCGCCCGTGGCAGCAGTTTGAAGCTGTGAGGTCTGTTCTGGCAGTTGAGAGAGGTGTGGTACCTCCACCCACCACCCCTGGCAGTGGCTCACAGCTGTGGATATCCCTCTGCTGCCCGCAGTGCCAGCTGGGGGCTACAGAGGGGCTCCTGCCTCCAGCAGTGGCTAGGAGTTGCAGGGGGGGCCCTGCTGGCTGGCAGCTCCAGCCCCACCATCCCTGGGCTGAGATGGATTCAGTGACTTCCATGATCATAGTGACAAAATTAGCCTTAACTACAAGCATTTATCACTGCAGTGTTACAGACACTGGTGGAAAATGACAATTATTTTTAGTGGAGATTTTTTTTCTATAATTCCTGCAAATATTTTTATTTTCTGATCTGAATCTGAAACAGAAAAATGTTTGGTTTTTAAAAACAGCTTTTCTTTAAAAAAATACATTTTCAATGCAACTTTTCAAAAACCAAATCTTGATTATTTTTTTTTTACCAAAAATTGTTTGGTTTTAAATTTGTTTTTTAGAAAAAATGTAAAACTTAACTCCTCCAAAACGAAAAGGTTGATAGAAAATGTTTTCATTTTGATTGAAAGGCCCTTTGTCATCAAAAATGTTTTGACAATAAGTTTTCTAAAACCTCTAGGGGGTAAATTCCTCCCTGATGTCACTTCACTGTCAATGGAATTGCACCAAGGATTAATTTTGTTCACTGACTTTCAGATAAAATGGTAAAGGCCACCATCATTCACCACTGATGCTAGTGGGAGCTTTGCCATTGATTTCAATGCCCATGGAGAGTGCTGGGTCCAAATCATGTTTTCTTGGCCAATATTTCCTCCTCTGGCTCTAATATCTGAGGCTGTGCATGAGCTGTTGTGAGAGCCAGTGGTGCCATAGCTAGCTTGTTGTGATGTTCTTTGGGATTTCCAGATATAAATTCTGTTCTTTGTTTGGATGAACTAGCTATTACTCCTAGACATAACATTGCGGATCTGTGCTAACCTCAACCATGTCTCACTGACTGGCCTGGATCTACTTGATTTGATGGCTGATGGACAAGTTCAGGGATGTGCTGAAAAGCACTTTCAGTGTTACAGAACAGCAGCTGCCCCATTACGATCCCGGACTTGACTCAGACAAAACTAATTTTCCTGAAACTTTGTTAGATCTTGTCAGGGATGTTTGGTAACTACTAGATAGAGCTTTTAAAGTTATGTGGTTAAATCCTGGCTCTGTTGAAGTCAATGGCAGAACTCCTGTTAACTTCACTGGGTTTGGGATTTCATCCACGAGGGTTGAAAATTCACCTCTAGTTGAATTTTGAATATTTTCCTGATTCTTCTTAGCTAATCAGGGCTCCCAAATAATTTGATCCGTGAACTCCAAGGTTTTTGTTTTGCTGGCCGGTGGTACCTCGTAGTATTAGTGGGAGATAAGAACAATAGTAAGAATTATAAAGAGCAAAGCTTATAGGATAATCATTTATGAATATAAACTAAACTTCTGACTTCAGGTTTTGGCTGGGCCAGAGACTTATTGGGAATAAATGGGTGCAGAGGCAGAAGAGTGGAGAGAAAGGAAGGATATATTATTATCATCCCATTTTACAGATGGGGAACTGAGGCACAGAGAGCCTGAGTGACGTGCCCAAGGTTACATAGGAAGTCACCGGAAGAGCTGGAAACAGAACCCAGCTCTCTTGCATCTCAGTTTAGTCCCATAATTATAAGTGCTTTTGTCCTCTTGTTATGTAGTTTTCTTTTTTGCCATTTAAGTTTAACATGAACATTACAGCACATTTCTACCTGATTAGATGGACTTGTTCTTTAAAGAAGGTAGATTTCAAGCATGAGAATGTTGATTCATCCCAGAATAGGTGAAGTTAAAATGGACTAGATAAATTATCCAGGGTAGACAGCAGCCCCTACCTGTTTATCCTTTGCCTTTTTTTTCGAAGCAAATTTCATCTTCTACTTAAGGCACGCCAGGCAGCTAGTTTAATAAAGCAGCACACTGTTGAATGAGCCTTTCCCATTGCATACTGCCTTTTCCTTGCCAGCATGTTAGATGCCTTTCCTCCCCAGCTATTCCGTTGATACACACCCAATAAACTTTCTACATGTTTCATTTTCAGTGTCTGCCACAAACTATTGCTTGGTGCTATACAAATGGTTATTTCAGCCTTCCTGAGCTGGTGGTTATGAAGCACAGTCTACATCGAACAGCGGGGGGCAGCACAGCTCACCAAAAGAGCAGTTTTTGAAATGATGTGAAACAACAAGATTGGGGCTGGGTCCTGCTGCCATTTGACTTCAGTTGGAGCAGGAGCAGGCCCTTGGCTTGTGATTCTTACATATTTTTCAGCTGTTTCAAACAGGAAAAAAGAGTAAGAAATGCAGAATGGGTTATATCACTTCAAGAGCTGGTTTCTACAAGACAAATCCTGGAAGCAAACCTAATGCAACCAGGCACATTCTTGCAGAAATACTGCTTTTCCCCATCTCTCACACAGAGCATTGGCCGAAAGAAATTTATGGGGGGTTAAAATATAATCATATCCCATTTCCCTGCACTCACAAAGAAGGGACTTTTCAATGACTCCATTAAGGACTGTAACATCATGCAGCAGCCTAATGCCTATAGTTTTTTTTAGCAAAACAAGCTGTCTTCCCCTCCCTTTCCCTTGGCCATTAGACTCATGTCCCAGACTGCTGGAGAATTTGAATAATGAATAGTGAATGAGCTTCTTTCTTTTCATATCTTGTCTCCTTATTTATTTAATCCTGGAATCCCCAGACTGGAGAATAAGAATGTATTGTAAGTCCCTGTCTTCTGGGGGCTGGTGCAGGGTTTTACCCTAGAGCCTGTGTTGTCCAGCCCACAATGCACACACTTTCAACAGAGATGGGCCCAAGCCAGGACTGTTTATCTCAATCCTTAAACGTTGGTGGCTCAGATAAAATGGGCCTCAGATTGACATCCTCTGTATCATGCCTGTCTCTGCTTTTAAATGTCCACTGTGTTCCACCACCTCAACTGGGAGACTATTCACCTGCCTGCTAGGACATTTTCCTTGCCAACACTTCCCTTTGCCCCATTTCATCCTTTTGCTCCTATTTATACCCCCTAAGTCCACCTAAAACAATTCCCCCTCCCTCCTTGGTATTTAGTGATAGAAGGAAACAAAATTCTCTATTCCACTAATGTAAAGACCTTATTTAAATGAAGAAACATGTCCACTTTTCCCATCCAACTTCACTCTCTGTTGACTGCCTGAATGTACTGATGACCTCCTGTGACATGAGCTGTGCTATCCTAGTGCATGTTGTAGAGGATCCAGGATTGTCAGACATTCTAGGCCAGGGGTGGCCAACCTGAGCATGAGGAGGATTTACCAATGTACTTTGCCAAAGAGTCACTGTAATAGGTCAGCAGCCGCACCAATCAGCTCCCTCCCGCACCTCCTGACCAGCTGTTTTGTGGCATGCAGGAGGATCTGGGGGGAGTGGGAGGAGTGAGGGCATGACAAGCTCAGGGGAGGGGATAGGAAAGGGTGGAGTGGGGGCAGGCCTGTGGCAGAGCCAGGAGTTGAGCAGTGAGCACTCCCCAGCACATTGGAAAGTTGGCACCTGTAGCTCCAGTTCCAGAGTCGGTGCCTATACAAGGAGCTGCATATTAACGCCTGAAGAGCCACATGCGGCTCCGGAGCCACAGGTTGGCCACCCCTGTTCTAAGCCAATCTGGTCTGCTGCACTTGACCTGATGAAATCTATGCAAGGTATACTTCTGCTGCCAAATATATCCTCTCTTCATACTTCATCTCCAAGGAAAGGTATTTCCACCACTGTGACCCTCACTGTCATTTAAAAATTCTGAAGGTACTTATGATGCAATTATTGTTAATCTACATGGTCTCTTCAAAGCATTAATATAGCGCTGGAGCACCTCCACCCCAAGTCCTACATGAGGATTTCCTGCGCTGAAGGGTGAATGCAACTGAAGAACATGGACTTTTGTAAAATAACAACAAAACCTCCCTTCCTGCAGGAGAGATGGGATTTTAAAGCCCCAGGTCTGTAATTCATGTTGTTAATGCTCACCAGTGACTCACCTGGGCTTCAGTGCAGTTCTGTGGAAAACTGACTTCACTCTTAGCAAGTTCATCTATATTCAGCACTTATACTGCTGGACAGCAGCTTGCCCAGCTGCCTCAAAGGAAAGTCTCCAAGGGCCCATCTATACTACACAGCTGCCTAGGCAGGGGAGCTCGGTACAAGATGGTTACAATTTGTAGGGTACATTGCACTATAATGGTGTTCCATAACCAAGCTAAATAGGCCCATGAGTATAGGCAGTGCCTTGTTTAGTACTGTGCTTGTAGCTATGGCACCAGCCCTGAATCTGCCTGTTAGAGAAATATGTAATCAACCCAAGCTTGGCACTTAGGGGACTGAACTTTCATATGCATCAAATGAAAACCAAAAGAGCTAAGTTTTGTTTTAAAAATGATTTGGAACCAAATCCTGAGAAACAGAGCCAAGGTTGGGCTAAAGGCCTTTGGCTCTCGTAGTCCTCAGAGTGAGATGTGTCTACCAGAGGGAAGTGAGTGAGTGAGAGAGAGAGAGAGAGTGTGTATGAGAGACTACTGTTCCTTGCTGTTCCTCCCTTCCATGTGAGATGTTGGCCTAATGAATCTGTGCTGTGTATACGTGCACTGGCTATGCTCTTGACGTGCCCATGTTCCCGCACTTATGAAGGTCTCCTCTGCTTTTGCTCCTAGAGGGCCATATTTCAATTGTGATCAGACCTCAGATCCATGTGTAAGATGCCCTGGGATTTGTGCTATACTTCCATTAAAATCGCCCCCACTATGATGGTTTTCAAGTGAAAGCTAGGTTCTTTGAGATCCAATATATGTCCCACTTATGCTAACCAGCATTCCTGTGTTCCCCAAACTAGATGAACAGGCAAAACCTCATGTGGATTATAACTATTCTGTTATCCAGAGTGACTAAACTGTGAGTAGCAGCATTTGGATCTCAGTGCAGTTGGCAAAGATCTGAAGTATATAATTAGCTTATATGCAATTAACTGGATTAGCAGCCCAGGCAACCAAATGGGGTTTGCTAAAGACCATGTGATTTTCATGCACGTAAGTGGATTAGGTAGCAAAGCACTGCACGGATAGATAGAACTGTACCACTAAGACTGTGATGGATGCCTAATTCAGCTGGACTCAAATCTGTCCTGGAATTCACTCTCATCTCACTGCTTCACTATTGCATCTGGTCTGTTTAGTGGTAAGTGACCTCTCCCTGAGTGCGAGGCTGTGACACAATGAATGCTCACAGGGTTGACATTTGAAACACATATACAGCTCAAAGCTGTATTCC
The DNA here is from genome assembly GCA_007922305.1 of Dermatemys mawii. Taxonomy (NCBI): domain Eukaryota; kingdom Metazoa; phylum Chordata; order Testudines; family Dermatemydidae; genus Dermatemys; species Dermatemys mawii. The sequence continues at coordinate 4,858,804 of ML677362.1, forward strand.
TACTTAACTTCCCTTCCCCTTTACACCATGGTGTCCAAATTATGACCTTCAGTCCAAAGGAGCATTTAAGATGTGTCCCATGGCTGTCCTATAAGATCAGGAAAAGCTCATTAACTTCAGGAAATCAAACAAGCATCATTTTCTGTTCATCTGATGCATGAAGAGCAGAGAAGCACAAGGAAATAGACTTATGTGCCTGATTTGCAGAGTGCCTAAGGCCTGCAGCTCCCCCTGGCATCAGAGGGCATTACAGGCTCTCAGCCTTTCTCAGGATCAGACCCTTATTTTGGCAGAGAGAAAAATGGTGCAGCTTTATGAGACAAATTAGGTGCAGGCCTCCATGTTCTTTGCAAGTTGCTAAACCAGCCCTCGGCATCATAGGTGCCGGGCACTCTTGTTTTATGTGGCCAGATCAGTCTTTTACAGTGTTCACCATTCAGGATTAGAGCTGGTCAGAACCCAGAATTCCCATTCTACAAGAAATTATACAATTTTGGATATTTTTCATTCTAAATCAGAATGAAAAATTGAAACTTCCTGCAGAATGAATTCTGAGATTTTGTTTAGGAAAAAAAAAATCAAAATGACATTTCATTTCAACCTCATTGAAACATTTCAACTGAAATATATTATATAATTATAATCAATATTATTTTCATTAAACATACAAATCCAAATTAAACATTTTGACCTGATCACAATGAATCATTTCAATAATTTTTTTCATCAACAAAATCAAATAAGCGAACACTGTCTGCAGAAGATGAAAATTTTGTGAAATTGATATTGTCCATCAGGAAAGTTTCAATCAGCTGCACTGAGGATACTGAATGGGATGCTCCTACAGTTGTCCCAATCTTTGTAGCATAGAATAGTAACAGTGCAGTCTCTGGGCTTTTAAGCCAGTACTCCTTTAAATAAGACCAGTATCTATAAAATCTGTTTTACCTTAATCACAGCATGTTAGCATCTCTGCAGCTTCTCACCCACCCAACCTGTCAGTGTGTGGACATTCCACAGAGAGAGAGTGTTGTCTAGTGGTTGGACCAAGAGGAATAGGGTGCAGGATGCCTAGGCTCAATTAAAACTAACATGCTTTGTGACCTCAGGCAGGTCACTTAACTGCTCCATGCCTCAGTTTCCCCATCTGTAAAATGCATACCATGCTTATCTCACACAGGTATGGTGAGTGCTAATTATGATAATGTTTGTAAAGTGCTTTGAGGTTGTCAGAAGCAAATTGCTGTATGCTGGGGGTGCAAAGTATAATACTAGTACTATAACATTATCCCTCCCCTCCTTAGCCTCATTGTGGGAAAATGCAGACTGGGAGGAGGGGACAGGTGCATGTTTACCCTCAAAGGGGTGAAGACATTGCCATTTCCTTTCCCACAAACTCCAATGAGCTTTACTCTCAAAGCAGATTTACCTGGTGTCAGCTGCAGAGGAGTCAGAAAAATTGGCTTTGCGGAGTGTCTTAAGCACTGACCTCATTGTACTGCAGTTGAGAAACTTTTCATGCCAAGAGACATTTATGAAAACAGAGACCTCAGCTCCTCATGTCTTTTCTACTTTCATTTATTTTGAAGATGGTCTTATCACAACTCGACCTGTGTCTCATTGGGTTGATGTTCCATTCTATTCATTTTTACCATTGGGTGGCCCCAATCCAAAATTCCAGATTTGAACTGTGTTGGACCTTGTGATATTCAGGACTAGCCTTTAATTTTGAAGTGTGGTGCCATTGCTGGAGAGTTGACTTGTAAGAAACAAACTCTAGTGGCTATGGCACTGCACAAGGAATTAGGAGTCCTGGATCCTGTTCCTGGCTCTTCTGTGTGACCCTGTGCAAATCACTTTTCTTCTCGTTGCCTTTCGCCCTCGATAACATGGGGCTAAAGCTGCTGGCCTTCCTTGACTTTGAGATCTAAAGATGAATGCTAAGCAGCATTGTTTTGGTGCTGGTTTTTGATGTGTTGATGTGGGAGTCAGAAAGTTCAGAGACTGAGGTCAGAAGGGACCAATGTGATAGTTGAATGTTCACCCTTGACAGCTCTGGGTTCTCATGTGCCTCAGGTTCTACTGGTGCCCTACGCCCAGCTCACCAGGGCTTATCTTGGTTAGCAGTACAAGTAACAGGCACTCTTTTCCTCCTTGAACCATTCCCATCCAATAGCCCCAGGTGAAATATGTTGGTAGTTCAATCCAATTCCTCGTGGGCAGGTATTCACTCCACAAAACTATAAACTAGTCTTTCCTTTGCAGTGCAACTTCCTCCATTCATACATTCATATTTTATAAGGCCAAAAGAGACCATTGTGATCATAGTCTGATATCCTGCATAGCCCTGACCACAGAATCTCGCCCAGGAATATATGCCTCAGGTGTCAAGAATCAGAGAGGTAGCCGTGTTAGTCTGGGATTGCAGAAGTGACAGAGTCCTGTGACACCTTAAAGACTAACTGAAGTATTAGAGCATAAGCTTTCGTGGGCTAATACCCACTTTGTCGGATGCATGCAATGCCACTGCATGCATCCGACGAAGTGGGTACTAGCCCACGAAAGCTTATGCTCTAAAACTTTAGTTAGTCTTTAAGGTGCCACAGGACTCTATGCCTCAGGTGCATCACTTCTGTTTGAGCATATCTGTTAGAAAGACCTGGGACTTATCACACATGGCATTAATGGAATCCCTCGTTGTAGTCTCTGGGTATCATCATAGTTGGCACTAACCAGCACCCTCATTTTGCAGTCTTGGCAGGAAGGCCAAGGATTGGACAGACTACGGGCACTGAGCCACCCTCTCTCCTCCCAGTAGGGTGATCTCTGCATCTCAGGGATGGAGCACTAGTTTACATTGCTGCTGCCTATATTCTCCCTGTCCTCTGCACAGTCAGCCTCCACTGCTGGCAGTCACCTCAGCACCGAGCCTTTGCCTCCTGTCTCCTGGTGTAGCTGAAGCATGTTGCTGTCCAGTACAACCTCATGCTTTTTAGAATACAGTGGTGCTGGGTGTAGTGTCTGTGTCCATTTTACCATGTGGTTTCATTTTTACATCTAGATTTCCTGTATTTGAAGCCCCAAAAGGCGCCGTGACTTATCCCTCAGGTCAGGGCTTGAATTCTCATAGAATATTTCCCGGAGTCATGGGACTCAGGGCTTGAGCACTACACAGGGCACTGGCGCTCAGGGCTGGGAGTTGCTGGAGTTTGAAAATATTTACCAGAGCCCCACTCTGGATATCTCTGGCTGAATTTAAGCCTTGCCTCGGGATAACTGAAAGCCACTCTTATAGATTGTTGGATTATTTGGTTTGTTCTTGAGGGCAGTGTTCAGAGGGAATAAACAGATGGTGGAATTCACCTGTAAACCTTCAGGGCTGGGCTGAGCTGGGGAGCAAAGCACAGCAGCGATGGGAAAGCACAGGAACTGCTGCAGTGCTGCAGGGCTAGGCTGAGCTGGGGAGTAGAGCACAGGGGAGACCTTGGACAGTGTTGTGACCCAGTAGCCTTTTGCTCACTCTCTCCAGTCACTGTCAAATTCCCTCTCATTGCATAGAGATCACTAGAATGATCTCGTGATCACTAGAATGATAATAATGGAAGTATTTTTTTTTAAAAAAAGTGTCTCTTTAATCAGTTTTCCTTCTATTAGTATTTTCATCAATATTTTTTTCTCTCACTCTTACTCTTTTTTAGCACCAGAGGCTGCTTTGGACTTCAACTCCTACTTATTACAGAGATTGTGAGCTCTTCCCTATATGTCTGCAAAGCCTATTCACACCTATGCTGCTGAATTAATAATATCATTCTGTTACTCTTGATTGTATAACCGGGGGAGTGGAGGGGGTCTGTATACACTAACCTGCTCTGGATGTGTCCACAGGGCTTCAATTAATGCGGATGTTGTGCATGCTCACGTTCCTCACAGTCTCAGTTGCAGTGGCATGTTGATAACGCAGGCGCCTGTCCAATGCATAGCAGAAGTTGCTATGGGAAAAGCCCAAGGGCTCCCAATTGTGAACAAAAGGTGTTTGTCGGAGTGCCAGGAGGTGGCTGCTGCAGCAGCGAGTGGTGTTGCTGCCAAATGTGCCTTTTGTGTATGTGTGTAGGTTGCAAACAATACAAATGCAAATACAAACAATACTGTACAACAATAGCTGAGCAGGTATCAGGTTACTGCCACGAAAACGGGTGTGGAGAAGGTGGCCTGTCTCCTCCACAACTGGAAAAGACTCCTCACACAGTGCCTCCCACCCAGAGCAGGCCTGTTTCCTAACAGCTCCCCCTTCTGCCTATGAAAATGCAGCTCAAGGACTACCTGATGAAAGCGTTCAAAAGTTTGGTGAAACTTGTCCACATTGCCCACCATGAGGGGGAAGCAATGTTCATCCATCACTGGAATCTGGATCAAGGAATGTAAACATAGCTGATCTCCTTAAACAGCTGAGGGATGTTCAGTTTGGTTTTTCTGTCAGGTTGGGCTGAGGTCAATGGAGGCTGTGCAAGTGGTAGAGCCAGATGGACAGATTAAAGATTACTTCTGATCTTCTAACACTGTTTATTCATCTTATTATGAACCCTTTCTGTGGCTGCAGATATCATGGGACAGACTCGTGAGTAGCTCTCATCCATTTTCCTTCCCTTGATATGCCAAAGGACTATGGACACAGCACCTTTCATGTGGAACTTAAATTCAGCATCTGTGGGATGCTGAAGTTAACAATAAGGCTTAAAGTCACAGAGGGGTGGCCTCGTGGATAGATCAGTAGGCTGGGATTCAGGAGATTTGGGTGCTATTCCTGGCTCTGTGGATGATGATGTGTAAATCACATCACCGCTCTGTGCCTCAGTTTCCTCATCTGTAAAATTGGATATAATGATTCTGACCTCCCTTGTTAGGGTGTATCTACATGGGAGATTTAATACAAATCTTTTTGATGCACATCAGGTAACTCGCTTCACACAAGTCATACCAACAGTGTACACACAGAACACCTGTTCCGTTTTCAGTTCGCCTTATGTGGACACACAGTAGCAGTTTCCTGCAAACTGAGAGCATAACATTCTTCCGGAGTATCCAATGGTCCTTTGCTTCGCTGTTGAGCAGTATCCATCTTGGGACTGTTTTCGCTGTGAATTGTGGGAAGCCAGTTGGGGGGAGGGTCAATTTTTTTTAAAAAAATCCCATGAATCTGCTGCTTCTGCCCCATACTTTCTTCTGGGCTGGACCACACCATTTTCAAGTTGCTGTTGGTCAACATTGACCCAACAATGCTCTACAATGCTATGGTGACAAGCGTAAATACTCACAGGCATCTTGGGCTGTATTACTACACTTGAAACTGATGACTTCTGCACTCACATTTGATTGTTGCATCAACAAAGAGATGATGCGGGAGCAGGAGAATATTCTACAGCTGCAGCTCCTCCGGCAGCAGGAGGTTACTCTGAAGTGGTGGCAGCACAATGAGGCAGAATAGCAGGACGCTGAGTGGTTGGAACAAGAAGATGGGTTCCTGGACCACTAGCAGAGCGTGTAGCGCCATTTCTGGGCCCAGAAAATCAGCATGGGTTGGTGGGAGAGGATCGTCCTGAAGAATGGGGATGAAAGAACTTCATGCTGGGAAGGGCTACCTTTTTGGAGATCTGTGGAGAAGTGACCCTGGAGATTCAGCAACAGCAGACCAATGTGCCGTGTCCCATACCCACGGACAAACGGGTCGCCATTGCCATCTGGAAGTTGTCCAACCCAGAATGTTTCCAGTCTCTACCCAACCAATTCAGCATGGGAGGATCAACTGCTCGGGCAACTCTGATGCAGGTCTGCTAAGCCTTTGATAAGGTGCTGTCTAATGGGGTGATGAAGCCAGATAATGCTCAGGAGGCTAGTGATGGTTTTGTAAACATGGGGTTACCAAACTGTAGGGGGCAGTTGATGGAACTCATGTGCCTGTCATTTGCTCTTCCCTCCCCCAAGCTCTCCACCAGGGTGCAGAACTTATAAACAGAAAGGGTTATTTCTCCATGGTGCTCCAAGGACTGATGAATCCATAGCTGCTGACATTAGCTGATGCCAGTGGAAGCTCTCACACTCCCAGCCCCACCCCAATTCTGCCCCTTCCCCATCCCAACCCCTTCCCCAAATCCTCAGCCCCGCCTCCTCCCCCGGCACGCCGCATTTCCCCGCCACCCTCTCCCTCCCAGGTTTTTGTGCAGCAAGCCTGGGAGGGAGGGGTGAGAAGTGGAATGGTGGTGCACTCAGAGGAGGAGGCGGACCGGAGGTGAGCTGGGGAGTGGGGGATGTGGGGAGGGCCGAAGCAAGTAACCGGTGAAGGGCGGGGGGCGCAGAGGAGCAGCTCTCTGCTCCAGCTCACCTCTGCTCTGCCTCTATCTCCTCCCATGAGCGCGCCGCTGCCGCTCTGCTTCTCCTCCCTCCTTCCGAGGCTTGCCCTGCCAAACAACTGATTCACACTTACAAAAATATACAGTGTCTCAGTCAAAACAGCCTCTGTTCCACGGGACTAGAGGGGAGCAGATGTTGTATCTATATGTGACAAAGGCGAGAGAGATGGGGGAAAGAGAAGTAAGTTTTTAATCTGTACTGGGTAAATTGGTTAAAATGATGATTAATATTCTCCCTCTTCCCCCCCCACAAAAAAGCTCATGATATGTTAAGGTCTAACAAGCATGGATTCTGCCAAGGTTAGCAGATGAAAGTGGGCCAAAAGCCTTCTTATCACTGACTATATGTGGGATTGGCACAAAATGCTAAGAATTATTTTAATTCACTTTGTTGATTCCTTTGTTTTGAGGGAGTATACCCGTGAAAGGCATTAGTCCTTTGAAGATCTGCTGTTGCTATCATTTTAATAGTATTACAATACCACCTCTAACCAAGATCAAAGCCCTGAGGTGCAAGGCACTGCACATACATATAGCAAGAGAGAGGCCCTGCCCTGATGAGTTTATAGTCTAAATTGAACAGACAGACCCAAAGGATCGGAGAGAGGAAGTATTGCTTTGCTCATTTTATAGATGGAGAACTGTGATGCACACTGTGAGATTAAATGATTTGCCCAAGGTCATACAGCAAGTCTGTGGCAAAACTGGAAACTGAACTTAGGTCTTGTGAGGCTTACTGTAGTCTCTTAACCACAGAATGATCCTTCCTTTCTATTCTATTTCAAACACTGTGAATCTTATAGGAGGACTTACTTAGCTGGGTGATGTACTTAACAAAATACATCTTGAGATTAGTCTGGGGGATCAGCTAATTTTCTGGCATTCTACAAGATAAGACTTTTTTAAAAAAATATTGCTGGACACCAAACAATAGAGAAACTGTGGGACTTGGATGGTTTAGGGTGATGATGTGAGATGGAACTTTTTACCTCTAGCTCACTAGTTCAAACAAGCTTAGCAGTGAGATGGAGATACTATATTATTATTTGGTGTCTGTTTCTTGGCCTATATCAAATGTGTTGGGGGGCTGTCTCTCCAAATCATAATAGATAAATGTTGTAATAGATGGGTTCTCCTGTTGCTGTATGTGATCGGAGAAGAGCTGGTAGCTTCAAGGAACAAATTAACTCTTTTGGTGTCTTCTGTTTTCCTTGTGGTGCAAATTATTGCACATCACAGAAATCACTACCACTATTCACCCCCTTGCTGGCAGTCTAAGCAGAGAGGCTGGGATTGAATGAGCTATGGATCCTGAATTCCCCTCTGACTCTTGGTGTAGTCCCTAGTGGTCCCAGACACAGTGGGAGAAGCTTGTATTGCTGCTGCATGTGTTTATACCTGGTCTGTGGATAGAGGTTTCAGTGTCCAGGGGAGGCCAGTTTCAACAGCACTAAATTCAGCTACACATAAGTGTGTGTGTGCACGCATGTGTGTGTAAAAACCCAGCAGAGAAGCTATTCTGAAAACATTTCAAAGGTAGACACTGGTGTATTGTGAATGAATGAAAAATTTGTTATTCTTTAGCACTTGTACTTAGCAGCACAGATGTACCTGGCACTGCACGGAAAGAATAAAGACCCCAACTCTGATTCTGCTTTATATTTTGTGTAGCTACTGACACCCCTGCAGCTGGGTGTAAAGTGCCATTCCAGGGCAAATGGAGGAGTCTGATTTAGTAGCACTTTGCAGAGGGGTCAGTAACTGCTTAAGGTGCAAGCCAGGAGGGAATTCAGCCCACAGTGATTAGTTAGTTCTACTCTCCCACTGATTTTTACCCTGGTATGACTCCATTCAGTGGGGTCATTCCTGATTTACACAGATGTAAGTGCGAGGAGAATCAAGCTCACAAGCTTTGTTCCAAAGAATTTACAACCTGGATAAGTTACCTGCAAATTGTATTCTGTAGTAAGTGAGGGTCTAAACCTTATCCTCTCATTCATGAATTCTGAAGACTCCACTGCTTGACTGGTATAACACAGCCTTTGTGTGTGTGCTTTTGGTAATCAATCACAGACAGGCCAGGACTCGGAGCACACGTGGCTAGTCAGAGCGTGTCCCTGTTCCAGAGTTTGGGTGCTGTCAAGGTCACTCAGGTACTCTCCATTCCAGCACCCTGGGAGACGCCGCAGGCAAAGCCTTCCCCTCGCACCTCCTGCTCAAGACTACTTAAGATAAGTGGTTGCTATGCAGCCTTGTTTGTTCACGGTATGTAACACTGTTTGCCTGCTGTGTGTGTGTAACCTGTAAGTGAGAGCCTGTTATCCTCACACAGAAGAGGGCTGGGCTACAGAGCTGCCATCCATACACACAACTTTCAAAATCCCAGAGTCTGGAGCTGGCGGGGAACTGGGATTCATTGTGGGAGGCAGCTGGGCTTTGTAGCTCCCTGAGAGATCACAAATTTAACAACATGGAAACTAGGCATCCAAAATGAAAAGGCAACCCTGTTTGTGAAGGAGGTTAGTGAACTGCCCTCATGCTTTGCTGCTTTTTTTGAGGTGGCATTCCTGTGGGGGATGGGACGGACCATGCTGACGATCTGTTGCATTGTGATCTGCGTGGGAGCTTGCTTGGTGTGAGGGTTCTTTTCCCATAAAGCGACAGGTGCTCAGAAGTGAAAGAGAATTTGGGAGGAAAGTTTGGTGGATGATTTTTCCCAACAGCTTATTAATGTAACAGGAAAAAATGAGTGTCATGGAAATTTCTGGTGGGCGAATCCTTTCGGTTTAGCTGAGAATGGGTGAAGGTAGGTCACTTTTTACGAAAGAGAGTCCTGAGATGAGTAGAAGAAGATCAGAGCTTAGATTCCTTTGCAGAAGAAGGGTGAGAGGAAGACAAGGAAGGGACAGGAACTACTGTCTGATAAGCCAGGGTATATCATGCAACCTGCTGAGTGAGAACAGGCTCTTCAGAGGTTGGCATAGTTGTGGCTCCAGGCAGACGGAGACGGGTATCAACAGAGGGGTAGGGAAACTCCATTAGAAGCAGGAGAATGCCCTCTTCCATCCACACACTGCAGAGTCAGTCTCTTGACTAGGAGTTTTTTCGGTGGTGTTAGGCCATGATTGTGTGTAGGCAAACAGGAGTGCTTGCATCTCAGCTTCTGACCCAACTTGATTTTCCTCTGTGGGGCCATGAAGTATCAGCTGCATTTCAGGCATTTGATAGAAGCACGCTGCTGTTTTCCTAATAAAACTGAATCAGGCTCAAGCCAAATCCTCCCCCAAATCAGATCCTGGCCGAACTTCAGAGTATTTGGATCAAGATCAGGGCTCAGTGTTAGGGTGACTGACAGCAAGTGTGAAAAATTGGGATGGGGTGGGGCGTAATAGGAGCCTATATAAAGAAAAGACTCCAAAATTGGGACCGTCCCTATAAAATCAGAACATCTGGTCTCCCTACTCAGTGTATTTCTGGCCCATCTCTGGAAGACAGTATTAAAATCCAACCTGGCCAATAGTATAACTTGCTAGGTTTCAGTAAAAGTAACCTTCATACCATCAATGAGAAGCTGGGCAGGAAAGAGGAAGCATTTTTTTTCCACTCTGAATAAATGGTTGATAGAAAATCTAGGTAAGCCAACAACATATCTGGTATATAGGTGCCCACTCCAAGCTCTGTCTAAGAACTAGCCTAGCTCACATTCAGCCTTTGTTTACAAATGACTGTATTATCAAGGAAATAAGGATCTGTGGAAAACAGCTGGGAAAGCTTCAGCAAGCAGAAGAAGGGAAGAGACTTGCTCAAAAGTAGCTTCTTTTCCCTTTAAAAGCCAGAGACGTCAGCCTGTCAGAGATAGCAAATGAAGAGCCACTCAACCTCTCTAAGGGATAAGATGCAGGACTCCCTCTGCTCATTATTAGAGATGTTTGCCAGTTACTCTCTCTCCCTCCCTCCCTCTCCAGAGAGGAATCTTTGCTTCATGTTTCTTTCCTTTCCTTCTTTGATAGTGTCTATGCCTCTTTCCTGCAAACTGCAGCTCTGAGCTAGGCAGGGTTGCTGGGATGATGACAGTATTACTAAGTACTTACCCAGAATCTTTCATCCAAGGATCTAAAAACATTTTGCAAAGGTGGGTGAATACCATTTCCATTCTACAGATGGGGAAATGAGTCACAGGGATGAAGTGGCTTACCCAAATTCTGTGGTCAATGTTATACAGAAGGACAGACTAGATGATCATAATGGTCCCTTCTGGCCTTAAGATTTATGAATCTAGGAGGCCACGGTGTGTCCCATGACAGAGTGGTGAGAATTAGAACCCACTTCTACTGTCTCTCAGCCCTGTGCTCTTAGCTCGAGACAATGTTGCTTCCTTTGCCTTATCGTTTGCTAGTTTTGATGGTGTACAGTTTCAAATGACAATAGTTTGAATGTCTTTTTTAACTGCAAAGTCTGTAAGTTGAGTTGTTGAAAAGTCCAGGAGCATGATCCCTAACTTTTGCCACTGGGCCTTTCCCCTTCATTAGCTCCTGATGTAAGCTGAGACAGAGTTCAGAGATGACCCTAGGAATGTACAGAGCACACAGTACTATGCTTCTGGAACTCTAACTTTCCAGGAGCCCCATCCTCAGTGCATGGGATGGAAAAGGGGTACCTCAGCTGTCAAACCTTCCCTATTCCTCACCACCGCCCCCAGTGACAAGAAACCAAACTCTCCCTCCATGTTGCCAAACCTTCTCTTCTAAGTCCTTCTAAGAGAAGTTTCCATGGAGTCCTGGACACCAGTCTTTGCAAGGTTCACTTGAGTGTTTAACTTTCTCCTGGAATTTCTGGGGACCTTGGTTTCTATCATCATATGAACTGCTGGTACCCTGCTCGCTCTGTGTTGCTGAATTTCAGTGGCCAGCTGGTCACTAAGATGTCCTTTGTGTCCTCGCCTGCCCCCTGACTTCCAAACTTTTACTGAGTGCAGTTTGGCTGCTCTGCAGGATCTAGGCCTGTGTCTTAATTGCTTTTGTATATCTTTTCAGAGGCCAATGAATATGACTAACCACTAGTCTGTAAGGACTGCTTTGTGTGAGCAAGACTTGCAGGACCAGACCTTAGACTGTAACTTCCTAAGAGAAGGAACTGTTCTCTTTTGTGATTTGTAAACCACTAAGTACAGTATTGTGATGAATAAATCATATAATAGTAAGAAGGGCTACCGCACCTTCCTAATTACAGTAATTACTGATAGACCTCTACTTACACCTGTGAGTGTAACTCCATTGGCTGTTGATTTACAGTGGTGTAAGAGAGAGGAGACTCAGGCCTCATGCTTCACACCTATTATCACATTGTTTATAATGAGGAATCTCTGTTCTGAAATTAAAATTTCACTTTGTTCTTTCTAACTGAATGAAATCTCTTCAGATCATGGGGATTTCCCACACTTGATTATTGTTTAGGAGGGTGGAGAGAGCTTTGGTAAGTCATTTGAAGTTATCTTTGATTTACATGAGTTGGCAGAGTTTGAGGAATTCCATCCTAGAATACTTAAGGGACTGACTGATGAGATCTCTGAGCAAATATTAGCGACTCTAAGAACTCATGGAGGATGGGAGAACTTGAGATAACTGAGGACTGGAAAAGGGCAAATGTAATAATCTACCTATCTATAAAAAGGGGAATAAGGACAACCTAGGGAATTTTAGACCAGTCAGCTTAACTTCAGTGCCCAGAAAAATAATGGAGCAAATAATCAATCAATCAATCAATTTGTAAGCACCTAGAAGATAATTGGATAATAAGTAACAATAAATATGGATTTGTCAAGAACAAATCATATCAAACCAACCTAATTTCCTTCTTTGACAGGGTAACAAGCCTTGTGGATGGAGGGGAACCAGTAGATGTCATGTATTTTGACTTTAGTAAGGTTTTTGATCAATCTTCCCTCTAATTTTTGAGAGGCCGTGTGCGCAAAAAAATTATTCTGTGCAAATTTTTGTGCTTCTGTGCAAATTTTTGTGTGTGCAGTGTTTTGCCATGTGTGCAGGGTTTAGGATCTGTGTGCATGTGCACAGCTTAGAGGGGGAACAGTGCTTTTGATATTCTCACACAGCCATCTCATAAACAAACTAGAGAAGTGAAGTCTAGATGAAGCTGCTATAAGGTGGGTGCACAACTGGCTGGAAAACCATACTCAGAGAGTAGTTATCAATGGTTCACAATTGAACTGGAAAGGCATATTGAGTGGGATGCCACAAGGATCTGTCCTGTGTCCAGTTCTATTCAATATCTTCATAAATGATTTGGATAATGGCATAAAGAGTAAACTTATAAAGTTTGTGGACAATACCAAGCTGGGAGGGGTTGCAAGTGCTTTGGAGGACAGAATTAAAATTCAAAATGATCTTAACAAACTGGAGAAATGGTCTGAATTAAATAGGATGAAATTCATTAAGGACAAATGCAATATGACAGTTAAAAGAAGAATAAGCAATTGCATAAATAAAAATTGGAACTGATTTCCTAGGAAGGAGTATTGCAGAAAAAGATCTGAGGATTTAGAGGCTCACAAACTAAATATTGATCAACAATGTACTATTGTTGGGAAAAAAAAACAAGAGCACACATCATTCTGGGAGGTATTAGTAGGAATATTATAAGCAAGACACAAGAAGTAATTTTTCCACTCTACTCAGCGCTAATAACATCACAAATGTCCAGTTCTGGGCACTATACTTCAGGAAAGATGTGCATAAATGGGAGAAAGTCCAGAGGAGAGCAACAAAAATGATTAAAGTTCTAGAAAACATGAACTACAAGGTAAGATTGAAAAAACTGGGTTTGTTTAGTCTGAAGAAAAGAAGACTGAGAGGGGACATGGTGACTGTCTTCAAGTAAAGTAAAGTAAAAGGGTATTAAAAAGAGAACGAAGATAAATTGTTCTCCTTAGCCACTGAGGACAGGACAAAAAGTAATGGGCTTAAATTGCAGCAAGGGAGATTTAGGTTAGACACTAGGAAAAACTTCCTAACTATACGGGTGGTTAAGCACTGGAATAAATTGCCTTGTGAGGCTGTGGAATCTCCATCCCTGGAAGTTTTTAAGAACAGGTTAGACAAACACCTGTCAGGGATGGTCTAGATTAGGGGTGGGCAAACGTTTTGGCCAGAGGGTCACATCAGTGTTGCAAAACTGTATGGAGGTCCAGGTAGGGAAGGCTGTGCCTCCCCAAACAGCCTGCCCCCGCATCCGATCCCCTCCCACTTCCTGACTCCTGACTGCCCCGCTCAGAATCCCCAACCCATCCAACTCTCCCCACCAACACTACTTGTCCCCTGAGTGCCCGCTCCAGAGACCCCCCCAGCCCTTGCCACCCCCCGGGACCCCACCCAACCTTTCTGCTCCCTGTCCCCTGACTGCCCCGAACCCTATCCACACCCAATCCCCCGACAGACCCCTGGGACTCCCACACCTATCCAACCCCCCATTGCCCATCCTCTGACTCCACCCCCCCGAACCTCTGCCCTATCCATCTGCCCCCTTTTTTCTGACTGCTCCCCAGGACTCCCTCCCCCTCCCCCGGCACCATTTTCCTTACCATGCGGCTCAGAGCAGCAGCCCAGATGGACCAAGACGTGCTGCCCCACAGGAGTGTGCAGCCCTGCCCCCCAGAGTGCTGCCTGTGCAGTGGTGTGGCTGCAGAAAGACAGTGGGGAAGGAGTCACGGACAACCTCCCCGGCCGAGAGCTCAGGGGCTGGGCAGGATGGTCTCGCAGGCCGGATGTAGCCCGCGGGCCATAGTTTGCCCACCCCTGGTCTAAACAGTACTTGGACCTACCTCAGTGCAGGGGACTCGACAAGATAAGCTATTTAGATCCCTTCCACAGGGCCATCGCTACCCGTACACAAAGTACGGAGCTGCATAGGGCACCAAATTTCCTGGTGCCCTGTGCAGCTGTGTGCTGTTCCATTCCCTGCTCCGTCTCTTCCCCATGGCCCCCGCCTCTGCTCCGCCCCAGCACTGCCCCCACTCCACCCTTCCCCTGAGGACTGCAGCAGAGGTCAGGTGCCCTGCACTCACCGGGTGATGGTAAGTGGAGTGACCCAGCCCCAGCTTGCTTTATGCCGCCAGCTCCCAGCCATGCCACCAGTGAGTGCTGGGGGGTGGTTCCCCCTGTCCCTCAAGCCTCAATACTGGGAGCCAGGGGAGCAGAGCGAAGTGGGCTGGGGCCTGGTTGCTCCACTTCCCACCACTCAGTGAGCATGAGATCGGATGCCCTGCACTCACCAGGCAGCAGGAAGTGGAGTGACCGAGTCCCAACCTGCTCCACTCTGGCGGCTAGTGCTGGGGGGCAGTTCTCCCCTACCCCTCAAGCCTGCTCCTGCCCCCCCCCCCCACGGAGGTCTGGGCCAGCCCCTACCCCCCCATGGAAGTGTGGGCTGCCCCCTGCCCCCACAGAGGCCTGGGGCCACACACAGTCTCTCTACAGGGGATGGGGCTGCATAGGGTACCAAAATGGGTCGGGATGGCTCTGCCCTTCCAGTCCTCCATTCTGTGACTCCATGAGTATAACTGAAATCAGACTCTGGCTCAGCATACAGAAATGGCTTAACTTTCAGGAAAGAGGCACAGAGCAGTGTGTGTGATTCCACCTGCCAGAGAAAAAGACATGTGAAAGTATATGTTAAAGTACGTGATTTTAGCACTACAACAAAATGGTTTCAGGCAAAAGGATGTGGAAAGGGACACATTCTCTTCAGATCAATGGGTGTTTTGCGTGAGTAGCAGTTGATGGGGTGGGGCCAAGCAGTAATGTTTCCTAAGAGATTGGTGCTGATGCGCTCACTCGTATCACTCTTCCACGGCACGGGAATCCCCAGTTAGGGAGTTATGGACAATCTTTGTCCCCTTTGCACAAGGGGAGCTAAGCAGGCTGCACAACCTGGCCATGGAGTCTTCAGGCATAGGGTGCTGGTTTGGCCTGCGCTGAACATATACCAGCAAAATGTATGATATAGACCCTGACTTTTCTTTCACACTGCAATCCATTCCCTTACACTTAAGTACATACCCATGGAGGCTCTCCTTCTCACTCAACCGTTGCATGAGTCCTTTAAAACCAAATGTAACCTTGTCACTTTTTGGCCTGTAAATGACCCAGCCCCCCAGGATTTCACACTCTCATTGTCTGTGCGGATATTTCTAGAACACCTTCCACTGTGGCTGCACTATTATGTTGTATTATTATTTAACGTTCAGTAGCAGCCAGAGGCCCCAGTCAGGATCAGGGCACTGTCCCTCCCACAAAGAGCTCACAATGTACAAGGGGCCCAATCCAAGGCCCACTAGTGTCTCTGAGAGGCTTTCCATTGATCTCAATGGGGCTTGGATTAGGCCCCCAAAAGAGGTAAAACGTAATCTATGTGCTTGGCTCTGTTGCCTCTTTGTTTCTTGCAGTCACAAAAGGTTGCAGTACAATCTGTCAGCCACCTTTGAGAAATGAATGTACTTGGCCGCAGCTTTTAGTGGAGACAGTTACAGTATGTGTTATGAATACATTGTGTACAATACTCATAAAGCTCTGGTGTTCAACATCACACCTCATTAGGGCTGGCAGTCAGTACTATTCTAACTAATGTTTGGTAACCACTGAGGTAGCTGTCAAGGTTTGGCTTTCAAACCAGTTTGCTCCTAACTCTTCATTTGCTGCCCTTTAATGAACTCTTGCTTGTGATCACTCTTGTTTCAGGGGTGAGCAAACAGTTCTGCTGAAGTGAGTGCAGCCCTTGCAAGGAGGAGTCTTTTGTTTGTGCAATGTCTTCCAATGGGGGTATCACACTCTTTAGTCTCTCGGGCTGAAAGAACTCCTTAGGACCCTTTCTGGGCATGTAACTATGGTACCAGAACTGCAAAAAAGCCTGTTACATTTTAAATTGCATTTTCTTTGTTTGTGCTCCTTGCTGTTTTTATGATCTATGAATATTCTAGCAAAGAAGTTTGCTAGCAGAAAAACTCCTGTACACAGGGAATTTTATATCCATAGAGAGCAAATTTAAAATATGTAATCTCAAGAATTCATTCTAGAAACATTATCTTTAGGGTAGTGCTCATCCAGTCAGGGAACAGGAACATGTCATATATTCTGTGCAGCTAATCAAAGCTGCTCAGATATTGACAACTTGCCATGATCTTCTTACAGACAATGACAGGCCCGTGGGCAGAAATGATTCTGCAGATAAACGCAAAAGGTGAATGAGTTTGAGAAAAACAAAAGCTGCTTATGGATAATTAGCAAACAGAAAAAACGGTGAAACTAGCAGCTCAGAGATCTTTCTTTCCTTCTTTCTTTTGCCTTGTCTACATTGGGAATTGGCCCTGATTCCAGCAATCGATGGCCAGCCACTGAAGCAGCTGCACTGGTTC
This sequence comes from Dermatemys mawii, assembly GCA_007922305.1. Classification (NCBI taxonomy): domain Eukaryota; kingdom Metazoa; phylum Chordata; order Testudines; family Dermatemydidae; genus Dermatemys; species Dermatemys mawii. The sequence goes on from ML677362.1 coordinate 4,875,628, forward strand.
AGCTCTGTAGTGTAGCTAAGGAATGCTTTTTGCTTATCCCTGCTTGAATCCAGAGTAAGCTTCAAATTGTGGGTTTGCTTGTGTCCTCTTGGCGTTTGCCTCCACACAGCTAAATCAGTGGGTGTCTGGTAGCTGTGAATTTGACCTGATTTAGCCACAGCAACAAGGCTTGAGAAGCTTTGAGTCATCTGCCCCTGTGGTTTGTTGTTAGCCAAAGTTGTGAAATGTGTACATTACAATGAGTAGCATTGCTACAGCTGCAATATTCTATTTAAGATGGGCTTCCCTGGCAGGGGAATGCCAGCAGCTAAGTTTTCATCAGATCCTCAGACCTAGCCTAATTCTACAACCATTAACCTTTGGGGCCCAATTCAAGCCAATTCCAGTTCATAGAGAGCTTTATAGGGAGGTTAAAAGTCAAGTACATTTTACAAACTGATCCTGTAGGCTTGTAACACTGAGAAACCATCACAGAAATAGTTGGTGGGCTGAGAGGGATTTAAATAACATTAATAACAACAAAAAACACCTCCATTTTCATTTCCTGGCTGCTAATCATCCCAAGGAAATGAGAATCCTAGGAGAATGAATTTCCTTTAGATTGACCCAGTACATAATTAGAAAGGAATATAAATTCCTGTTTGTCTAAATGTTAGCAGGGCCTAGAACTGTTCAAAGGCAGTTGAATTTCCCTTATCTCTTTGGAAAAGGGTTTTTTTTTTAGCATTATTGTTTTCACGTCATGGCTTCCCAGTACTCTTTCTGGTTATGACTTGTGTGCAATGGAGAATGCCATGAAGTTGCTTTCTGTGTTCATTTCCTTCATCTTGCAGGGATTGGATTTGTAATAGCATAGGCCCAAATCCTGGTCCCTGCAATGAGTCCAGTTTGAATAGATTTGGCGTGTGGGAGGTTTTTCACATTGGACAGGTAAGGACAGAATCCTACACCCCCAGCCCATCCTAAAAGACAGCAGTGGAGTCTCTCCACAGCTACTGCTCTGGGTTACCTTGGCTTCTGTGGCAATTACCTAACCTCACCTTCGCTCTGAAAGGGAGAGGTGGATCAGTGTAATTGTACATTGCCTGTGTAACCTTCACATTACAACAAAGTGGTTTGCATTTACTGAGCCAGTCTTGCATGCTGGTAAACTGGGGCACAGAGAGATTGAGTGACTGGCCCAAGGTTACACAACAAGGCAGTGGCAGAGTTAGTTATACAAGACAGGACCACACTCCTTTCCAGGGTATTTTTCAGTCCCATTTTTAAATGCCTCAAGCTATGGGGCATCTTCTACTACCTTTGGGAGATAATTATACTCTAGCAGAACTTACCATTGGGACATTTCTCTCATATTCACCCTACATTTTCTTATGTTCCATCCCCCACCCCAACTCCTAGTTTATACCCTTTGCACCACTAGAAATGATTGCTCTCATCCCTTACACATGTTGTCTAGACACATTGGTCCAAAATAGCCTAAAATCTTTGATTTTATGAGCAAGCTACAAAAGCCACCATGTGGGTTTGTCTAGAATAGGAAAAGTAGTCGAGGTTAAGCCAGAGTTAGTTAAACATGTTTGCTAACTCTGACTTAACCTCAAGCACTTTTTCTAGTGTACACACATGCTTCAATAGTGCACCTAGAGAGAGCTCAGTGTCTGGGGCAATGGGTGGAGAGGGGCAGGGCCTTTGTTCCTGTGTTTATTGGCTGGTCTGTTCGTTTTCTATTTTATATGGGCTGTAGGGTGCTATTTTAATTGATTGCAAGTTTAATTGATGGTAGGGCTCCTGGACCTTATGTACAGGCATTTTTTGTGCTATGTTTTCAAACTGAAAGAATACATTAATAAATAAATAACTTTGGCTATCCCCCACACTCCTCCTTTAGTCAGAGTTCAACCAAGCTATATACATTTAGTCCTTTTAATGAATCCGTTTCTTTGGCTCCTTGCTGCAGTCAGCTTACTATGAGCAAAGATTTTTTCTCAATGCTTTTTTTTTTTTTGTTTAGCTTCTAAGGCTGAAATTTTCCAAAGCATTTGACGTTGGTGAAATTCTGCTCCCATTGAAGTCAATGGGAGTTTTACCATCAACTTCAGTGGATAAAATAGGCCAATTTATCTTCATTTCACACTGCAATATATTGGCCAAAATGTCTAAAGAAGAGGCAGTAAAAAGTTCTGTGAGATGACAAAGTCTCTGTTATAAACTGGAGAGTACTGTCTCGATTACAGAAGTGATAGGGACCAAATAAGTAAGGAAACAGACTGGAATCAGGCTAAATAAAATTGGAAAATATATCTTTTAATTACAGCACTCTTCTTGCTTTTACACAAACTACCCTTCACTGCTATAATTTTGGCCCCAAGGCACATTAGCCCTTGGGAAGTGTATTTATGTATTGGGAAGTGTGTGTGTGTGCGTATAGAGTGCGAGTACGGTTTTGGTGCATGTGCACACAGAGTTTGCCACTAAAAATCAGCGTGGACTGTGCAGTGGTGTTTGGCTTCACTATGCTATTTCCTACTCTGAAGTAAATACCATGAATACCAATGACACATCAAATGTTGGCTGGCACAAGTGTGTGTTGGTCTGTTTCTCTGTCTACTGTAGTAAGAGTTGTAGGATTCAGGAGAATTCAGGTTCTGGTTTGGGATCTGGCTGCAAAGTTCAGCACGAATGGGCCAAGAAGGCTGATCTGCCCTCTCACCTCAGATGCAGATCAAGATTGAAGCAGATTGGTGGGGGAGGGTAGAATACGGGCAGCTCACACTGATACTACTTGTTGCAGGGTACTCGGTGTCCCGTAGAAATGAGGCACACACACAGCTGTTGAATAGAAGTAGTGAGTTTATTGAAGGCAAAAGTGGCATACCCACAACAGGGGCTCCCTTCATTGCTGCCACTGAGATGGGGAAAACCTGATGCATCGGAGTAATGCTCGGGATGAAGCCCACCATGCGTGGGCACACAGGCAGAGAAATAATAGGAACATTTGCATCTCGTGCATACCTCATGAATAACTAATACCTTGCTTCTGTCTTGTTAGCATTACACAGTGCAAGCAGGTGTCTCATTACAAGGCGAGCAAACAGTGAGAACCAATTACTCCGGCATGTGAAATATGTGATAACAGGGCAGGGACTGATAACAATGGCCGAAAGTACCCTTTCCTTCCCAGGAGTGTGGTGGGGGAATGAGCACCCTTTCCTTTCCAGGAGTGGTGGTGGGGAATAAGCACCCTCCCCAGGAGTTGCGGGGGGGAATGAGCACCCCTTCCTTTCCTGGAGTCAAGGTTGAGAGCGCCCTTAGCACTCTACCGTAACAATGTCTTGCACACCCTTACACTACTGATACTATAACTAGGCTGTGGATATACAGAGGACTTCAGCCTTCAGCTGTGAATCAGGCACTTTTCACTAATGTTCAAATTCAGTTGAATTAAAGCAAAAGAAAAGAAAATCTGCCACTCTGCCCCTTCTGCCCCTCATAACATTGGGTCACAGTCATTCCTGGTGTAACTCTACAATGGAGTTACACCAGGCATAAATACGGCCCTTTGCCATCGAGAGTTTGAAAATGTAGTTTCTGCTACAACAGTTTGCTCTTTGGATGCTTTGGTGGCAACACTTTCAGAGTCCATACTCTGCCTCTGTGCCCCCTTTGGCTGCGCAGCTTTCGAGAGAATGGCTGCTGGAGGAATTGTAGTCCCACCTCTGTGCTGGCTCCCCTCTGTTCAGAAGAATTAAATGCTCTGGATTACTGAAGTGATAGGAACCAAAAAAGTAAGAAAACAGCCTAGAGCAAGGCTAAATAAAATTGGCAGGTCTGCAACAGGTGGAGATTGTGCAGTTTGAATTTGGCATTGATCCACTGTGCTTTTTAAGCTCTGTCTTGACTTCACCAGTTTTTGGATTTGTTCCAGGCAAGAACCCCATTAGACAGGGCGATGTGAGGGAAAGACAGTTTGTCACCCATGTTAATGCTGCTGTTTTTCCATGCAGGACTCTGGACATTACAAGGAGAAGGTACCAGCAGCAGCAGCAAGTCAAGAGAAAAGCAAAACAGAAAGTAGCCTCTCAGCTACTTTTGCCCATACACATGGCAACACATGATGATTTCACAGCAGGTAAAGGACTGGATTAGACACTAGCTCTCTTTGCCTTTTGCAGCTCCACAACTGGGACTTGTTGCAATCCCACCCTTTCACTCCTTACACAGAGTCTTGTGTCTGTGCTATCACACTCTAAGATCAGCAGCGTGTGTGTGAGTGCTGTGTTCAAAACACTGTACAGAGAGCCAGATACAGCGGGGTGGTGACTGTGCTCGCAAGTGTGGCCACTGTTTTGTACTCTGCAAGCGTTTATGGTCTGTCTTTGATTTGCAAAAGTAGGGGAGGCTGGCCTGGATGAAGGAGGAGAAAACTGCCTTGCCTATTAAATCTGCGTGATCATCATGGATTAGAGTTTGACTCAAACATTATGGGTTCGTTTAGTCTTTAAGCGTTTCTGTGGGAGAAGGAACAGAGAGGAGAAAAGAGAGCAACATCCAATGAAAATATAGGGTGGAGATGAAGCAAAAAGGGGCAAAGGAGGACATTTGAATCAAGAAATATGTCTGCTTTTGGTAGATAGAGTACCCACATGTGTCAGATGAGCTTTAGGAACTTCTAATGTGGAGCACAGGCCCCCTCTAGCCAGGAACACAGCAGTTATTAATTGGGGTTGTGCTTTCACTTTTTTTTTTAATTTAGTCTCTCTTGGAGGAAAAAAGTCTAGATTTGAATTACAAGGAAAGAAGGATTTTTTATCTAGCTTTCGTGAACCTTCCAGGTGGTTTGAGTTTTACAAAAGCTTGACCTCCTTGAAGTTCAGTAACCTTAGCCAGGAGAGGAGAAGAAATGCGGGGTATACAGTAGACTCTCAATTATCCAGGATGATAGGGAAAAATTAATCCTGGTTAATAAAATCCCGGATAATCACCATCCATAGGAAATATGGGTGCGGGGGGGTTGGTCCACCAGCCACCCTGCGCAGGAGTTGGGAGGCTTTGGTTCACTGGCTGCCCTGCGCCCTCGGGGTGTGTGTGTGTGTTATTTTTGTGCTTGGGGCGGCAACAAGCCAGAGTCGGCCCTGCGAGTTACGTGTATTTTTTTTTGACATCCTGGTTTATCCACATCCTGATTAACCCAATCCTGGATAATCTAGAGTCTACTGTATCACTAACAAGGAATTGTGTAATTTTGCAAGGCAGTCAGATACCTCAGTGATGTTAGATTAGAAAGGCTACAGCCAATGAAGTTTTGTCTGAGCCAGGAATACAGGATGTAGCCCACACTATCTGATGTGTAATGTGTGAAAGGGGACAGACAGCTGCTCTTCAAGCACCACAAACTTCGGTCATTTGTACTCTTCTTAATTTAAAGCTAAGTACCGAGCCCCTGTTGCAGTATATTGTGGGAGTGTCCCAAAAGTCAAACCCGGATACAGATTGCTGCGAGGGGGAAGCATCGATTCAAACTTGCAGCTGTATGGAAACAGATGGATGACAGCAGATGAAGGTGAGGATGGAGACAGAATGACTATGACTTGTGGCCTAGGCCACATAGAAACATGAGGCCACAAGCATGGCTGCCTGGAACGGGAGGCACTCTCTTGAGCCCGGTGTCCAGATCTACCCTCTTGTTTTTCATTTGCTGTGAGTAATGATTCTAGGAACTAGTTGTACATCAGAGTACGCTGTTGGTAGAGTGCTGATCCCTTCCTCCTGTGGAATTTCTGCCACTAAGTAGATCTGAAGGTCACCGATTAGTAGCCAGGCTTTATTCTCTTGCTAATAGAATGCAGCTGAAAAATGCTTGTGACTATCTGAGGACTGTTTGTTGATGTATGTGCACAGTCCTGTTTCTAATGGCCAATATGGTCCATATTCGTTTGAATAAAAAACACTGCCATTGGGATCTTTGAGGGCAGTCCCAGCAGAGAGGCTGAAGACTGAGATGATGCTTCCTTCTCGTTACTAGACGTGGGGGCCTCAGCTTCACTCTCCTGGCCAGTCAATGCAGCACTCTTCACAAGCACTAGGGTCATATTATTCTGATCCGAAATGAAAATAAAATAAAATTGATCTCTAAAACTAGAATAAAATAAATGCCTCAAATTGACTGATGGATTCTTGATGCGTGAGGTTGACTTACTTGACTCTTGCCTTTAAATTGGCCTGCAGCCTCTCTTCAGTCTGTACTGAAAGTCCAGATGAAGAAACAGTCATGCTTGTGGAGTGAAGATGGGGGTTCCCCTTATCCCAGAGCCATTTCCTCTCTGGAGGGCTTGGACAGCCCCACCATGAAACAGGATCCCAAAGAACTGGAGGTGAGCAGTGCAGCCATGGAAACTGCTCAGATCAAGGACAAGCTCAAGAAGAGGAGGATCTCTGAGGGCTTATTTGCATCACACAGAGGTAAAGCTGGGTGCCTATCTGCTATCTCTAATGAAATGAAACTTTTCCAAGATCAGAGGGGTTAGATTGTGACACTGACAAATACCAAGTTCAATTGCCAGCAATGTCCAGGTTTCACTCAGAGTGCTGGTAGGACATATGTGGCTTGACTGGACACAGATCCCATTTTATAAGGGGATCTGTGTGCGGATGTTGGCATCAAAACATTCTTGAAGGACAAAAATGAGGAGATTCTCCTTTCTGTGGAGAAAAAATGACAAATGTTCCTCCTTGTTTATGTTAGTGATGGTTGTGATAGAGCTTAACTATCTGTAGCCACTACTTTTGCTTGATTTATATTTTCATCTTGTCTATATTCCTTTCCTTTACCTGCTTTAATCTTTCATAAGTTTAAAAGTTTGTTTTCTTAATCCATGTGAATCCAGATGTCAGCTTTAAAACAGTAAATAGGAGCAAAGAAAACCATCATGTTATCTGGGGTATTTCTATGGAATTGGATGGATGTGACTGGCCCACTCAATTGCAGATGGCTGCAGCCTTTCTATGTTAATGTGTGTCCATGGGAACACAGTTCTCACCATTCGGTTAACTACATGTTTAGAAGAAAGTTACCTGATTTGGAGTCACATCTCCATTATCTTGGATCTAAAAGGTAGTATCCCTAGTGCTACATGTTTCTGAATTGCAGGCTTGCTTGACTCCAGTGGATCCAAGGAAGTTGCCCTAAAGCCAGCTGTTTCTAGATCTGCCTCTCAAAGGCTGCTGATAACTTCCAAGCCCATGCCTCCTATCCAGAGCATCCCTACCTCCCCAGAAGCCAACGGCACAGATGAAAGGGAGCAGAAGACCTTGGAGAATGGCATGGTCATCTGGGGCTGTAATGAGACCCACACTGAGCTGACTCCAACTTTCCAAGAGGTAAATGAGCATAGAATAAGAAAACTGAAACAAACCAAATATAGTTCCTTTGCAGTTTATTTAGTGCCTGGCAGAGCTCTAAGAGATTCCTCTGACATGGATAAAGTTTAGGATCCTATTTGAAGTGGGTTGTACTATGAAAAGTTACTCTGTAAAGGTGGCACCATAGAGGTACTGTGGTTTTGGTGTCTGTATTGTATAGGAATTGGGTTGTATGCCTTTAAATAGTGTATATTATGTTCTGTATTTGAGGAGAAGCCATCAGAAACCAGTCAGAAGCACAATATGTATGTACTGTGGTAAGGTCTTGCATGTTTCAATATAGCTAGTAAACATGGGCATTGTGACTCAACTGTGCTTATGTGGTTTCTTATGGTTAATATTGTGTAAAGAACAAAAGATGCAATTGTGTCTCAATGATTTTCATATCAAAGCTGCTAAATTTAGAAGTATGAAGGTATTTGCTGTAGCAGCCTGCCCTGTGAACTCAACCTGGAATCCAAAAGTCCATTATCAACTCTAGTAAAGTTTATAGAATTCAAGTAAGACCCCCAGTAGCCTCGGTACAGCCGCATTGCCTTGAGTGGATTTGCACAGGGGTAACTGACTGGAACTTTGAAAACAATTTTACTAAAGATACCCTAGAAGGGATAGAATCCTGCGCCCTTTCCATTAACTTTGTTGACTCTTCAAGGGTGAGAGGAGTTAGAGCTCTTAGACCTCACTATACAGGAAAAGGAAAGTGATTTTGCAAACAAAGGAAGGCTATCAAAAGGCCAGAGCACTGGATTTCAGTTATCTAGATACTGGGCCAGATCCATGCCTAGAGTAATTTTACTGGCTTCATTGGGTTTTTATCAGGAATGAATTTGGCCCATTGACAGTGAAGAAGATAATGGGAGAACTAAGAGAAAGGATCAATGTTTGCTCTCCATTACTCCACTTCCCCAGTCACAATATTGATGACCCAGAAGGGGACCCATTCCAAAAGTAATGTTTGTCTGTTATGGAGATAGTACAGGATGGTTTCATACACAACACATTTCACTGTCAACAGGTAGGTGGCTCTACTGGAATTGATAACTGACAATGAGCTAGATAGGATAAATAAGATAGAAATCGGAGTGCACCTAGGATCTGGTGAGCACATTATTGTCAGGGCTGAAAAGCTGATGAGAGTCTGTAGAAAGGGCAATAACAGGAAAAAATGGACTTTAGAGAAGTATATTTTGACAGAATGTGAAATAAGCAGTAGAAAATTGACTGGAGTTGAATGGTGTATGGTAGGTGGTTTAGGTACAGCCATGGGACTGCAATCCAAACTCATCTCAGTACAACCAGAAAGTCTGAAAGAACAACAGCTTCCCAGAAACTCCACTGGCAAAGCAGGGAATGGTAGGAAGGAGGAAAGATAGGCAGAGGGTGCACAGCTACTGCAGTGATGACTTGATAAAAATACCTAGATAGATGGGAGGCAGAGTGGGGCACTGGCCCCTTTCTTACTGCTTTCCCTTCATTTTCCCTCTCCCAGCTCAGGAGCATAGGGGTGCCATCAATTCTCCCTCCCTCAGACAGCTTCTTGCTCTCGACTGGGGCTTCAGTGAAGTGTGAGAGAGGAGAGTTTGACAGTGCTAGTCCACTGCACAGCGCATGGAAGAAGGTGCACTTTCTGTTGTGATTAGAATGGAATGCTGGCTGTTACACTCCCTCTAATCCCTGTTTCTACAGAGATCTTTTGCTCTGTAGCCTAACAGAATGAATTCCTGCCTGTGCTAATCCATGTTAACAGCCTTCCCTTCTAAACTTCACTTGCCTCTGCATAATCGCTGAGCTGGATTGAACTGCTTTGTAAAGTTAGGATGAAGGTTACTTGTTTCAGTTTGAACTTTAACCCTGTGAGCCCCGGATCTTCCATTTCCAGATTTCCCGGCAGTACTTGCATTGCAATGATGAGAAGATGAGGAAGTCATTGGGTTCTGCTTTGATTCCACCTATTCCCAAATCAGCGAGACCACCTGACAGAGACTCTGGCAATGCTCCAATGCCTCTTTCAAGCTCTCAGCAATTGGACCAGGCTGCTCTCACTATACAGGAGTCTTCTGAGATAAGGTAAATTTCTTCCTGGCATCTTCCTGCCTTCCATTGTAGCCTCATCCTTACAGATCTCATCTAAGTAGTTTGTTTGTCACAGTCAGCGCTCCACGATATTTCCACTGAGTTATGTGTATACTATAGATTGTGTGTCTGATAAGAATCAAAATCACTCCATAAATATGGAGTAGATTCTAGAGGGTATGGTTTACAAGTAGGAGCTAGGATTCAGGAGTGTGTGAAGATGTGGTCACATGCACCATCTCAAAAAAGGTATATTGGAATTGGAACAGGTTCAGAGAAGAGCAACAAAAATGGTTAGGTATATGGAGCGGCTTCCATATGAAGAGAGATTAATAAGATTGGGACTTTTCAGTTGGAAAAGAGGTGACTAAGGAGGGATATGATAAAGGGCTATAAAATCATGACTGGTGTGGAGAAAGTAAATGAGGAAGTGTTATTTATGCCTTCTCATAACATAAGAACTAGGGGTCACCAAATGACAGGCAGCAGGTTTAAAACAAACAAAAGGAAGGTTTTTTTCATACAATGCACAGTCAATCTGTGGAACTCGTTGCCAAAGGATATTGTGAAGGCCAAGACTATAACAGGATTCAAAAAAGAACTAGATAAGTTCATGGAGGATAGATCCATCAATATCTATTAGCTAGAATGGGCCAGGATTGTGTCCCTAGCCTCCATTAGCCAGAAACTGGGAATGGGTGACCGGGGATGGATCACTTGATGATTACATCTTCTGTTCATTCCCTCTGGAACACCTGGCATTGGCCACTGTCAGAAGACAGGATACTAGGGTAGATGGCCTGTGGTCTGACCCAGTGTGGCTGTTTTCATGTTCTTATGTCTATTCCTGACTGCCACTGACTCACTAGACCTGAAGAAGAGCTCTTTGTAGCTTGAAAGCTTGTCTTTTTGACAATCAGAAGTTGGTCCAATAAAATATATTACCTCACCCACCTTGTCTCTGCTATTCTGGGACCAGCAAGGCTACAAGTATACTGCAGACTAACTCACTATGTAATTTTGGGCAAATCATTTAAGATCCATGCTTCAGCTAGATCTGAAGCTGGCTCCTCATTGTGAGGACAGAATTTTGAATCTGCAAATACTTGTTTCTGTGACAATTTACTGGGGCATATATTATCAACTGGATATCTATCTATTTACCAAAGTTTGAAGCAACTTCTGTAAATGTAGGCCTTAATCCAGGGGTGGGCAAACTATAGCCCGCGGGCCGGATCCGGCCCATCAGGGCTCTGGATCCAGCCCACAGATTTGCCACTGCTGTGGTGCTGTGGCCCCGCTCCGCTCCAGGAAGCAGCGGGACTTAGCACGTCCCTGTGGCTCCTGGGAGAGGGGGAGCATAGAGCTCCGTGGGCTGTTCTTGCCTGTGGGTACCTCCCCTGAAGCTCCCATTGTCCAGGAACGGGGAACTGCGGCCAATAGGCACTTTGGGGGAGGTATCACAGGTAAGAGCAGCATGTGGAGTCTCTTATCTCTAACCTGGCCCTTGCCTCTTATTTATTCCTGCCCCTGGATACTTCCACTGCATGCATCCGACGAAATGGTTATTAGCCCACGAAAGCTTATGCTCTAATACTTTAGTTCAGGGATAGGCAACGTATGGCACGGGCGCCAAAGGCTGCAAGTGAGCTGATTTTCAGTGGCACTCAGACTGCCAGGGTCCTGGTCACTGGTCCGGGAGGCTCTGCATTTTAATTTAATTTTAAATGAAGCTTCTTAAACATTTTTAAAAGCCTTATTTACTTTACATACAACAATAGTTTATTTCTATATTATAGACTTATAGAAAGAGACCTTCTAAAAACATTAAAACATATGACTGGCACGCAAAACCTTAAATTAAAGTGAATAAATGAAGACTCAGCACACCACTTCTGAAAGGTTGCTGACCCCTGCTTTAGTTAGTCTTTAAGGTGCCACAGGACTCTTTGTCACTTCTTCAACTACCAAGACATCTGTTCAGAAAATAACTCAGTAGGGCACAGATTATTCAATAAGTTCTTGGAATGTATTGGAGACAATTTTTTATTTCAGAAGTTGGAGAAAGCTACTAGGGGAGAGACTGTTCTAGATTTGACTTTGACATATAGGGAGGAACTGGTTTTGAAATTTGAAAGTGGAAGGCAGCTTGGATGAGAGTGACCATGAAATGGTAGAGTTCATGATTTTAAAGAATGGTAGGAGGGAGAACAGCAAAATAAAGACAATGGGTTTCAAGAAGGCAGACTTTAGCAAACTCATGGACTTGGTGGGTAAGATCCCATGGGAAGCAAGTCTAAGGGGAAAAACAATTGAAGACAGTTGGCAGTTTTTCAAAGAGACTTTATTAAGGGCACAAGAACAAACTATCCCACTGCATGGGAAAGATAGGAAGTATGTCAAGAGACCACCTTGGCTTAACCAGGAGATCTTCAATGATCTGAAACTCAAAAAAGAGTCATACAAAAAGTGGAAACTAGTCAAGTTACAAGGATGAATATAACCCCCCACCCCCACAAAAATGAAGGGACAAAATTAGAAAGGCAAAGGCACAAAACTGAGATCAAACTAGCTAGAGACATAAAGGGTAACAAGAAAACATTCTACAAATCCACTGAAGCAAGAGAAAGACCAAAGACAGGGTAGGCCCGTTATCAATAGGGAGGAGAGAAAACAATAACAGAAAATGTGGAAATGGTGCTTAATAACTTCTTTGTTTTGGTTTTCACCAAAAAGATTAGTGGTGATTGGATGTCTAACATAATGAATGCCAGTGAAAATTGGGAAGGATCAGAGATTAAAACAGGGAAAGAACAAGTTAAAATTTACTTACACAAGTTAAATGTGTTCAAGAAAGTAGGGCCTGATGAAATGCATCATAGAATACTCAAGGAGCTGACCGAGAAGATATCTGAGCCATTAGCGATTATCTTTGAAAAGTCATGGAAGATAGGAGAGATTCCAGAAGACTGGAAAAGGGTAAATATAGTGCCAATCTATAAAAGGGGAAATAAGGACAACCCGGGGAATTACAGACCAGTCAGCTTAACTTCTGTATCTGGAAAGATAACGGAGCAAATAATAATGCAATCAATTTGCAAACATCTAGAAGGTCTAAGGTGATAAGTAATAGTCAGCATGGATTTGTCAAGAACAAATTGTGTTTTCTTTGACAGGGTAACAAGCCTTGTGGAAAGGGGGGAAGTGGTAGATGTGGTATATCTTGACTTTAGTAAAGCTTTTGATCCTGTCTCGCATGACCTCCTCATAAACGAACTAGGGCAGCGGTTCTCAAACTGGGGGTCGTGACCCCCCGGGGGGTTGCATCCCGATTCTAGGGGGTTTGCGAGCCCCCGACGCCACTGAAATACTGCTGAATTGAACGCTTCTGCTTTCGGCAGCACTTCAGCGGACACACAGTCGCGCATGGTATGTCCACCGAAAAGCCGCTGAAAGCAGAAGGATTCAGTTCAGCGGCATTTCAGTGGACATACCTGGGTTGCGAGAGCATGCAGGTATGCAAAATGGGGTCGCTGAAGTGGGAAGTTTGAGAACCACCGAACTAGGGAAATGAAACCTGGATGGAGCTACTATAAGGTGGGTGCATGATTGACTGGAAAACAGTTCCCAGAGAGTAGATATCAGTGGCTCACAGTCATGCTGGCAGGGCATAATGAGTGGGGTCCTGCAGGTATCAGTTCTGGGTTCTGTTCTGTTCAATATCTTCATCGATGATTTAGATAACAGCATAGCGAGTACTCTTATAAAGTTTGCAAGCGGTACCAAGCTGGGAAGGGTTGCAAGTACTTTAGAGGATAGGATTATATTTCAAAATGATCTGGACAACCTGGAGAATGGTCTGAACTAAATAGGATGAAATTCAATAAGGACAAATGCAAAGTATTCCACTTAGGAAGAAACAATCCATTGCAAACACATAGAAAATGGGAAATGATTGCCAAGGAGGGAGTATTGCGGATAAGGATCTGGGGGTCATAGTGGACCAAAAGCTAAATATAAAAGCTAAATATGAGTCAACAATGTAATACTGTTGCAAAAAAAGCAAACATAATTCTGGGTTGTATTAGCAGGACTGTTGTAAGTAAAACATGAGTAGTCATTCTTCCACTCTACTCCATGCTGATTAGGCCTCAGCTGGAATATTGTGTCCAGTTCTTGGAGCCGCATTTCAGAGAAGATGAGGACAAATTAGAGAAAGTCCAGAGAAGAGCAACAAAAATAATTAAAGGTCTAGAAAACATGACCTATGAGGGAAGATTGAAAAAATTGGGTTTGTTCAGTCTGGAAAAGAGAAGACTGAGAGGGGACATGATGATAATTTTCAAGTACATAAAAAGGTGTAATAAGGAGGGAGAAAAAACATTCTTAACCTCTGAGGATAGAAGCAATGGGCTTAAATTGCAGTAAGGGAGGTTTAGGTTAGACATTAGGAAAAACTTCCTACCTGTCAGGGTGGTTAAGCACTGGAATAAATTGTCTAGGGAGGTTGTGGAATTTCCATCATTGGAGATTTTTAAGAGCAGGTTAGAGAAACACCTGTCAAGGATGGTTTAGATAACACTTAGTCCTGCCATGAATGCATGTGACTGGACTACATGACCTCTTGAGGTCCCTTCCAGTCCTATGATTCTATGATTCTATTAAGGCACTATGGGATGATTTTAAAATTAATATACATTAATATACATTATTATAAGTATTATAAATATTATAATTATAATTATTATAATTATTATTATAAGTATTATCCCCATTTAGTAGTTTAGCTTCTGTGTTTGTGGAATACTAGCTGTCAGCCTTATGCTTAGTATAATAATAAATAGTGTTAAGCTACAATTGCAATTTATATATTTCACTAAGATATTGTATATACATGTCTAGTTGCATCAGAATATATTTATTAGGTTCTTACTCTCAAATTGATTTTGAAGATACATTATTTATTTATTTAAGAGCAGAGGGGCCTAATTCTTCCCTCAGGGGAAGTTACATCAGTGGAACTGAGAGTCAGGTGGATTCTCTGTCACTGGCAATTTTTAAATCAAAATTGGTTGTTTTTGAAAAAGATATGCCTTGGTTCAAACAAATAATTCAGGGAAGTTCTATGACCTTGTGTTATACAGGAGGTCAGACTAGATGATCACAATGGTCCCTTCTTATAATCTATGAATTCATGAATCTTTGAATCACAATCTGATCTAAAATTGGAACAAACAAAGCTTGCTTCTTTTCTCTCTCACACTAGTGTAAACGTGTCTGCTCTAATTTGAGCTGTAGAACCAGCCTAACATTTAGTGGAACCAGAACCATGGACTATAAAGATGTCTGAAAGTCACTAATGTGTCCCTCCTTCCTGAGCTGCATTAGGGGGCACAAGGCTGGAACCTAAAGTGGTGACCCACTGCTTTCAGTTGGAGCAGGATTTGCTCCTCATGTGGCTTTATTTACTGATGGACCTAATGACCACTGTAAAGCAGTTACCAGCAGACTGCGACCTGTGGGTTACATTTCCTGCTCTGTGATGGTGATTCTGACAAGGAACCCTTCCTCCATTAAAGTGCTCTCTCTTCTTCTATATTTCCTCATAAATTCTTTTCTAAATTGTTTTAAGGTCAAGGCCAGACAGCAATGCTGAGGAGAAGATCCTTAAATCTCTGGGTATGTACAGGGCGTGTATTTATTTTGTCATAAAATGAATACAAGGAGTTCTCCCCCCTCTCCCAACCATAGGTGAAATTATATAAATGTCTTACTGGAAAAACATTCCACAATCCTTCATTATTAGCAGGAGATACTTTAGAAAACTAACCCAGAGTCCAGATACTCAGGAGGAAGCAGTGAGGTGGCCTTGCCAGATGTGAATGGATCCAGTAGATGATTTCCCATGTTTGATGGCATGGATTGAGAAGTTCACCTCCAACAGCTCATAAATAAAATAGAAAGCATTTCCTCAGCTCCTTCATCTCATACACTATACTAGATATGAACTTGCCTCTCTATATGACCCTTAGCAGTGCTTAATTTGTACCTTAATGCTGAGCACCAGCACATCTAGGTTTGGCAGTTCATAATCCAGGCACCTCTGGGCTTGCTGCATGAGTTATGAAGGTAAAATACTGTTTGAGCCCTGGCATCTAATTGCGTGAGCCCTGGTACCTCTTTCATTACAAATTAAGCATTGGCTGTTAGTGCCACTGACGGTTAGAGAGAGATGAACTGTTTCACGCAAAATAAGAAATGCCCTCATTTGCCCCTCCTACCCCCATGAACCTTCACCCTAAACTTGAACTGAACCCAAACTGAACCTTTTTTGAGATCTATGCTAGTCTGATCCACTTTGTTTATTTTTGAACTGGTAATTCCAAAACCCTATGTCAGAGGTTGTTCTTGCCATCTTTCCAGCCCAGTTTTACTGAACCAAGAGGTTCAGATATGGATTCACACTGTGGAGTGCTTATGTGAGGTGAACTTTTCAATTACCTAAAGTATAGTTATAAATATTACATCTGTAAAAGAGGCATTTATTGGTTATTTTATCAAAGGCATTTATTAAGTCATCTCTCAGTTACTTCACACCAAATGAAACCTGTTGATTCTTAAAAATGTTTTGTTCCCCTAACTACCAGCCCTGCAAACTCAACCTTGGATTGACAGTCAAGCTGAGTTCTTTCTTTCTCATGCATCATCACTGAGAATATTCTGCAAGTTAAATTAGGGCCTCAGTTTCAGGTGTGCAATCCCAGTATTTTTAGGTTAAAGCCGGAGTGACACATTCGCTAACCCATTGCCTTCAGTGGATTTACATGGATATGACCACTGGAACTTAGTAAATAATTCTGTTGATAATGTTTGAAAAAGAATAGAATCCAGTGTACCTCTCCCAGAGCTGTGTGGGCTCTCCAGTGGTGCCAGGAGTAAAACATAGTAAACGCTTAATTTGGTTGCTGACATGCAGCTATGACTATAAATATAACCAGGGAGCAAATTTGCTGAGTTACAAAGGTGCTGTTTTCACATGATTATTTTTCAGAGAAAACCTGCTCTTTAAAGTTAATCTACCACTTTAGTTGATAAGACTTTGGCCTGACCAGTTAGTGGAAAAAAAAATTCTGATTTTAAAAGATATCTTTGTTTTGTTTTTTTTTAGTTTAGTTTATGGTATGATTTCATGACTTGTGAAGCAGTGCATGGAATGATTGGTTCTATGAACCTTAGCAACTCTGCTGGAGAGCAATTGAGCATCAGATGCCCTGTGCTGTACATATTAAAGAAAACTTTCACACCCAGCCCCCGAGAGTGTGTGTCTGGACAGAGGCACTAATTTCAGGGGCTCAGCTGCTAGTTTTGATAATGAATCCACTTGTGGGAAATTCATTGCAGCAACTAGGACTCTTATTTTTTTGTTCATATTTCAACAATCCAAAACTTTTCTTTAAAAACTTTTAATTTGCCAATAGAGAGAAGGAATCATTGATTTTACCTAGTACATAGATGTCAAGGTGAAAGTGTCACATGAACACAAACTCTGTAAATTTGGGGAAGGAGGATGGTTTACTCATATCTGAATAGCTGAATAGTCTGAATAGCTGGGAAGATATAGGAAAATGTTTCCTTTTTCACAGGGAAAATCTCTATTCTTCAGCAATCACAGCTTCTTCCCAAGGGTTGCAGATTGAGCCTTTTCCCTTGCTCAGTGCCTTGCAAGTGGACAGGTTTCAGAGTGTTAACCATGTTAGTCTGTATCCGCAAAAAGAATGAAGAGTGCATATGGCAACCCCCATCTTTTCATGTTCTCTGTATATGGTCTGCTCTGTGTATCTGATGAAGTGGGTTTTAGCTCACGAAAGCTTATATCCAAATAAATTTGTTAGTCTCTAAGGTTCCAAAAGTACTCCTCATTCCTCCCTCACTCAGTAGATCCTCACTCAAGAAATGTCATTTCTACAGCAGATGCAAAAAAGCCAGAGTCCCATCAACCTGTTGGCACTGGTGTGCTCCTTGCTGCACTAATACATGGTATGTGTCTTTGGCTTGTCAGAATTCAGAACTCTGGAACCCATTTTGCCTGCTCCCAAAAATGGCTTGACCGGTAGCATGAAGACTGCTGAATATTTACTGCCATTAACAACCCTCTCCCTCAGCCAGGCCAAGGAGACAGGACCCCTATCGAGCCCTCACCTTTTAAGGGGTGATGATTGGAAGGAGAGCAAAGGAAGGGTATGTATGTGTTAAGATCATTGGAGCAGTGATGGTCTTTTTTGTTCAGTGATTGTACAGTACCTCCTATAATGGGGTCCTAGGCGCTACTGCGATACAAATCATAACTAACAGGGACCCCCTTTCCAGTTGATTAGGTTAAAGAGTCAGGCATTTGCTGTGTATTTTGGCTGAACAAAGGAGAAACAGAATTTATTGTTTGGGAAATAGTGAAAACGTTAAGTAGGATGAGTTCTCTGTTTCTGATGTGAATTCAGAGGTGATGCAAGTTACCCACTGGTGAGTTGAATTACATGCTGAGAAGGTGGAGGCAAGGGCTGTAATATCAGAAGCAACCGAGAGGGTGTGTAGGATACTGGCCTGTCTACCCAGCCCAGGAAGGAGTGGCACCATCCCCAGAGTTTGGGTCAGGTCCTTTCCTCAGGGCTTCAGCTATATTTCCTCCAAATAACATAAATTTTGCACCTCAGTTGTCCCTTCCCTTCTAATGCAGAGGCCTATCCATTCTCTTCAGGTTCCCACTCTACCAGCCACCTTGTCTGAGAGTCACTCTGCTCCCAGGCCTGCAACAGGAACCAACCTGTTTCCTATAGCTCTCTCCTCTTTACCCGTGGGCTTCCTGCCAGAATCTCCCTGCTCCTTGCAGCTCTGCACCCTAACTCAGTGACTTGCTGGTTTTTATAATCACCTGATCTCTAGCTGATCAGCCTGAGCTGAGAGATCGCTGACCTCACCTGTTCCAGGTGATGCCGGGCCCAACAGCCCTTAAATGGCCAGCAAGGACGTAAATTAAAACAGAGGCGCTTGCTTTTCCTGATGTCTTCCTGTTGGCCGCTTGTCTTCCTCTGACCGTAACTGTCCGACCCCCCACTCGCTTTCCATCCACTCGCAGTAACTTAAAAACATGAAAATTACACTGCCTGTGAATCTGGCCAAGTACCTTTTCTGTTTAATTACATGTGGGGAGGGCAATCGCTTCTGAAACGATTGGGATATGTACTGAAGTGCACCAGTGTTTGCGACGTATCGCTGTTTCCTGCTTGCTGTATCATTTATGTACCTTGGCGTATTTGTGTTGTGTCCAGATCCATGTCACAATATCGAAGTCAGCTCAGGAGAAAATGCGCCAGAAGCAAATGAAAGAGATGGAGCTTTTGCGCAGTGAGAGGGAGAAGGAAAAAGAGAGAGAGAAAGAAAGGTCCCTGCAGCTCCATGAGCAACAGCAGAAAGTTGACCCAGGGGTTATTACTCAGGATGGTAAGTGGCTGCTATTGGCTATAGGCCTGGTTGTCTACTGCCTCCCACCTTGGGCATTGACACCTGTACAAAGTGAGTGAAAAATTCTGCTCACTCCAACTGGTAGCATGTTATACCTGCTGTCCACAGGTGTAAATGAATAGTGTGTGAGGCACTGGAGTGTCAGGGCCTATGAATTAAGGTCACTATATTCCATTCTTATAACCAGAGCTGCGGGGCAGGAAGATCCCTTTAGAGCAGAGTTGGGCAAATTTTGTGGCCCAAGAGGCACATCTGGGTATGGAAATTGTATGGTGGGCCATGAATGCTCACAAAGTTGGGGATTGGGGTGCAGGAGCAGATGAGGGCTCCAGCTAGGGGCGCAGGCTCTGGAGTGGGGCCAGAAATGAGTTCAGGGTGCAGGACGGTGCTCTGGGCTGGGACCAAAGGGTTCGGAGGGTGAGAGAGGGTTCAGGGCTGGGGACTGGAGTGTGGGAGGGGGTCAGGAGTGCAGCCTCTGGACAACTTTTACCTCATGCAGCTCCTGGAAGCAGCAGAATGTCTCCCCCTCTGGCACCTACGCAGAACGCAGCCAGGTGACTCTGTGCACTGTCCTGTCCACAGGCACCGCCCCTGCAGCTCCTATTGGCCATGGTTTCAGGCCAATGTGAGCTGCTGGGGGCAGTGCTTGGGACGGGGCAACATGCAGAGCTCCCTGCCTTCCCCTAAGCATAGGAGCCGGAGAGGGGACATGCTGCCACTTCCGGGAGCCATGTGGAGCCACGGAACATATGGAGCAGGGCAAGCCTTGGACCCCACTCCCTGGCGGGAGCTCAAGGACTGGAATAAAATGTCTGAAGGGCTGGATGTGGCCCCAGGCCATAGTTTTGCCCACCCCTGCTTTAGAGAAATAACCATCATCTCTACAGGGATTTTCTATGGAGAAATCCCACACAGTTACCCCTCCCTCTAGACATCAGTGCAAATTTCCCTACTGCTGAGGAGGCTGGATGAAACTCCCCATCAGAGCCTGTCAGTACTTCTGGCTCAGTCAGTTGGAGACATCAGTCTAAAGATACGGGAGACTGTCTGTCTACCAAGGTGTTGGCTGATTATTTTCCTGACACAGTGCTCCCAGTCTAAGCTGACTCAAGCAGCAAGACATGACCATCTCAGATACTTACATACCCCATCATTGTAGTATTTGAGCACTTCACAGTCTTCAACAGTCTGAATAAAGACTGGGAGTGGATGGGTCATTACACAAACTAAAAACTAATTTCCATATACTGATTTTCCCCTACTGTTACTCACACCTTCTTGTCAACTGTTTGAAATGGGCCACCCTGATTATCACTACAAAAGTGATTTTTCCTTTTGTTGATAATAGCCCACTTTAATTGAATTGTCTCATTAGACTTGGTAAGGCAACCCCCATCTTTTCATGTACTATAAATATCTATCTATCTATCTATATCTATATCTATATATCTATATCTTCCTACTGTATTTTCCACTCCATGCATCTGATGAAGTTGGTTTTAGCCCATGAAGCTTATGTCCAAATAAATTTATTACTCTTTAAGTTGCCACAAGTTGTTTTTATTTTCACAACACTCCTATAAGGAGTTATTAGCCCCATTTTATATATGGGAGAGACTGAGGCACAGAGAAACTATGTGACTTGCCTATGGCCATATAAGAAGCCAGACATTGATCTCTGATCTCCCAAGACCCAGGCTAGTGTCCTAACGACTGAACTATTCTTCCTTTCTAATAATAATGACAGTGACACTGCTGAGCACTTCTGTAGTGCCTTTCATCCAAGACCTCAGAACATTTTACAAAGGAAGGGGGAATATTACTATTATTCTTTTGCAGATAAACTGAGGCATGAGGTGACTTGCCCAAGGCCACACAGTGAGTCAGTGGCAGAGTCAGGAACAGAGTGTGGCATTCCTGTCTTCCCAGCCCCAAAGTCTATCCCTGAGACAATGCTGCCTTACAGATCAAACCTATGCCTCCCATTGTAGCATAGCCTGCCATAATGAAGACTAATTGTGTCCAAAAAATGCTTTTAATTATGTTATGATCTGGAGGAGTTTTAATAGAAATGTTTCTAATTAAAATAAGAAGTAAGATCCTGCTCACGCAGTAACACAAATCACCCCCTACATGCACTCCTGGGAAGCTTATGTTTTAGAGGAGCACTGAAGCTGTTAGAAAAGTAGTTCACATTTTTTAAAAAATGTACTAGATCATGGCTTACTGACTCTGATTTAATTGCATCTGACGGGTTCTGATTGTGCTGCGGCACAAACTCTAAAGCGTGCAGTGGCAGAGAAAGTTGCAAGTCAGCACTTAGCACAAGGGCATTACAAAGGTTACTTTTACTTTTTATTACTACTATTTGGTGGAGCGAATTTAATGCTGGTGAGAAGTGCTAGAGTGAAAGCCCCAGCAGCATAAATTCTCTATTCATCCCCAAAACAAGTAGAGGTGAGGAAGTGGAAAGCTTAACTTCCCTCACCCCTTGTAGAAGGTACTGGTGTATTAGACATTGTTCCTGGTAATGCAGTTTTCAATCAAGTTATTTCAGGCGGGAGGCAGGAGGGGGAGAATAAGAACAGCACTGTAATACTTTTAAATAAGAGACACCCCTTCACCAATTATCAATCCTTGGAGTTATCCAGTGCATCACTCTAGAAAAATGTTGACACCCCAAGTGCTCTTTCAGTCCCCACAGGTTTTGGCCCACTTAACACCAACGGGATCATCTCCATTACACCCAACATGAGCAACCCATGCAGAGCCAGCATTGGCATTACCTTAAAGAAACGGGTCAACAGGCCATCTCTGCCTAGCATCCCCATCATCAATCATGACAGCAGCTTCATGCGGCACTCATCAGGTGAGATTTGCTGTGTCAGTGGGGTCACAAAGCTGTCATCACAATCTCAGGTGTTCTGTTCCCCTGGGAGTGAGGGCTGGATACAGTTTAAAGCAGAAATGGTCTGAATTCTGCTCTCAGTTTCACTGGTATGAATTCATAGTAACCACAATGCAGTCTCTCCAGACTGAGTGAAACTGAAGTGGGTATTACTTATGTAGCCAATGGGAGTTTTGCCTGAAAACAAAATTAATAGGGACCTCAAGATACGGCATTTTACCCATTTTGAATTTCTAAAGTGTAACATTGTGTTTGGTCTTAAGATGACATCATAAAAGGAAGATGAATGTATAAATCCAGAAAAACTGTTGTTCACTTCCTACAAAATCATTGAGCTCAACTGCATCCAGTCAGGATGAACTCATTTGCATACGTGATCTAATTGGTTGCTCACTGTCATTGACCTCTGAGCAGCTGCCTATCACACTGCATGACTTTTTAACCAATTATTATCCAATCACTCTCAGCTTTGTCAATACTGCCTAATACCATTGCAGCCAGAAGTGGTTAGAGACACCTAGCTTTGGCGTCATGCCTCACACACCACAAACCGTGTAGTATTATTATGTCTGATAGCTTAAATATAACAGGTGACATATGTGGGATGCTGCAGGGTGATACTGAAATTGTTTTTTCCCCCTGCAATTAATGGATAACAGACAGTGAGGGTACCTAGTGACTCTGTTCTTTGTTTGTTTGATAGGAAGCTTTTGTTTTGTTTAGCCTGCAACCATATGACCTTGTGATTCTGTTAAATCCTGAAAGCTAAGAAGGGATAGGCCTGGTTAGTACTGGAAGGGAATCTTTTATGGAACACCTTTCTATGTAGGAGGGGATTTTTAAAAAATGGTTGGCATTAAAGTTAATGGGGTTTTTACTGTTGATTAATGGGAGTAGAGTTAGACCATTACTGAATGTTTTTGAAATTCTCAACTTTAATTTTTGTACCCCGTATATCCTACAAGCCCTATAGACCACCTATAAACTATGATATCCAATATATCATATATAGATATTCCCTCCAGAACCTACATTCCATCTAGCCTCGACTCAACATTTGTACTTTTAGAAGTCAAAAATTTTCTCATATACAATTTAGAAGAGAAAATTTTGGCCTGGAAATCTTTAGGTATGAAAATTTTTTACTTCTAGCACTTTGAATGACAAATGGGCTTTGTGACAAAATTCATTTATCATGTAAAATTTAAGGTGACTAGTATATTCATCATCAACCACATTTGCTAACACCGAATCTCTTTACTTATAGTTCACATTTGGGAGGTTTTCTGTGAAACCATAAGGGTTAGAAATTAATGTTTCCTATTAAAGAAAGCTTAGTCTCTGCATAGTCTGTAAACAAATATATTTGATGAGACAAATGTATTCTACCCACAATCCCTGATATATAGTCAGTGGATAGCTCCTAAAGATCAGAAATATATACAAGATTCAGACATCTATGAAAATCCCTGAATAATCACATTCTCAATGGTATGTTCTCTCTCTATATAATATGTGTGAATTTTCAGACTTCTATAACAAGCTGGTGTTCAGCGATAAGTGGTTGAAAAATTATGAGGATAGTATTATTATTAATTTATTTGTATTACTATTTCACCTACGAGCTCTAGTGATGGACCAGAATCCCACTGTGCTAAGGGCTAAACAAAATACTGTGAAAAGCCTGGGCCAGATCCTCCACTGAAATCAATGAAGCTATGCTGATTTACATCAGTTTAGGATGTGGCTCATATTTTTTGGTCTCCTTGCCATTAAAACAGTTCTGATCCTACACTGCTGAAACTCAGTAAAATGAGGCTGCCCGTTTTAATGGTAGAAAAATTCAGATCAATAGCAATTTCAGCTAATAAGTTAGAAGAGGCAGAAGACACAATAAGCCTCACAATGGAACCTTGGTTGCGACCTTAACAGTGAAGTCGTGACTAGCACCTGCCTTATTGATATCTGTGTGTTTGATTTTTCCATACAGCTAACTCCCTGCCAGCAAACACTCTGGATTCTCCAGAGCGGGAGGAGGAGTCTGAAAGTGGGGAAGCCTTGGAGATGAGACCCTTCTCTCACCCGGAGCAAGGGCTGCTTGATGCTCTTAACTGGCTCAATAGCAATGACTGGTAGGGAAACACTCCAGCCTCAGCTTCCTCCTTCCCCTCAAAGTTAAAGGTGTGTGAGTGGTTGCTTCCTTCAGCTATGCTCAGCCTCTCTTTCAGGATCAGGAGCTTAGAGGGAACTAAGGGTATGGTTACACTTACAAGATTATAGCGCTATTGGTTATAGCGGTCCCCTTATACGGTAATATGTATAGCGCTATTGTATGTCCACACTCAGATGCTCCTGTGGTATAGCATGGCCACATTTGGGGCACTTAATGCGGCATTAAGAGCAGCGCATTAGGGCAGGTATCTCAGCATTCAGCTGGGTGCAACGTGCTTTTTAAATGAGGGGGGTGAGGGGGATGTGTTGTGTGTATGTGGAGGGAGAGAGACAGTGGTTTTTCCGTTTTTCTGAAAGCCTGTCAGTGAGCCTCCGTTCACAGAAGGCTTTGTTTTCACACAGGCTCCCTCCTTAAACATTTGCATTGCTTATCTGCCGAGTTAAGAAAGAAACTCTAAAGAGGTACTTCCGCATTCCTCCAGCCGAGTTCAAAACAAAGGGAAGAGACGTCAATTGCCTTGAATGGCTCTAGGCATCTCCAGAGATTACTTGTAGCGCAGTGGGTGTCCACATCCTTGCTGTAGCGCTACAGCAGCTGCGCTACAGCCCTTATTCCCCATGCGGAGGTGGATTAACAATAGCGCTATAACTCAGCAGTTATAGCGCTCTACGTGCCTTGCCAGTGTGGACGGGGAGGAGGTTATAGCGCTCGTGGGGGCTTTATAGCGCTATAAAGTGCCAGTGTAACCATGGTCTTAGTGAAGACAATCTTCACAATGCAATTGCTTTCCAGTAGATCTAGCCAGGGAAAAGTCTCCAACCTGGTTCTCCTGCCCAGGCTGTAATGTTGCTGTGGCTAACAGCAGGTTAACATCATTCATTAACCTTCTCCTTTGACCACAAATAGTAGTTACAGAGAAGAGATAAAATTATAGGATAATCAGAAGACACTCCTGCTAGAAGCTTGTGTTCCCTGTGTATCATATCCCTGCTGTAACTCCCAGCCAAAGGAGATGGAGGCCACTTCAGCAGTCATAAAGGCAGAAGTAGGGCTGGCCCTACAATTTGCAAGGCCTCAAACTGTTGGGGAAGATGGGACTGAGTCATCATGAGTTGCCTTCCCCTCTGGGGTCATTGCTGGAAGTATAAGGAAGGGAACTGGGCCTCTTCCCTTTAGCCTTGCTACTAGAGGGGGTGTTCATTTCAAAAACTGCATCTTCCCCTAGCTCTGCAAGTTACAGATCTGTGAGTGGAGCCCAAGCAATCAGTTGCATTGCTTGTGATTAAGGTAAACTCTAGGATTGCAATGCATACTGAGAAGGGAATTGCTCTGCCTGTAGTCTCTCTAAGGCAGGAGCTTTGGGGAGAGGAGCACGGGTTGAGAGGACTAATTTATTAGGAAGCCAGAATCCTTACAATAAGAACTTTCCTCACTGACTAACAGGGTCACAAAGAATGATATTTAACTGATGATCACACTATACTGAAAGTAGGCATAGAGAGGGAAGAGAACATTCATGGATTCAGAAGCTATAGAGCCAGATTCTGATCTTAGTACACCAGTGTAAATCCAGAATGAATCCATTCAGTTCATCAGAATTACTCCAGATTAACAATGGTGTAAATGAGGTCAAAATCTGCCACCCTGCATATGCTTGTATAAACACAGTTATTCTATTTTATTTTAAACCCTTTACTTTAAACTTTCTCTTTCTCATCTGCTCCTCTTTCCTTCTCTCCTCTAATCCACAACTACTTTCTTCCTCTTTTATTTAACAACTCCTCCCCCTACCCATACACAGAAAACATGAGGGCTTTCTCTTTTAAGTTAAATCCATGTACCCCAGTTCTGCGGCTGCTGTCAGAGGAGGATGTATGTCTTGTCATTCACCAATAGGTGGCACTGTTAATTCAGTGAACTGAGTCCTGAAACAAACTGGCAACATTAATAGGGGTTATAGAAGAAAAATGCAAGTTGTGTCTCCTGAGTCTAAAGGGAGATGGAAAATCCATAGTCTGCCATGAAAATCTCTAGTTTTCTCAAGGATTGAGTCTATCATGTGGAACTACTAAATCAATCATACACCTTCCTCCATCTTAGGTCACTGGGGAATTGCACACACAGCTTCTGAAAGCATTTTTTTTTATTAGTTTAAAAAATGAATAGGGAATTTCTCAAAAATCCAGCACCTTTGCTTTTAGTGTCCAACTTGTGTGGGTTCAACGGTCTATAACCAGGTTGCAAGTGTGTGAAACTGTGTTTAGCACAATGCTATGCGAGACCAGTGATTTGTCTCCTCTTTGTCTGTCTGTTTTTTAATTGCCTCTCAGGTCACTGAAGGAGAAAGGACTTTTCAGCATCAAATGCCTGGCTACCTGCCATTCAGAAGTCCTCCTTTGTCGACTTCATGATGTTTCCTTGGCAGTTACCAGAGAGGTAAGAAATTTGTATTAAAGGTATGACCAGACAGTGTATAGAATAACGTGTGTGTGTTTTATCTTTATTTATATATTTGCAGGGGACTGGACTAGACGACCTCTCGAGGTCCCTTCCAGTTCTATGATTCTATGATTTTCTTTGTGTCTCTCTATAGCTATTTTTATATCTACATTTTTAGATCTCTATCTGATATCTACATCTATATATACAACATCTATTTCTATCTAGACCTACCACAGAATGCAGGCTCTCTCTCGCTCTCTTCCTCTGTTACCTCTTTGAGTTAAGTATTACCATTATGCATTGTACAAATGGGGAAACTGAGGCACAGGGAAGCTGATTTGCCAAAAACCAGACCCATCATTGTCAGTCAAGATTAAACTCTGGAGTTTTGGCTCCCAGGTTTATGCTTGATCCACTAGACCACTTTTCTCTCTCTTTCTTTCTCTCTCTCTCTTTCTCTCTGCCTGTTTTTCAGAGGTCCCTGTTGACCTTTTCTCCCTCTTCCTTCCAGTGCCTGTTTTTAGTGCCTTGCTCCATAGAAATGTTTCCCCTGCTGCTTCAGATACAAATATCTCCTTGCATATCCAGAGCTCTGGAGCATGTGTGTTGGACTCCATGAGCCAATCAGCCCTGGGATCCAGGTCAGTCATCCATGACTGCCCCGAACATCTTTACTTTTTATTTGATCAGTTAGTTGAGAGATTTTATTGTGCCCATGTTAGACTCTTTAATGAGTTAAAGGCAGCCGCAAGTTCCAATTCAGCACTTGTTTGTGGCCTGCACAACTGACTTCTATTACTAGGCATGGTTTGCCAAGCACACTAAGCCTTCTTCTATCTGCAACAAACAATGAGAACTGGCTCACTTCTGTAAACTCTGATCTCCATCTTCTGTCTGCAACACAAAGATTTCACAAGCTTGAATAATAGGAGTTAGAGGGCTACAGAGCTCATAGGTCACTGTGTTCAGATCTTCAGGATTCAGATCTCCCCCACTCCCTTTGAAATTCAGGGATGTGGGAGGCAGATGTTCAGACTGTACTTTGCAGCTCAGGCTCTTCTCTGATTCTTACCTCACTGTCATCTTTAGGAAGAGGTACCTTTTTCTCCTCCTTGCAGAGACATGGGTTCATTGTTCATTTCAAAATCTGTCCCAGATTTTGCTTTCACAGTCCAGGAATCACATTTTCTGGGGGACTTGCATTGAAACCTTTATTGCAGGTGTGGCCAAACTTATGGAC
This sequence comes from Dermatemys mawii, assembly GCA_007922305.1. Taxonomy (NCBI): domain Eukaryota; kingdom Metazoa; phylum Chordata; order Testudines; family Dermatemydidae; genus Dermatemys; species Dermatemys mawii. The sequence continues at coordinate 4,903,402 of ML677362.1, forward strand.
CCTCCGAACTTCATACAACAATCTTCAGAAGTTCAAAAGTTGGGGCATGCTGCTGGATCTCAAAGCTTCAGCCCCACACAAGGGGCCTGCCCAGGCCTGGGGCTTCAGCCCTGCTTCCGCTGAAGCCTTGAGCCCTGGCCCGCATGCCCTGCAGGGCTGAAGCCCCAGCAGATGCCACCTATTGGGCTGAAGCCTGAGATCCCGCCGTCCCACTGGGCAGAAGCCAGAGGTGTGTGAGGCGGACACATGGGAGTGATGTTCCCACCCCCCTGATTTTTGCCAGGGTTTGCTGGGCTCGTTTGGTCACAGGGTGCTGCCGGGGCCCCTCCCTGCATGGCGGCTGCTGCAGCTGGAAAGCTGGGATCTGTGCCTTGGGTAGAGGCAGCAGCAAACACTGGGATCTGCAGGGAGAACTGCTGCTTTTGCTGCTGCCTCTCCCTAAGGAACTAAAGCTAGAGGCCCTGCCCTGCAACTCCCAACTGTTTGCTACTGTCTCACTGTGCAGAGCTAACACCTGGAAGGTGAAGGGATGAAACTATTGAAGGAAAGAAGGGGTGTGCACCCCAGGGCTGTAACTCAAGCTGTTGGGGTGGGATGGGGGCAAACCTTTAAATTGTGCCCACTCAATCTCAGCTGGCACCAGTTGTCTTTGGCAGAAGCACCTAGCTCCACCACAGGGCAGAATCCCTGAGCTCCCTCTCCCCAAGTCTGGTAGGTGAAAAATGGGGGGCAGGGGCCTCTGGGAGCCACACTTTAACTATAAAAGAGTTGCATGCAGCTCATGAGTTGTAGTTTGGCCACCCCTGCTTTATAGTAATAACACAGGCTATTAAGATGGCTAGAACCACTGGACCATCCCCTGCCTTCGGGCAGCACCAATCTATCTTTCAAAAACAATGCTGTGAACTCTTAGCTGCTGATCCATTCCATTCTATAAGAACATAAGAACAGCCATACTGGGTCAGACCAAAGGTCCATGAAGCCCAATATCCTGTCTACTGACAGTGGCCAATGGCAGATGTCCCAAAGAGAATGAACAGAACAGGTAACCATCAAGTAAGTGATCCATGTTTTGTCACCCAATCCCAGCTTCTGGCAAAGAGAGGGTAGGGATAACGTTCCTGCCCATCCTGGCTAATAGCCATTAATGGACCTATCTTCCATGAATCTACCTAGCTCTCTTTTGAACCCCGTTATAATATTGGCCTTCACAACACCCTCTGGCAAGGAGTTCCAGAGGTTCACAGTGTGCTGCTTGAAAAAAATGCTTTCTTGTGTTTATTTTAAACCTGCTACCTATTAATTGCATTTGGTGGCCTCTTGTTCTTGTATTATGAGAGGGAGTAAATAACTTTTACTTTCTTTATACCACTCATGATTTTATAGACCTCTATTGTATCCCCCCTTAGTCACCTCTTTTCCAAGCTGAAAAGTCTCAGTCTTATTAATCTCTCCTCATACGGAAGCTGTTTTGTACCCCGAATCATTTTTGTTGCCCTTTTCTGAACCTTTTCCAATTCCAATATATCTTTTTTTGAGATCTGCCTATTCAAAGTATGGATTTATATAGCAGCAATATGATATTTTCTGTCTTTATTATCTATCCCTTTCTTGATGATTCCCAACTTTTTTCTCACTTTTTTGACTCCCGCTGCACATTGAGTGGATGATTTCAGAGAACTATTCACAATGACTCCAAGATCTCTTTCTTGAGTGGTAACAGCTAATTTAGACCCCATCATTGTATAGTATAGTTAGGATTATGTTTTCCAATGTGCATTACTTTGCATTTATTAACATTAAATTTCATCTGCCATTTTGTTGCCCAGTCACCCAGTTCTGTGAGACCCTTTTGTAGCTCTTCGCAGTCTGCCTGGGACTTAACTGTATTGAGTAGCTTTGTGTCATGTGCAAATTTTGCCACCTCACTGTTTACCCCTTTTTCCAGATCATTTATGAATGTTAACTAGGACTGGTCCCAGTACAGATCCCTCGGGGACACCACCACTACCTCTCTCCATTCTGAAAACTGACCATTTATTCTTACTCTTTGTTATGGGATAAGGCTTTGTCATTAGGGTCCAATCCACAGTAATGCTGAGCACCTGGATGCCCACTGACTTCAGAGGGAATTAAGGGTGCTCAGCATCTTGCAGGATCAGATCTTTATGAAGCTCATTCCTCCAAAGTGCTTTACCATCCCAATGAATCCTCAAAACGCCTGAGGGAAAAAGGATGGAGAGAGGGAGGGATTATTTTCTCCATTATGCAGATGGAGAACCCAAAGCAGAGACATTAAGGGCTCAGTATTGCTCCTGTTGTGCTGAGTGTTCCTTACTCCACAAGCAGTCCCACTGAATTTGCTCAAGCCCACAGAAGGAGCTGGTATCAGAGCCCAGAGTTGATCTGTGCTTCCAGTCATATGCTTAGACCAATACATTTCACATTTGATGAGGTATAAACATCTGGTTTCCCCTTGGCCCCCTAAATCTTCTTTCTAAGCTGGCTCCTATGTCCTACTCCTAACTCTTTCTCCTCTAGGTTAGCAACCTCCGCTCAAAGGTGTCTCGCTTTGCTGTCAGCACCCTTGGCGAGCTCTTCAGGACCATGAAGAAGCATATGGACCAAGAGGTTGAGGAAATTGCCCGGGTCCTGCTCCACAAGACAGGGGATTCCAGCGAGTTCATTCAGAAAGCAGCTGATCGATCCCTGGGCGTCATGGTGGAGAGTGTGACTCCCATGCGAGCAATGGCTGCCCTCATGGCTGGTGGAGTAAAGTACGTGACTCTTTCCTTATCCTAGCTCTGCAATCTGACGACTTGCTTTGTGGGGAACAGGAGAGTGGTGGAGAAGGAATTCCCTCTGCTCTGGGGTATTTCACTGCCACTGCCCATTTATACCTCCCATTATCATCAGGTTACTGCACTGTGATGATCTACCTTCTAGCACAGTCCATCAGCATTGCCTAGATTCTGTGCTGATGGAGATGTGTTAGATCAGCGCAGAACCCTGTGATGTGCCCCCTCCACTCTCCAGGTGATAGGACCACAGCAATGCTGGTGTGTGGCCAAAACCGAGTCTCCTCCTTAATGACCACAGAGCACTAATTACGGGGCCACTGGGACAAACCACACATCATCAAGGCATTATTAACAAGAGAAGCAGGGACCAGTCATATATATGGCTAGAGCGTATCCACAGGAGAAACTGCGTGGGTTGGCAGGGACCTGCCACACAGGGTCAGCTCCTGAGAGTCTCCCATCATTGCCTTTAAAAACTTTACTTTCAGTTCAAAATGCATAGCTGATCATCACCAAAATGCCAGCTTCAGTTCAGTGAGGCAGATTTTCTGGGTCTTGAGGTACAGACTTTTGTGGGAAGCACTAAACTGGCACCACTTCAAAGTGATGGTACCATATCTGGTGCTTTCAAACAGATGCTATTCATTCAAGTAAATGAAGTCTGGCTAAAACTGTTGGTGAGATACATGGCTATATACCTTCTGCAGCCCTGAAAACATTAAAACACAAAATGCTCTAAGCATATCCAAGCAGAGGCTGTGTTGGTGAATATACTATAGCACTGTCCCTCATTGTGGTTTTATGTCTCTGACCATTCAATGGGCTGCTGGATATGAAACAAATTGGTGAACTAAGTCCAAATGCTACTGCACCAATGTCTGTTTCAGAAAGGCATAATTTCCCCTCCTCTCCCTTTCTGGGTTAATAATCTCAGCAGGAACCCTAAGGACCAAATGTGCCATGGTGAGTGAATTCCCCTCTCACCTTTGTAGATGGCCCTTCTGTAACGTAGTGGTTCTGTATGTATGAATGGCTACTGTGGTCACTAATAGCAGGGTCTACAGAGAGGAAACCTGCTATTACCAACAATTAAGGAGCTCCCTCTCAGTCAAGTGGTTTTGGAGATGAAGGGCCACATAGACATATGCTGGCTTGATGTCTTGTCTCCAGCCATCGTAATCCCCCTGTTCGAAAGTGCGCCGCTGAACACTTACTGACTGTCATGGAACAGATTGGGGCTGAGAAACTTCTGTCAGGCACCAAAGACAACACAGAATTACTGGTCCAGACTCTGGTGAAGCTTGCTCAGGACTGCAATCAAGACACTAGGTAATGATGTCCCCTTTACCTCTCAGATGCAGAATCCTTTTGTGATCAGTAGCTGGCAAATAACAAACCATGACAATGCAAACTAATGTAAAACACGCATAAGGAAAACATAATGTAAAATAAGCATAAGGAAAGCATGCTTCCAGTGTGTATACTGTTGGCTAAGGAAAGGTGCAGGATCCATCTCTTATGGGTTATCAAGCAATAAAAATCCATTCAAGCATATACATTGCATGAGGCATTCTTTATCTGAAAGCAATGTTATAGCACTAGTCCACAAATCAGTTTCTTTAGCTCCAATATGAACATATGACTTCCTTGGGTATCTTTTGGGTGTTATGTAAAAGTTATGGTCACTGAAAGACCAAAGAGCATTTTGGTAAGATTAGGGGTGTTAGCACCCACTAGCCTGGTAAATTCTTGTGGTATTGAATCAATGCATTCTGCCTCCCTGTGTTCCCCTTGCAGTTTCAATTGGCTGTGGTATTTATCACTTTCCACCCTAAACTATTGTTGTGTGCTTTTGAACAGCTGTCACAAAGGTAGCTGCTCTTTGGTAGTGACTGAAAAAACTCCACTGCAATAATTTGTTAAAGCAGGTTAAAATCTTGCAAAATGAAAGTCTTTTTAAGGAAGTAAATTGTTATGACCTTTACACATGCTCATCAAAGGAAAAATAGATTCCTTAATTATTTATTAGATCTCCATAGAGTGAGAGGATATTTCCTCATTGCTCTGCTCCATGGCCTATCGTATGCAGCAGGCCATATTGTATAGTGATGCCAATTTGAGGTATACCTTGGTCTTTATTTATATCTCTTCTGTGGGGAATAAAAGTCCTTACAAACTGCCCCAGCTTGTACTGAACATGGAGAGCATAAAATTTCAGTTTCTTTTTGTAATCCCTACCTGCCTCCTTGATAGATTAATGAAACGGTGATATTTTGAGATAAAATGTTCCTTCATTTATTTCTCCCCCTTCCCCATGCTAGGTTTTATGGCCGAAAGATGCTGAATTTGCTGATGCCTCATCCAAAATTCGATGGGTATTTGAAACAGTCTCTTCCATCACATAACTTGCGGGATGTTATGGCAACAATAAAGCAGAAAGTAAGTGCTTGATAGGAGATATATCTCCTGTTTATATGTACTAAGAGAACCTATACATGATCATGTACAATCTCTCTTTTTCTCTCTCTCACTCTCTTTCTCTTCTGGTTCATGGAAAGGAACTGCAGATCCTGACCCAGTGTATCAGTTGGCAGTAAGGGAGGTAAAGTAGGTGGAATTATGGACACAAATAAGAAAGGAAAATAGAAGAAAATGGTCTCCTGCAAATCTAGAAAGAAAAAGAGGGCAAGGGTGGGAGTAGTTCTCTTGACAGTGTCAAGCCTCTTTAATAGATAGGGAAGGAGATGTCCCTGGAAGATTGCCTAAAATAAGAGAAATGTGTCGCTCTCTTAATCGGAGTACATACCTACTCCAGTCAGAAAATACTACCTCTGAGCTCATGTGCTGCGGAACTAGCAAGTGCTCCAAGGATCCCTACAGCCAGTAGAAAATCATCCTGATAAGCATGGGCTTTGTCTTCCTTTCTGTTCTAGAGAAGGGCATGGGTTTGTCGAGGAGCTGGAAGAATGCCTCAGCTGGAATTGTCCCAGTATTCTGTAGGCCAAGGATACCTTTAGAATTAGTAGGAGGGTCCAGCTGTTTCCAGAGTTACCTGCTCTGCAACAGGCACCAGTTTGTGACTGCAGTGGTTTCACATGTGACCAGATCTAGATGACTGTCATGGGGTTTTGTACTGCTACCCACCAATGTAGCATCTAAATACCTCTGATTGATTAGGATGGCAACAGTGAAGTCTCCAGCGGATTTCAGGGCATCTCTGGCTCTTCTCCCTGTTTGGGCTATAAAATTCTCTGCTCTCCCATCTGAAGAACATAGATCCTGGTTCTAAGCTGTGTTTTGCATTGACTGTCATAAGAAATCATTTCCCATCTTCTCTCGCTTTTTATAGATGCATTTTTTATATATATATATATAGGGGATGGAAGACAATGTATCTGAACCTCCTTCTGCCAAGGGCCGCAGGGAGTCTAGGAACAGCAGTTTGACTACCTCCCAGGACAGTCTGCCTTCCAATGAAGGGTACTGACCATTTCTTTGTTACCATTTCATTGTCTTTGAGGATATGCACGTTGGAGTTTTCAGCCTTATTCATCAATAAACTATCTCTAGGCTAGTCTGAATTTTTTGTAGCTATTTATAAGGATCAGATCCAAAGAGACCATTCGTGAGCCAGGTGGCTGCTGCTAGTCCTGTGGCAGTGCCACACCTGCCGTGCTGGGGATCAGAGTTAAAGACAGGAAATTGGTCCTTTTTGCTCCCAGGGCTGGCAGTGGAGCCACCAGTGTCTTTTCTCTTTTGATAACACAATGGATTTGTTCCATTGTGTTCCATGATGGTAAGAAGAAAGAGAGTATAAGCCTCACCATTCCATTTAGAATTTTTCCCAGGTACATGCTGGAATTAATGAGCCCTACCTATCAGGGCCAAGTCCCTAGCCCATTCAAATCAATGGGAATCTTTCCATTAACTCGGTGGACTTTGGATCAAGCCTTAAGAGAGGAATGGTTTGAGCACAGAACTGGGAGCCAGCACTGCTGGTTTCTATTCCCAGCTTTGCTACTGATTCTCTGGGTGGCCTTGAGTAGGTCACTGTAACCGCCCTGTGCTTCACTTTCCTGATTATAAACTGCAGATAATGTTAACTAGACGTTGCTTCCTGTAACAATAATAAGCTCTGAGGCTGAGTTATTAGAGCAGGCTCGCACTGTAACCACGTGAGCAGGAAGCACCCTCAGGCTGTATTTGTTATACTGAAAATGTTGTTATGCAAAGGTGTCTGAGTTTTTCTGTCCCAACACCAGGTCCAGATCAGACATCCTAGCACCAGCACAGCCGGTGGTTCGTCGCTCATCTCTCCGTAGTGTGGAAGCAATGGAGCAGCTCAAGGAGCTGAACGAACTCCTGATGGCCAAGGAGTTTCAGACACGAATGGAGGGAGCAACGCTGCTCGTGGAGCACTGCAAGAACAATCCCCAGTTTGTCTCCACAAACATCATCCAGGTATCAAGAGCCTTTTCTTTTGTTCCCTTTCCCCATGTACCCTGCCCAGGCTGCCCCCGGTACAATCAGTTCCAACTACCTTCACCCACCATCCAATTAATTCAGGCCAGGCTGGCACAGCCTTACTTAATCCAGTTAATTCAGCCCTTGCCTCCAATACAGATAATTTAAGCCTGGCCCTACCTTTCTGCAAGGTTCCACTGCTGCTGCCCCCAAGAAGGTCTTTGCAACGTGCTGCTGTTTATGGCCCTGCTGCTTTCTGCCTTCTCTTCCCCTCCAAAGAACAGTGAGAGGGAGCCCAGCTGCCCAGAGCTGCTCACTGTTTTCCAGGAGCTGAGTAGGGAGGTTGGAAGGAGTAGGCTGGGCTGCTACATTTTTCATAAGAAAGGGCTGGGAGATGAGTGTGAACCTACTACCTCTGAAGAACCCAGCTCCAACTTTGTGCTCCCCCTTCCTCTTCTGTGGATAATGTAGTGGCTCAGCCTGATCACTTCCTCCTCAATTCTCCTCTACCTGAAAAAAATCTATCAGCTCCTGGGCTCCCGTACTGGGACCTTCTCTCTGCCTCTTGAAGGGAAGGGGCAGAGGGCTCAGAGCTGGAAGAGAAGGGTCTCCTCTCCTCTTCTCCCACCCCTACTACCACAGCGAGCGGCTGCTGCTCTCTGTCCCAGGGATCGCTGCCTGAGAATGTGATGGCCACGGGACTGGGAATCAGAATCTCCTCTAATGAGGAGTGCACGATGCATTAAACGTGAGAGGCCTCCCTACTAAAGAGACTGATCAGACTCTGAACCACTTCTCAGAGCCCTTCACCAGCCCCAGGTTCTGGGAGGGTTGGATAAAATGAGACTTAGATCAGAACCAGCTCTAGTTTGACAAAGCCAAAGCTACCTCCAGTTTGCCTCACCTCTCTTCCCAAACTCTGTTAACTGATAATTGTGATTCTTCAACCCAAGCACTGATATGACTCAAAAGAAGGTAAATGTGGTGGCCTTAATGAGATTGGCTGACTCCCTTCAGTAAAAGTATTTCTGAACTTTATTGAGGAGGGATAATAAGTATTTTTATCCCTCCCAGCCAACTCCTGACTCCAAATTCCCTTTCCCACATTGGAAAATGAGAAGCTATTAAAGAAATTAGAATCTGATTCTGCAAACAGTACTATGATTAGTGCTCCCTAACGTGAGCAGTGCATGGAAGTCAGTGAGACTTCTCACAGGAGTACGTGCTGACCTGATATGAAGTGTTGGCAGGATCTGGCCCATTTGTTGTGCTTGCTAGAATCCTCTGTCTCTACATTCCCTGCCAGCCCCAATAGCTGATTTTGCTTTTTTATTTTTGAACAGATTTTTGATGCTTTTTCCCTGAGACTTCAGGACTCTAACAAGAAAGTGAATCAGCACGCACTGGAGTCAGTTGCCTCCATGATCCCTATCCTCAAAGATGGCTTACATCCAGTTGTGGTCTCCATGGTGACAGTTGTCACTGATAACTTGAACTCTAAGAATTCTGGGATTTATACTGCAGCAGTGAGGGTGCTGGACACAATGATCGCTAACCTAGGTAATATTTAATTCTTCTTGTTCCTACTGTGGGTATCTCATCATGTGATACCTGCACAATTGTTGCTCCATCTTGGAGTCAGTAAGCCACTTCTGGGCGTCAGATCAAAAATTTCACAATCCTTCAATTACCTCACTTGGCTGATGAACCCCACTCTGGTATGAGGTAATGCCCAGTGGCTGTAAGGCGTCCCTTAGCCTAGCACTGAAGTGCCCTGACTGAATTCTTCTAAATAGCTCTGTAAATGGATGCTGGTTTTCACCAAAAACATGCGTCTGCCTGCATTTTAGTGATTCTTCTCTCTTCTGTTTATGTTCTTAACCATAGTCATGCTCACAACCATAAACCACATTCAAACCATAGCATCTGAACTCTTTCCAGAAGTGCATGAAGTGATGTGATCAACATCTGCCATGTATGGTTCTTTCCTTCACCCCAGTGAGAAATTGTATAGGGATTTTTATTTTTATTTCATGCAATATATTACATGTTTGCGGTATATTACCTCAGGCAAGACCAGAGAAGTATGCCTTGTGCTTGGAGTGAAAGACGATGTGGTTTGTGATGATTCTTAGTTTTTGCAAGACTTTGTTCCACTGTCTTGGAGCAGCTCCTGAGAAAGTTCTGTCCCCTCTACTGATGAGCTTTACCCTTGCAGTGGACTGTTCAGCTGTACCGAGGGTGGGAGTCCGGGACTGAGGTCCTCCTCTCAGAATTTTATATGATCTTTTAAGCCGTCCTGAGCCCAAACCACTGAGTGTCTTAAAAATCAGGAGTGAGATCTCGAGTTTGACATGTTACTGTATTTTGCAGCAAGCCAGCGCAGTAAGCAGATATCAGGTGCTGGATGCCTGGCACAGTTTGTGCCTGGTCCTGCATGCGTGTACAAGAGTGTGGTGGGATGGAAGTGCCTTCATCCCCTCTTTTGTGCACCTGTAGAGGGACCAAGCACATGCCCCCTCCTCAAGTGCAAAGACCAGGGATCTCTAGTGCAATCGGGTGCTAGAAACCCTACATGGAATGGGCAGGAAGTGAGGCCATGACACAAGCTCCTTCCCCACTAGTTAGTTAAGCTGGCCCAATGCAGATGGTGCAGAGTGCACTTGAACTCTTCCAGGGTTGCTCTAGCATTCCCAGCAATCTTGCACCTGCCTCACTTTCATTTTTTCCAGGTACTCCTGGTGGGGTGTTGCACCTCCACACTGCCCCTTGCAGCACTCTTAAAGCCACAATGTGCCCCACAGCTTGGAAAGTGCCATGAGATCCCTCCACACGAATAAAGCCCTCATCCTATATACATGTAAATTGGTGTCATTATTGTTCTGCCTATGACCTCTGAGTGTTGAGGTTTTGGGCCAGGCATTAGGACTCATTCGCTTGCACTTTCCCTCTCACAACTGATCTCAGAAGCGTGGCCAGTATGTACATCTTTGACAAACACAAACATCCATCTCATGCTATCTCCAAGCCACCACAGCTCTCAGTCCACCAGGGTCCTAATTTAGGGATGAAAACCCGAAATGATGGAGGAACAAAAGGAAAAACAGTAATGTTTTAAAATGCTGTGAAATTAATGTTTCCCCCTCTCAGCTAATATTTTCTCTCATCTTGGTTTCATGAGTCAGCATTTCCTGATATTATTTATTCACAACAATAAATGTGAGCATAGAGGTCTGGAAATCCGTTGGGGATGTGATATGGAGTTTTTGCCTATAGGACAATAGATCAAGTCAAACCCGAGTCAATAGTGAGTGAAAGTTGTTACTGTCAGTGTAATTGTACACAGTGTAATCACAGTGTACAGTGGTTGTCTGTATGTACTGATTTTACTAGTCTAACCTATTTGCCTGTGGACAGGTGTTTACATCACATTTGGCTTCCCTGCTGGTAATTTCATTAGGGAGGATTAAGACTGAGGGCTGGTCTACACTAGAAAATTAGATCGACCCAGCTATGTCACTCAGGGATTTGAGAAATCCACACCCCTGAGTGACACATTTATACTGACCTAACCCCTGGTGTAGACAGAGTTAGGTCGACAGGAGCATTTCTCCTGCTGACATAGCTACCACCTGTTGTGGAGGTGGATCTTTTTAAGTGAAGAGTAGGTCTCCCTTTTGTTAAGCCAACCTAAATCCCCATATACACAGTGCTGGGCCAAAAGAAGAATTCTTCCATTGACTTGGCTACTGCCTCTCACAGAGGAGGAATTACTAAAATGATAAGAGTACCCCATATAGCCTGAATGGGCCATAGAGACTGAATTACCCTCTCAACTGTCTGGCTTAGGGTTGAGACACCTTGCCAGTGGATGAGGGTGGGTTGGGGTGAAGTTTGTGCTAGCACTGTTTTTGTTGTGCCTGTTCTATCAACAGAGGCTTTCAGTCTCCAGGTTTGTCAGTCTGGCATATCATTACCAGCACTAAATTCTCACATGAAAATAAATAAAATATGAGATCAGAGCAAATATGTGTTTGATGAGAGATGAGTTTGGATCTGAAATGAGGGATGCCCCCTTAGTGAAGGTCACTAAGAGTTTTATACATTAAAATAAAACTATTTCCCTTCTGCACAGGCACAGTCTTATACGCAGTACAGGACTCATCTTCACACCATGGTGGACTGCAGTTTGAGTGAGCTATGAGCTCCACACAAAATTCTGGAGTCTTACAAAGATGCTAGGTTTGCAAATCACTCACTACTCGATGTTCAGAGGTGCTGAGCACTCATATTTTCCATTGACTTCAACTGGAGTTATGGGTACTCAGCTCCTCTGGAAATGAGGCTGTTAGGCCCAGATCCTCAAAGGTATTTAGTCACCAGCTTCCTAGAAGAAAAGGGTCAGAGTGACAAAGCTTGACTCTACATCCAAATTTCCCCAACATGTTAGAATTAATTGGATCTGGACACTTAGTGTGGTTTGTTATAAAGATGGGACTGAGCAATAAAACCTGGTACTGAAAATCCCTAAAGTGTAGGGACAAAGAGGTGCATGGATTTTGAGGTTGTTTCTGGCCCATCTTGGCTTCCCAGGCAAGTTGCTTTGATGTTGATCTGAAGGGGACCTTGATCTAGCCAAGCTTCTGCTGCACTGCCTCCTAGGAAGCCCTAAATTATGGGCCTTGACTGGTTCCTTCTCCTCTCTTCAGTTCATAAATATCTTCAACCCTTGCTCTTCTTTTTTTAAAATGAAATTTATGATTTGCCACTTTCCTTAGTAGAACAAACAAGTATAAATCCAGACCAAAATGATGGCTTGTTCCAAATGTTCTGTATAGGGAGAGATTACTATTGCCAATAACTACATAACCAAGGCCTGTTGTAAATTCCCTTGCCATACAGATTTATATCGGCTATAGAAATACTGCACTGGGTGAATATGCCTGAAATATTTACAGTGTTCAAGAGGCAGGACTTAGAATGGAATTATTAACTCTTTTTGCACCACTTTTTGCAATCCAGAGCTCATCTATAGCTGATAGGATTTGCTCATTGCTTGCTTGTCGCTGTTCCTTTGTACAGGGAAATTATCTTTAGACCATAAGGACAAGATTGTGTCTGAGTGTAAAACAGAGAGAATTGTGTGAGGCCAGCACCACTGTGTTCTGGCTTTTTTACAGTAGGGGGTGGACCTAGACCCTCTCTCCACACCAACCAGCAGAATGGAGGTGAGCATATGCCTCACCCTTGTATCGCGGTATCCAGCAGCCATGATGATCCCTGTTAGTTTTGTGTCAGGTTCAAGCATATTGTCTCTAGGAGCTTCTCCTCTCTCCCCACCCCAGCCTATGTCTTAAATACAATACCATAACCTGTAAGCACTGGCAAGTGTCTGTACTAGAGCTGTGCAAAATACATTTGTCTGTGTTCATGTAGGTTTCAAATAGAGATGTGTTCAAGCTGCAAAGTTTTTAGTATTTTAGATCCAGGGTTTCAGTTCTGCCCATCGTAAAGATATGAAGCATTTGCAAAATTCAGATCCAAAACTGGATCTTATACACCCCAAAACTGAAAGATCAGGGGTTTTGATTGGGATTAGGGCTGTCGAGCAATTAAAAAAATTAATCATGTGATTAATCTCACTGTTAAACAATAATAGAATACCATTTATTTAAATATTTTGGATGTTTTCTACATTTTCAAATGTATCGATTTCAACTACAACACAGAATACAAAGTGTACAATGCTCACTTTATATATATTTTTGATTACAAGTACACCAGACCCTCGCTAGAATGCGGGATTTGGGATCCATGCCAAGTACCACATTATAGCGGGGACTGCGTTAAAATGAACTAAATTTGGGATCAATGAACTAAATTTGGGATCCATGGCTGCAACCACGTCATATTGGAATTCACGTTATATAGACTCGCATTCTAGCGAGTGTCCGGTGTATTTGCATTGTAAAAAACCAAAATAAATAGTATTTTTCAATTCACTTAATACAAGTACTGTAACACAATCTCTTTATCATAAAAGTTGAACTTACAAATGTGGAATTATGTACAAAAAACCTGCATTCAAAAATAAAACAATGTAAAATTTTAGACCCTGCAAGTCCACTCAGTCCTACTTCTTGTTCAGCCAGTCACACAGAGAAAGAAGTTTGTTTACATTTACAGGAGATAATGTTGACCTCTTCTTGCTTACTCCGTCACCTGAAAGTGAGAACAGGTGTTTGCATGGCACTGTTGTAGCTAGCGTCACAAGATATTTACATGCCAGAGGTGCTAAAGATTCATATCTCTTCATGCTTCAACCACCATTCCAGGGGACATGTGTCCATGCTGATGACAGGTTCTGCTTGATAACAATCCAAAACAGTGTGGACCGACACATGGTCATTTTCATCATCTGAGTCAGATGCCACTAGCAGAAGATTAATTTTCTTTTTATGTGGTTCAGGTTCTGTAGTTTCTGCATCAAAGTGTTGCTCTTTTAAGACTTCTGAAAGCATGCTCCACACCTCGTCCATTTCAGATTTTGGAAGGCACTTCAGATTCTTAAACCTTGAGTCGAGTGCTGTAGCTATCTTTAGAAATCTCACACTGGTACCTTCTTTGCCTTTTGTGAAATCTGTAGTGAAAGTGTTCTTAAAATGAACAACATGTACTGGGTCATCATCCAAGACTGCTATACCATGAAATATATGGCAGAATGCAGGTAAGACAGAGCAGGGGACATATAATTCTCTCCCAAGGAGTTCAGTCATAAATTTAATTAACACATTACTTTTTAATAAGCACCATTAGCATGGAAGCATGTCCTCTGGAATGGTGGCCAAAGCATGAAGGGGCCATGGAAATGCCTGTTCTCACTTTCAGTTGACATTGTAAACAAGAAGTGAGCAGCATTATCTCCTGTAAATGTCAACAAAGTTGTTTGTTTTAGCAATTGGCTGAACAAGAAGTAGGACTGAATGGAATTGTAGGCTCTAAAGTTTTACATTGTTTTGTTTCTTGAGTGCAATTATGTAACAAAAAGGATCTACCTTTGTAGGTTGCACTTTCACAACAAAGAGATTGTACTACAGTACTTGTATGCTGAATTGAAAAATAGTTTCTTTGTTTATATTTTTATATATAGTTTATATTTTTTATATATTTGTAGTAAAAATAATATATACTTTGATTTCAATTACAACACAGAAACAATATATATCAAAATATAGAAAAACATCCAAATTATTTAGTACATTTCAATTGGTATTCTAGTGTTGAACAGGGTGATTAAAACAGTGATTAATTGCAAATAATTTTTTTTTAGTTAATCGCTTGAATTAACTGCAATTAATCAACAGCCCAAATTGGGATTATAGTGGCAAACCTTGTATTGTGAATCAGGCCCTTGTCTTTAAATATTATCACCTTCACAGTTAAAAAATCATGCATGGCAAGGCCCTACAACTTTCCAAGCCTACAGAAAGTAAGTTGTGTGCATGCCTCATTCACTCTGCTAACGCCTATGTCTTGGGCCCTAGGTATAGCTGGGAAACTCTGGTTGTTCACAAGCATCAAAATATGAATTTTAGACAGGATTTTCTACCACCTTGGATGATCCTGGCAGCAATACAAAGTGCTTACAAAGTTGCTCAGTAGCCTATCATAAAATTATTGCTCTTGAAACCAAAAATCCACCTGGAAACAAACTGAATTGGCTCGGAATAATGCCCAGCACCATTTATCTACCTTTACTTTGACATCTAGCTTGGAGAGTCTTTGTTTTTGTCTGAAGGCCATAAATGGCCCTGTACCTTTTTCTGTCCATTATCAGTGAACACAACACAATCCATCACTGTTTAAAGGACCCAGCATGATAGGTTGGGGGCTAATCAGGCCTTTATGGTGATGGGGCCTAGAATATGGAACTTGATTGTCCCTGGCATCCATCTCTCCCCACTTTTAAAATAATTTAAACCTTTCTATTCCAGAGTGTGTTTTTATGTGTTTGGGTTTTTTAATTTGACCCCCACTTTGTCCTGTATTTATTCTTTTTGTCCTTTTTATAAATCTTTGTGCTTTGGGACATAACCTCTAACCAACAGAGACTGTTTTTCCTTATTACATGCATTCCCATAATGCTTAGATGTGCTCCAAATGAACTCAGGGCTCTGTTGTATTAGGTGCTGTGTAAATATAGCTAGTCCCTGTCCCAAAAAGCTTACAGTTTAAATAGACAAGGCAGACAAACAGTGAAAGAAAGGGAGAATCATTATCTCCATTTTACAGATGGGCAACCGAGGGCCTTTCTACACATCAAAATTGCCCTGATTTAATTAAATCGGGTTCTAAATCGACAGAGTCAAACGAGCAATTCCTCAGTGTGGATACTTAATTCAGTTTGAGTGGCTAACATTGATTTGGGCTTATGTCAGTTTGTTACAGGACACTGAACTAGGGGGGAGAATTTCAAAGGCACAAATGACAGGTACCTAATTCCCATAGGAGGTCAATGGGAGTTGAGAGCCTAACTCTTCTCTGTGCCTTTGAAAACCCCATTCTAGGTGGATCTGGTGTGACAAGTCCAGCATATACCTATGATTTTTTTTAAACCCCTTGGCTGATTTTACTTGTTAAGCTTTTTACAGGGAGTCTTTTATATTTGTAAATGCATTTTAAATCATTTTTACTATGCTTTGTATAGCAACTTGAGCCCTTCTGCCAGCGTAAATCACAGGGAAGGAAGACTCATTATAACAAACAGTACTAATAAGCATCGTGTTAATGATATAACATCAGGTCTCCAAGGAAGACTCCTTCTGAGGAGGCTGGCACTGCTGTACTGAAAATGACGTGTGAATGCAAAGTATTCATCTCACTGTGTTTACTACCGTGGCTAACACTCAGCTGCTGGTCTTGCAACCAGTAAACCAATCTAGTATTTATTGGACAGAGTCAAAGATGAGTTACTGGAAATAGCATCACCTACCTACTGCATTGCTTTCTCACTCCCAGTCTCTATTTAAAGCTGCCCTGTGCTGCAGGCAGTTCTGGATAAAGCTTGGATAAATTGGTGGTTGACTCTTGAAAGCTTGCAGTGTTTCAAAAGATACAGCCTGTTCCAAATTTTTAATTCAAAAGAAATCATTGCTGTATACTTAGCACCTTACACAATGAAGAGGTCCCAACAATAGTTTTAACGGTGAATGGAAAAGCTTTATTGAGATCAATACTAATATTTTGCACTGCTATAACACCTTTCATATCAGGATGTCAAAACAATTGTTTCAAAGCAGTAACTGACGTGTAACCATCTCTGAGTGGAACACAGCACCTGTTTAACAGCACATATCAATACCACACAACAGGTTAGGGCTGGAAGTGAAGTGTCTATTTGGAATTTTTGACGGACAGAATGTAATTACCAGTGTTGGAATTTAGCCAGAGCACCAGTGCCAAATACCTCTACTGCCTGCTTGCAAAAAGAATGTGATAATTAATGACCTCAGTTTTATGTCTCAGACAAAACATGGCACCTATAACAGTACTGTACCCCTTAAAACGGTGTTGGGGCTTTGGCTCAGTGCTGATACAGAAGGAAGCATGTTACCTACTGACCCCTCACTCTCATTTTCTGTGGCATCTAGATATTCCATGGAAGTAGCTCATCCAAATACTACCATTCAAAAACAACTCTGCCTAGCCTGTCAGAACCAACTATTGTAGGTCACTTTGTGCAATAGTTTGAAAACAACAGCCAGGATCCTAAATCAATCACAAGCTGTGGATAAAGAATTAAAAATACATTTGACAACCAAATACTGGGAAATCAGTTCTTCTTTTACCTCCCTGCCAAGATCTGATTTATGGAGTCTTTTTCTCTCTCTTTTTCTGCCATGACTCCTGGTATCACAAGTACCTAAGACAGTTGCAGATGTTTGTGGTGATCAGGTAATTTGTTCTTGCAGAGACAGCAGAGAATCTTGTCCTGAGCTCTTGGCAGGTAAGTAAAGGAGGAACTGATTTTAAATTTGCACAGATGTTCAATGAGTGTAAAAGTCACCTCTGCAGAAATATAACACGAGGCCTATGTGCCACTTACATCCCATTTGAACTGTGAGGGACTGATTTAGCTGTGGGGTGTGGGACTTGTGCTGGCACTCTGCACACTGGTGAATTTCACACGTGCTGATATGGGATCAGGAACTTTTGTTCTGAATTTGAAACCATCCGACATTAACTTCAAGAGAAGATTAAATGTACCCAATATTCTCTGAAATTTGCTGTATTTTAGATGGTGCAAATATTTTTCTTTGTTGTTTACAATCTCAGAAATAAGGATCATGAATGTGTCTCTGTCCCTTTCAGACAATGCATTGCTTCTACAAGCATTTGCCAGCAGAGTACATTTCATCAGTGGTCGAGCCATGCAGGACATCACGGAACACCTGTCAGGTAACAAACAGCTCAGCTGAACTGGACTTTTCATGGTTCATTTGCATTAAACTCAAGAAAGACTCTTGGAAAATGACAGGTGTGAGGAAATCCTTATGCATTAACAAAACTATAGTCCATGGAACAGCAGGAGGCACTGGGCCTGTTCCTGCACCCCGGGCAGTCAATTACATCTGTGTAAAGTGCTTGTAAAATGTTCCTGCTCTGATCTGGTCATGTATTACATACACTTTGCATAGGTGTAAATGACTGTACAAGATGCAAGGCAGTGGAGACTTGGGATTTCTGAGTCTAATTATGAATCATTGATGGGAGGTCTTAAAATTCTCTCCTAAGAAAGCGAAACTAAAAATATTTGGGCTGTCTCCTGATGTTTTTAAAAGGGCTGCAGTGTCAGATCAGGGCTAGGCACATAGGTTCTTCTTCCTTATGCAAACGTCTATCCCTGACACCCTATGGACACCCACACCCAGCTATGGAACATTTTGTCGTCACTGCTATTTTACTATTCTCGGGGTCTGTTTTGTCTTTCTCACAAAGAGCTCTGGGAGGAGGAGTTCTCTTATGACAAACATTTTTGGCTGGATCCCACAAAAACTGGGATTACCAGCATGAGTGCAGACTGTTCATGTGAATAATGGTTGTTGCAAGGATGTACCTTGCTGGAAGTGTGAGCAGGCAATTCCTTCCTGACCCTGCAGGCTATCGGTTTCTACCCAGAAGCATGACATTGCATTTCTATTATTTCAATGTGTGTAGATATAGTCTCTTTCCACGTCAGCTGAATCCTACAAACTAAAAATGCTGCATTTCTTGATCTATAATCACAGTTTATGTCCAGTGGCAGCCAAGGAATGGCAAAATTGATCTTCTCAATGAACACTGAAAGTAGCCTAATTATAGCCTTGCTTTAATTAGGGCTAAATCTACTGCTAATTATTCCAGTTTCTTTTAATCCAAGGTTTAATAAGGTTTGATCATTCATTACGACTCTCTTAAGGGCATCCATATCCAGGGCAAACCTAACAGGACCTTTAAAGGTAATTTGCATAAAGTAAATCTCTGTATACACAGAGTTGAATTCTACAGCAATTTAATCTCTTTTTGCAAATAAAGCATTTAAATATAAATTGGAGCCAGTTTAGAAAGAGCAGATGTTCCCTCTGGGATTTATTGGGAACAGGAAGCTCTCTTTTCTAAACTCTCTCGTGGCCACTATATTTAATAGCATCTGTGCTCTAGTTATCTCTCTTTTTTAATGAGGGACTGTAACCCTTTGCTGATTTATTATGATTGTTTAAATATTATTTAAGGCTGATTTTTTAAAAATTGAATTTAGTGCTGGTGAAAGGGGCCAGACTTACAGTGCTGGGAATATGAAATTGCTTTTTCCACAGAATAGCAGCATATGCTTCCCTGACACTATCACCAACTAATGTGCCTCAATTTACCTCTATCAGCCTGATGAGAATTCAATCTCCAGGTTATATCAGTTCTTGACCTCCCTGTGTAAACTGCCAGCAAAGATACCAGTTAGTGTCAGGTTTTTGTTTGTATTTAATGTAGCCATCTATCCAATTCGGAAAGTGAACTGAGATCTCATCTCAGGAAGGGTGAAAGGAAGAATTGTCTAGTGGTTAGGGCTTTATCCTTGCATTTGGGAGACCTGGGTTTAATTCCCTGCCCCACTACTGCCTTTCTGTATGATCTGGGGAAAGTCACTTATGCCTTATCTGTGCCTCAGTTTCTTCTAGCACTTTCCTACATCACAAGCATGTTGTGAGGATAAATGTATTAAAAATTGTCAGGCACCCAGACACTGTGATCATGGTGGCTATATTAGTACCTTAGATAGCTAGACATTATGAGTCACTAAATCATTCATTATGAGTCACTAAGTACAAGAAAAATCTCAAATTAAACCTTCCCATTAGAAGCCCCAATAGATCATCCATCTTTCTGATCAGATTTTAGTCCCCTGTGGGCTAGAATTTTGAAATTTAGTATAGATATTCATTATGGGCCACTGAGCACAAGGAAACCCCAAATCAGACCTTTGCTTTTTTCATCAGAGTTTACCAAAAGGTCAGCAGTGTCTCTGTTAGAGTTCAACCATACAAGTGCCCTTTTGAGCTATAATCTTGAAATTTGGTATAGCTATTTTAGACAGTTTATTACTGGAAATTGAGATTTGACACTTCTATCATATGTTATCAAAGGTTCATCAGTCCAACAGTTTACAAGAATTATATTAATTACTTCTTTAGAGCTGTCAAGAATGTGGCCTCTAATATGGAGAAATTAAGATAATTTGAGGTCAATCATTTTATTTAATCGATAATATCTTTTCAGTTTGTTTAAAGAGAATTGTACGGTTTGCATTCAGATTCCAGACAGCAGTCAGAAACCGTTCTGAGGAACTAAAAATAAAGATGGGCTTCTACCTTGATCGTTAAGATGTTTTATCTTCTGTCCTGCAGCACTTGTAGCTTCTGTCTACCCTCGGAAACCCTCAGTTGTGGAACGTCACACCCTGCCTGTTCTCTGGTATTTCCTGAACAACATGATTGGAAATGGGGTGTTACCTGGTAGGAGCGGGAATGTCAGGACTGTGGTCTGCAAGCTTGCTAAAAGCTTGTACAAAGAGATGGGATGCAGCCTAGAGGATCATGCTTCCAGCCAACCACAACATGTGATAAAATCCCTCCGGGACCTTTTAGACATGGAACTCCAGTGAAGAAGGCCCAGTAGCCTTCAGGACAGTTTACAATGTGGCCCTTGATGGGGTGGATAAATGAAGTGGTGGACATTACACTGGCAGTGATTTTATTCTGTTTTTGGAGAAAGGAATAAGTTTATAGATCCAGATGTATATAGTATATTTTGAAGTAGAATTAAACAAATCATGTATTTTTATAAGGTTTTATTTCCTGAGCTTTTGTTCCTGAGAGGTTTTACATAGATCTTTTAAAAATAATAATTATGTATAAATGTTGTGATTTGTAATTGTGTAAAAAAGAAAATAATGTATTTATACACAGTCACATTTAGGGAGGGAGAGATGGGCCTTAAACACAGTGAGAGAGGGAGAGGAGAGAGGGGGTCGATGATTGGGTCCCAAAAGCAGAGAGTCAGAGGCAAATGCTCAGGCTGAGAAAATAAATTGAGTGACAGAAAGAGAAATATGTTACCCCCAAGACACAAAGGGTACATCTACATTGGAGTGGGGCTCAAGTTAGCATGCTAAAAATAGCAATGTGGACTTTGCAGTTTAGGCTGGAGCTTGGGATCTGGAGCCTACCTGTCCCTCTAGGCTTGAGAGTCCAAGCTACTACCCAAGCCTCAATGTTAACGCTGCTATTTTTAACACACTTGTTAGAGTACTATTAGCATGAGTTTGCCTACCTGGGCTGAAAGTCTCGCTCTTAGCCATAGTGTAGACATACTAACAAAAGCTTATGGGAAAGGAAGGAAAGGAGAAAGAGAGGTGGGACAATGGAAGTAAAAAAAGTGACCCAGTGTGATGGGTTTGCTGACCCCCTTGGGACTGTCACCTGATGTGCTGAGACTACCTCTGAGCCCGTTTTCTCTGACAGTTTGGGCCTCCAGAACCCTAGTCTGCTGCAAATCAGACCGAGGTCTAAACCATGCCCCCAAAGCTGCAGACTTAACTGAAAAAAGCTTAAGAGGTGCTCCTGTCTCCAGTACCCTGACGCTCAGCTCCCAGTGGGATCTAAACTCCAAGTAAATCCATTTAACTCTGTATAAAGCTTATACAGGATAAACTCATAAGTTGTCCGCCCCCTATAACACTGATAGAGAGAGATGCACAGTTGTTTGCTCCCCCAGGTATTAATCACTTACTCTAACCTAATTAATAAACAAAAATGATTTTATTAAGTATAAAAAGTAGGATTTAAGTGGTTTCAAGTAATAACAGACAGAACAAGGTGAAGTGACAAAGAGTCCTGTAGCACCTTAAAGACTAACTAATTAAGATGCCACAGGACTCTTTGTCACTTCTGCAATTCCAGACTAACACGGCTACCTCTCTGATTCAGAACAAGGTGAGTTACTATGTAAAATAAATCAAAATACTCAAGGCTAACTTAATACACGAAGGATTTAGTTACAAATACTAACTTCTCACCCTAAATGTTATCTCGGGTACAATCCTTTTCAGACCAACATTGTAGTTTATGGCCTGGGTCCAGCAATCATTCACACCCCCATAGTTACAGTCCTCTGTTCCAGTTTCTTTCAGGCATCTCTTTGGGGTGCAGAGGTCATCTCTTGAGCCAGTTGAAGACAAAAATGGAGAGACTTCCAAGACCTTTTATATTCTCTCTCTTGTGAATGGAAACCCTTTTGTTCTGCTGTGCAAAATCACAGCAACAAAATGGAGTTTGTAGCCACCAGAGCAAGTCAGATGTCCATGGATGATTCAGCTTTTTGCAGGCCGATGCCATTGTTTACATGTTAGTTTGAACGTTCCCAGGAAAGCTCAGATGTGGATTGGCATCTTCCAAAGTCCGTTATTAATTAAGTATTCCCAATTACTTGAATAGCTCCTTCACAATATGTTGGCCAAACCTTCCTTATGTGTTTCCTACAGCAAATACTTCAAATACAAGCACAGAGCCAATGCTCATAACTTCAGATATAAAAATGACACATGCATACAAATAGGATGAATATATTCAGTAAATCATAAACTTTGCAAAGATATGTAACATGGTCTATCTAGCATAAAGCATTTTCCAGGTATGTTATATTTATACTTATAAGCATATTTCTATAAACATACAGAGTGCAACATCACACCAGGTGTATATCCATTTCTGAAAAGTTGAGCACTCCTCCACATATTAACACAACTGTGAAAGGCAGAGGGAAAGAAAGAAGAAGAGATATATGGACCCTGAACACAGGAAGAGGGAGGCACATGGGGCCCATGAGAACAGAAAAATAGAAGGACCTTGAAAATGGGGCCTTGCCTGTTAAGTCAGAAGGCCAAAAAGCTGCACAGAGGGACCCAGTCAAAGAGGCCTATGAGTCTGAGAATTTTAAATTTACGTCTTTATTTTTTCATACCTGAAGCTATACAGTAATCTAACTTGTCGTTACATTCTGTATTATCTTTCTGTGAATTCCCCTCCATCTCCCATCACCAAGGTCTTTTATTACAGTAAAGAATGGGTGAAATGATTCAAAGCTTCTGAAGTGTTTTAGAGTAATTTAGAACTGCATATGTAGTGTAATGTTAGAGCAGCAGGATCTCAGAATCTTCTGGAACATTCTAGTGCACCCTCTGAGCCAGGAACCTAGTTCTGAAACATTACGGAGTGCCCTGGAACTTGTCACCATCAGAAATCTGCCAACAGCATCCAGGAACTTAGTATCTTCTGAGGTGTTCTACAGCGCCTTGGAACTTGGGATTTTGGAAGATTTTTCTAAAAATCAGGTGAAAGTGGTATAGGCATAGTGTGGTGTGTAATTGTTATTTAGAGAAGGAGCAAAGCACTGCAGAAAGCACCAGATACCAAAACGTTGAACTGAGGCTTCTATGGGGAGTGATACTGTTAAAGAATGACCTGAATTAAATAAGCAAAGCCTGCATTACATTTACTCCTTCAAGCAACTTAAACTTGCTCACCACCCAGAGCTTATTTTAAAGTTTTGAGGTTTTTTAGGGATAGCATCTTCTGAGATCCCCCGTTTCTCCCTCCCTCAATCTCAAAGTCCTCTCTCCTCACAGTTCCCCTCCTTTAGGCACGCCTCCCTCTAGAGCCCGTCACTGCTGAATAAATGTTCTTTGTTTTAGCTTCTTCTTCAGCTTCTCTCTAGCCCCTGGGGATACAGTGGGAAGTTTTTGTACTTAGGAGAAAAGAGGCTTTTGTGTACAGCAAAAGAAACTCCCCAGAGTCTGTTTTATTTGTTCAGTTGTAGGTTCATGGAGTCAAATTAAAAGGTAACTTATGTAACCATCTCTTAACTTGCTACTGGCCTGGAGTGTTGCTCAAGTGTATGTTGTTTCACAGGGTTGATGGGAATAAAGTGTTTCCTGCCAGTATGTTGGTTTGGTCTGGCTGGGTTTTTGTGTCGGCTGTACAGTTGAGACAGTTTCACCATGTAATGGGAATTCAGTACACAGAAGGACCCAGTTTTGGCCCTGCTAACAAGAAGGCTCTGTGCCTTACGAAAGATGGAGCAGGGGTATTCCCTGGGCTAACTGCAGCTCCACTTCTCCTCCTCTTGAATAGGAGAACTTGTGGAATACAACTGAAGTGGTTGCTTGGGAAACAGAAGAGAAAAAATGCTTTCGGGAAGGTTGGGAATGGGATCTCCACCCAGGATACTAGGACTGGCACAAACCCAGACGATGTGTTTCTTATTTCCTTTCTGTGTTTGTCAGTTTATCCTTACTGTAATTTTATTACAGTAGCACCTAGAGGCCCCAGCTAACATCAGAGGTGTATTGTGCTAGGTACAGCATGAACATGTGAAATCCCTGGATCACAGTCTAAATAATGAAGACCAAAGGGGAGTCAGAGGTACAAAGAGGTGAAGTGACTTGCCAGAGATCAAACATCAGGTCAGTGGCCAAACTGGTAACAGAACTGGGGTTGCCTGATTCAGTGGCCAGAGGCCAATTCACTAACCCACCCTGCCTTTCTTGTTAGAACACTAATCCTTGAGGAGACAGCCCTGCTGACTGCAAGGGCCTTTCCTGCTGAGTCATTACACCAGTTTACAGAATCCTCCCTGGGCTTTAAGGCCAACCTGGAGGCTCTCCCGATCTGTTTCGCTGAGGTATATCACAGATGCTAATCCACTGTGGTTCCTGGAGGCTAGATGCAGATTGAATGCCCCACTTTCACCACCCTGCTAGTTCAGCAATGGAGCAATGCATTGACAGTGCTTGTGGATAGCAATTTACGTGCCGCTCTGCTAGCTGAAGGGAAGTACTGTTGTCACGACAGGAGGGCAAAATGGCTCTAAAATAACAGGGTGAGGAAAACTCCAGTACTCTGCCCTTTGAGTTAGGACAAACCACAGGGAAGGGCAGGCTAATGTTCAGATACCAGGGTGGGGAGAGAGTTGTCTTGACTTTTAATGTTGTTAGTTTTCTCTTTTTGGGGAGTATTTTTACTCTGTAATAGGGATTTGAACGACAAAGGTGAATGAATTGAAGGTTGGGATCAAGGGTTGCACAATAGAGTAGAACGTTGCTAATTCACTGCAAACCTCATCATTCCCCCCAGAAATTGCCACTCTCTCCTCACCAAACAACAGCTACTCAGGGCCCAATTTTCAGATAGCTTAGGGAATGCAGTCACATGTCCAGTTTGTGTGCACAGTTACAGTGAAGCTTGTGCTATGCACTTAAAGTAGTGGTGCCCAAATCCTTCTAACTACTTATGAGCACAGTTACCTGATTTGCAGAATCCTCAGTGCATTGGAGATTTCAACAGTAGAACCAGCCAGAACCAAGGGGACCTGAGGAGAAGGCAGGTAGAGAGCAAAGTGAAGAATTGATGGGGGCAGGGGAGAGAAATGAGAATGTGTCCAGGCTGGGAAGGATGGTGGGGCAGAGACATGCACCTGAGAAAGGGGGAAATATTGAGGATGTGAATAAGAGGAAAGGAGGAAAATTTTGAAAGTGTTGAAAGGAAAAAAAATGGTTGGTGGGAAATAAGCAGAATGGAGGATGATGACCTCAGACAGAACATTTTAATGTCTTATTCAATCCAAATTACATCTAGAGTGCAGGGAGAGGAGTGGAGACAGGCAAGAGCTGGGAAATGGGCTTATCTCCCAACTCTGCTGCTGAAGGTGAAGTAGCACCCTGTAAACAACCCCCTGTGCTGCCTCTCTGAAATGCTGCGAGAGCTGGAGCAAATGATTCTGGGGTGCATGTGAATGGGAATGGTTGAAAGTGGCTGAATGTGCAATATCTGAGGACTGGGGTATGTCTATAGAATTTACTGGATCCGACTGAAAACCAGCTGTTAGAAACTTGTTTCTCCACTTGGGAGAGAGACTGCATTCAGCGAGCTATTTTCATCCTTGTTATATAATGACTGGCAATAAAGGTGCTGTTGTCTCAACCAAATTCCTGCCAGTTGCAATTGAATTCTGATACTGCAATAAAGCCTTTGATGTCAGTTAAATTAAGCAGAGATAGGGAAACAGTGACAGATAAAATTAGAGCTGACTGGAATCTTGGAAACATTTGCCACATAGTTGAACTGTGCCCCTGTGTTTGGAGTCTCAGCTGAGAAGCCAGTAACTGAATGGGTTTGGAGCATGAGCTCCCTCACCTCATCCTCAAAAGCAGTGCCCAAAGAATGGGGTTTGAGCCACAAAAGGGGGAAGAGGGTTATGGGAGGAGCCTGCATTGCCTGTGGTAATACCTTTTCTGTGGATAAATGGAGGACTTCAGTCCCCCTGCTCTAGTCAGTCAGCACCTTTCACTTTTTAGCAAAGAAAAGAAAAACACTTTCCTGGGTTTTGCCTATATTTCAAATAGCTGTGAATCTGCAGGCCATCTAGTTTTATTACTACCTGCCATCCCCTTCAGGAAGTGCATGCCAGCCTGTTTGTGGGGCACTTGGTGTTCAAAGCACTGACATTCGAGTAATTGCAGCTCAGCAATGACAGCTCCATTATTATCATCTTCCCACAATTTACCTGAGCTAGAGCCAAGCTGGAAACGTCTCTCTGCTAAGGAAAAAATAATCAGGCTTTTGACAATAATCTACTGACACCTCATAAAAATGAATCCCTAAGGTGTGATCCCAGTGTGATGTTAGTGTCCAAAAGATTTAATGAGATGCTGGGATGCATAAATGGGGGAATCTAAAGTAGGAGTAGAAAGATTATTTTACCTTTGTATTTGGCACTGTATTTGATCTGCATGCAGTATTAAAGGTGTTGGCATACCACGGATTTATATAGTGCCATTATGATATTTTCTGTTGTATAATCGATCCCTTTCCTAATGGTTCCTAACTTTCTGTTAGCCTTTATTGATTGCTGCTGCAGATTGAGCAGATGTTTTCAGAGAACTATCTGCGATGACTCCAACATCTTCTCTGAGTGAAAATGGCTTATTTAGATCCCATTATTTTGTATGTACAGTTGGGATTATGTTTTCCAAAGTGCATTACTTTGCATTTATCAACACTGAATTTCATCTGCCATTTTGAGGTCCGATCATGCAGTTTTGTGAGATTTCTTTATAACTCTTCAGAGTCAGCTTTGGACATAACTATCTTGAATAATTTTATATCTTCTGAAAACTTTTCCACCCGACTTTACCACTTTTTACAGATCATTTATGAATATATTGAACAGCAGTATAGATCCTTGAGGGACCCCAATGTTTACTTTTCTCCCCTGTGAAAACTGACCATTTATTCCTATTTTTTAAGCAGTTACTCGTCCACAAGAGGACTGTCCCTGTTATTCCACAACTATCTACTTTGCTTATGAGCCTTTGGTGAGGGATGTTGTTAAAGGCTTACTGAAAGTCCATGAATACTATATTCACTAGAATCACCCTTTTCCACATATTTGTTTAACGCTTCAAAGAATTCTGATAGATTGGTGAGGCATGATTTCCCTTTACATAAGCGTGCTGACTCTTCCCCAACATATCATGTTCTTCTATGTGTCTGATAATTCTGTTCTTTAGTCTAGTTTCAAACAATTTGCCTGGTACTAAGTTAGACTTACTGGCCTATAATTGCCAGGATTGGCCCTAGAGCTTTTTTAAAAAAATTCTGCTATCTGCCAGTCATCTGGTACAGAGGCTAGTTTAAGCAATAGGTTGCATAGCACAGTTAGTAGTGCTACAATTTCATATCTGAATTCTTTCAGAACTCTTGGGTGAATACCATCTGGTCCTCATGACTTATTACTGTTTAATTTATCAGTTTGTTCCAAGACCTCCTCTACTGACACACCAAATCTAGGACAGTTCCTAGACAGTTTAGAAAGTTTCAGTCATTTTCCTCATAAAAAAAACAGCTCAGGTGTGGAAATCTCCTTCACATCCTCTGCAGTGAAGATCTATGCAAAGAATTCATTTAGCTTCTCTGCAACATCCTTCTCTTCCCTGAGTGCTCCTTTAAACTGCCATCTTCCATTGTCCCCACTGATTATTTGGCAGGCTTCCTTCTTCCAATGTACTTATAAAAAATTGCAGTGAGTTTGTGTCTTTTGCTAGTTGCTCTTCAAATTCTTTTTTGGCCTGCCTAATTATACTTTTACGCTTGACTTGTTGAAGTTTGTTCTGAGGATGCTTTAGCTGAGCATGTTTCAGTGCAAATTATTGAGTTGGTCTTTCATCAATAAATAATTTGCCAAATTCATCCCAGATGTAACTCCAGTAAGGTCAATTAATCTGACCCACTATCTCTTTGGCTCATTGACCCTCCCTCTTAATCTCTCTCTCTCTCTCTTTCTCTTGTTTTGCCTATGTTTCTTTATTTATATGCTCCAGGAATTATTAGAGACATTCTATAGCCTGAGTTATACAAGAGGTCAGACTAGATGATCACATTAGTCCCTTCTGGCCTTTGAATCTATGAATTTATGTCTCTCTCTGCTATTATTCATTATTTAACACTGTGACTGCATTATTTATTTAAGTGTCTTGGGAAAAGTGAACATGAAAGATCCTGCACTGAGTAAAGTTGTATAGCTATATATATAGATATTTAAAATATGTGTACTAGAGAGGCACCCAAATAAAATATTCAGATCTGAATCTCATAACATTGGGTGTGCTTGGAATTTGACCTAGTTCTGGATCACAGCCCACTCCTATTTGAATTTTGTACTTTGAGACTACCTCTGATGTGTACATACACAATAATAAACATTAAACATACGTCAAAGCTAAAGGAGTATATCTTCTATATGTGTGATAAATAAAGGGGGAGGTAGATCCCTTTTATGGGCAGCCAGTTAGCTATAAAATTCCTCTTAGTAGCTGTTCTCTACTTGCTTTACCTGTAAAGGGTTAATAAGACCACTGGAAAAAGGAAAGGAGTGGGCATGTTCGATAAAAGGGGCCCCCTGCAATAAATTCCTCCTGGCCTTGCTTAACTTCCTTATCTTGTACAAATATTCTTGCCTTGTTCCCTCTCCTGCTCTTTCTTTGCTTGATTGAGTAACCATAGAAAACAGTTCGTGCAAGGTCAGCCTGAGATGATATAGGAGACGACACGTACCTAGTATCTTTCTTTTGTCTGTCTTAAACCTATAAATACTGATTTGTGTGTCTAATAAAACTGCCGCATGCCTCTGAAGCTACTTGGCCTGAGGGGGGTGCGTGCCCTTTGATCAAAGTTGCTTGGCCTCAGTGTGTTTCTTATATGGTCTCTGACAGTTTGAGCTACAGGTCCAACACTGCACTACCTGGGTGTTGGAACAGTGAGTAGGACAAGCTGATTTTTACCTAACAGGCACCTGACCAAAAGAGCCAATTGGAAGGCTAGAACTTTTTATAATTGGAGAAAAAATCTTCTCTTTGTCTGTCTGTTGTGGTTCTCCAGGAAAGGGGAACAGAGCAGTTATGCTATGAGAAGCATTAAGCCCAGGCATGATCATAGATCATCAGATCATACCCAGAACTACTTTTTGGAACCCCCAAATGTGTAACTAGATCAGGAATGTTTAGAAAGATGCAATTAGGATTATTTCTGTTATTTCTTACAGCTAGTGGACTCGTTTGTGCTAACCCCAGATGCTTTTATTTGCTTGTAACCTTCAAGATTAACCCTCAAGAAAACTATTTTGGGTGCTTAATTTTTGAAATTTTGCTCTTTTAAAATCTAGCAAAAGCCTAAGTTCCAGATGTATTTTCTTTCTTTTTGTTTTTAATAAAATTTACCTTTTTTTAAAGAACAGGATTCAATTTTTGGTGCCCTAAGAGGTTTGTGCATATATTTTTTAATTAGCTGGTGGCAACAGCTAATTTCCTTTGTTTTTTTCTCAGCTCTTCCCTGGAGGGAGGGTGAAAAGTCTTGAGTGTACCCCACAGGGAGGAATTCCCAAGTGCCCCTTCCTGAGTTCCAACGGAGTTTTGCATTTAAGTGGTGGCAGCATTTACCAAGCCATGGTCAGAGAAAAGCTGTATCCTTGGGAGTTTAATACAAGCCTGGAGTGGCAAATATTAATATTTTGAATCCTTGCGGGCCCCCAACTTCTGCACTCGAAGTGCAAGAGTGGGGAATCAGCCTTGACGATATGCACCCCTTACACTTGGGAGTGGGACTGCAGCTCCCAGGGTGGTGGGAATGGGGACATGGACGGAGGTAAGGGGGCCAAGGCTGAGACTGCAGCTGTGGGTGGGAATGGAGCTGCAGCCAGGGGTTAAGGCTAGGGACAGGGGTGGAGGCAGAGTCATAGCTGGGCCATATTGGAGGCAGCAGCTGGGCCCATGACTGGGTGTGGCTCTGCTCCCAACTCCATTCCCAGCCTCGGCCCTGGGCCGGGAACAGAGCCACAGCCTAGGGCCAAGAATGGGGCCAGGGGCAGGAGTGGAGCCACAGCCAGGCCGTAGTGGGGGTCAGCAGCCAGGCGCAGAGATGGATGTGGAGCTGCACTGAGGCAGGGGATGGGGCCAGGAACAGGCCCGGGAGCTGGAGCTGCAGCTGTGAGTGGGCCCAGAGCAGAGCTGGGTTATTCTCCCTTCTCGCTCCCTCATGGGGCTGGCTCAGGTCCACTGTGCATCCCTGAACATTCCTCTATGGGAATCTCTGATCAATTTTAAAAACATTATATTTGGTTTCATATTAGTTTGAAATGGGCCTATTAAAACAGCAGTTTAATTGGTAGCTATTGATATCCCTATAGCTTGGAAAAACTAGTTCATAACCCAGTGTGAACAATAACATCTCAATGCTAAAATCATGGCAGCCAGTTTCTGGTGTTACAGGCAGAAATGTGTGTGTGATGTTTATAAATTAGGTTTTTTGAATCACCCTGTTGTATCTCCCATCAGTTATGGGCCTAATCCTGACAGCTGCACACAGCCCAAGTAAGGATCATTCATAGGTGACAGGGAAGAATGGAATCCCCCATCCCAGTACACACTGGTACTGACGTGGTCAACATCACCATGCTGTGAATTTATCCTCACAACAGTCCTCCGAGTCTTTCGGGGAAAACGGTGGCAGACAAGACCTGCCCTTAAAAACAAAATTAAGCAGAAAAAAGCCCCTTCAGGTCTGTATTTAATGCACCAGAGAGAAACAACAATGAGCATTTAAAGGCTAGATTCTCAGCTGGTATAAATGAGCACAAGTCCATTGACTTCAAGGCTTTTTTACTCAAGCTGGGGATATGGCTTTTAGTTTTCAAAGGGGACTGTGAAGATCATCCACGGATGATAGCATCACCAGCAGTGTTTGTGGAAATAGCAACATGGGTGGGGCTTTAGAGATGAAAAACTGAATGCTGGGATGGTTTGGACCTGGGCCCCCTGTTATGAGGAATAGGGCGAAAAAGAGGGCTTGGGAGGCATGGTTCTGGTAGCCAGTCTCTAGTCTTCAGGACTGTTATCTCTTGGCAGCACTTGTTTTAAGTCTTCTTAAATAGTAAGCCACAGACCTGTAGCCCCATGCTGTAGGGATGTCACCGTCACCCCAGATAGGCCAAAGAACATTACAGCCTGCATAAGGAACAGCACCCCTATACAGAAAGGGATCTAAATGAAGACCACAAAAGGATCCTGAATGTCTCCAGCATATTTTTATCTAACATTTAGTTAAAGATCAGGGAACTGATTTTTGCTGGCCCCTTGGAGAGTTCCCTTAGGAAAGGTTTCACTGTGTACTGGAAGCATACAGGGTGTGGGGGCACAACTACTCAGTCAAGGGGATTGGGAATTACAGCAACTGCCTAGATGTGCTTCCTGGCTTCCATCCTGCCTGAGATTTCCAATCTTCTTGTATGTCAAAGCCCAGTCCAACTATTTTGACCTTGTGAAGGTTGAGACAACGTGGCAGGGTTGGAAATTGAAAATCTGCTATTTGTCAACAGAGCCAGTACACTTCAGGCAGATGCAATCTGAGCTTTTTCCACTCTCCCTGGCCAATAATCGACAGCACAGACTTTCCATCCTTCCCCTGTGGGCACCTTGTTCAGAGACCCTCTGCTGAGGTGATAACCTGCAGATTACTCCCGTTTGCAGAATGGTTTCTGTGAAGTGAGACTGCTGCTGGGTAGAAGACCAAGCAATGAGGACTGGTACAACAAACCTATTTCAATTAGGACTCTAGGTTAGGATCTAAACCCAGAAGTCTTTAACATTACAACCACCATCCTTACTGAATTTACTGAACTTTAATTTAATTTATTTAAATTAAATTAAACTAAATTAAATTTACTGAATTTACTGAAAATATCAGGTGATCCTGGGAGACCATTTCAGTACCATGTGCATTGCATTGTTCCCTGGAGACACAAACCCTTGCTTTTAATGGGTATTTACATGGGAGCACAGCTGTTCAGATCTGCCAAAAATATCTAGTATTTTTATTTGTGGTACACAAAATGTGTGTGTGAGTCATTGTACTTCAGAAGACACCCTTACAGTATAAGTCGAGATTCCATTAATGTAGGGGGAATTGTTACAGGAGCAGATCACTTACCAGAGTTCATGAGAAAAGACAATTTCCAGAATAAATACTGAAGTTTTTCAACAAGCAGACTATATTATCCAATTTTTTATTTGCCATATTCATTTCTGGATTATTTTAGTTTGCCTCTACTAGATCCTCTGTAACAGGTGGCAATTTACTTGCAGTGTGGATTATTGTCCCAGCAGAGTGGTCTAATGATCAGAGTAGAGAACTTTTCTATGCTTTTGTGTATCCACTCTGTAAAATCGGGATAGTACTTACTTGCACCCCATTATTTTTGTGAGGTTGAGTGTACATATATACATATATATTTTCAGATGAAAGGTGCTATGTTAGAGCCAAAATATTAGTCAAGGTTTATATTCAAAATAGTTAGGAGAGATGCATTCACCTCTTACACAGATCCCCCATTCTTATACTAACTATATTTCCAAGTATACACCAAAGGAAAGAAAGTTTCAACAGACGCTTAGGAGGTAGAGATGGGAAACCTACTTGATCATTGCGACCAGTCCCCTGCCATTGCAGGATTTAATTTCCAGTAGAGGATAGACCAGGTATTAAAGTGATATTATGCTGATGAGGAAGTGAGACTGCAAGATGGAAACTATCAAGATTAACTTCTTTGCCTCAGATGTAAAAAGCTGTGCAGCTGGTAAAATTTTTTAGTTGCAGGCTATATAGTAAATCTCAGCCCTGTTGAATGTAGGATCTTTTGCGCTGCTGGGGGAAAGTCAGGAAAGTTTGGTTCATAGCTTTGTAATGACTACTTTGGGGAAAGCCATGGTCATTATTAGCTGCCCTTAGCTTCAACTGGGGCTTCAGGTCCAACAGTAATAATTAAGAATAAAAAATGACAGATGACGTCTACATTGTCCAAAGCTGTTAATTATACAACTGATTAAAGAGCAACTCAGGCCTCATAGAAAACTTTTAGAAAGCACCTTGTCTGCAGGCAGTGTTGCCTATATTTTAGCATACAGGCCCTTTATTGACAAAGCACTAAAATATATGTATTCTGTATTGCATCTTTCATACCACTATCTCCCAAAAGCCTTGACTGTTAAGTAATGCAGCCACAGAATTAAATGTTAGGAAAGGAAGAGGAAAAATTAAGAGGCTGAAAGGTGGGAGAAGAGATTTTGAAATGAAGACTGTCAATACAGTGGAGAGAGACAAGAAGGCTGTTCCAGGTGGCGGAAGCTGAGAGAAAGCTCTTGCACTAACAGTGGTGAGACTGTATGGAGGGACAGAGAGTAGGTGAGTGTGAGATGAAGGCAGGAGACTGGTTTTATTCTAGTATGGAAAAGTTGCAAGGTCTGTCGTCTTTGTCCCCTACTTCTGCCACCCATTCCCCAGTGGAAGTCACAACCTGTGTTTGTGACATTATTCTTATAAGTATTCATCATAAGTGGCAGTGGGCCTACATGCATAGTTTGGATCTGGATCCAAAATGCTTGATGCTCCAATCCAGAGGTTCAGATTGGCTGATTATAGACGATAGCTGAGGAGGAGAGTGGGACAAGCCCCTACTTGTACTAAAAGTGCTATGACAACTTCCACTCACCTGGGCTGCGGGACACCCAAGTTCATGTCTCTGCCCTAAGGACTGCTTATTTATTTATACCAGTGGGGTGCTTGAGACCCACCCCCAAATAACCCACAATCTAGGGGTCAGGACACTTACATGGGACATGGGAGGTCCAAATTCAGGTGAGTGCTCTAATGGGGTGAATTTTTTTGCGAACGGGGCTTTGGCACCTAACTGCAGGAGAGAATTCCCAACTGGAGATAGGTCCCTGCCTCTTGCCCATCAGTCAGATGCTCAGATCAATGGGTGTTAGGAACCTAAGAATCTTTATGAATCTGGGGCCTTTTCTCTGACTTTCTCTCCTGGCTGGCTTAGACAACTCCCCAGTCAGCATGCTGGTTTCTGTGAATCCTTGTTTTAGACAGCTAAGTCTCTCCATGCCTCACTCAGGGCTGAGATTCCACCAGGTAGCAGGATGCCTAGGGGTTAGGTGTTGCAACACTCAATATTGCAATGTCTAAGTTGAGTGGTGGATTTTGCCCTTAGTTTGTAAGGACTTGTCTGGAAAAGGGTCACACACAGACATAGTAACCGTAGATGGAATTAAGTTTATGTGACGTGGAAAGAAAAATGGTGGAATCATCTAAATAGTGGAATCATCTCTAAATGGATTGTTTCTCAGGAAGTACTGGCGATTCCCTAAGTGATGACACAGGACGGTCTGAGCAAGTCACTTGGGATGGCATCCTGAAGGGACTTAGGCATTGCAATGCTGAGGGACACAGCACTTTGTTTTTAGGCACCTAGAAAATAACAAGAACACACTGCGATCCACAAAGCCCGAGTTTGGCACCTACGCTCCCATACAATGAACGGGGAGAGATAGGCACCTTAGACTGCGATCCACAAAACCCAGAATGCTAGGCAAGGAACTACCTATGTTGGTAATAGCTGGTGAGAGGAGTGTGGGCTAAGCCCTGCCTCTCTCTTGAAGATAGGTGCCTATCTCTGCTTGGCATTTCATGAACAGGAACCAGCTGCTTGGAGTCAGGTGACTTAGGCACCTAAGGTGTTTCTTGCAGGAATGAGTTAGATGTCTGCCTTGCTCCACACAAAATAGTGGAGGAGGAAAAGGCACCATGTCATTTTTAGCCCAGTGGTTAGGCACTCACCTGGCATGTGGGGAACTGGAGCTCAATTCTCTCTTCTCTGCCACAGGGAGGAGAAAAGGATTTGAACAGGGATCTCCCACTGCTCAGGAGGATACTTTAACTACTGAACTTTGGGAAAGTCTGAGGGTGTGGGGTTCCCTCAGACTCTCCTGTTGAAGCTGATCCACCATGGAAAAATAATGAGAGTGACTGGAACAGGGGAGCTGGATGCTGGTTCTTCCACCTCCCAGGCAGATGCCCTAAGCACTAGGCTACAGAGTAAGTCTCTCTTTCTTATCTAATGACTATTTAGGTATTTATCAACATTGGAACAGTCATTGGGGAAGTGGAGGAGGGCAAGAGAAAGAGGCAGAGTCTGTAGTTCACTGGTTAGGGCACCCCCTCCACACACACGAGTGAGATGCTGGTTCCAGACCCCATGCTCTGATTTAGGTGCTTAAATCTGGGATTTAGGCACCTAAGTACCTTTGTGGATCTGTGGCCTAATTGCTCTGTGTCTGTTTCTTCCCTTCTACAACATGGGGGATAACAACTGCTTCTCAGGATAACTGGCTCACAGGGATGACTTACTTAATGATTATGAAATTCTTTGGACGCTTGAATGGAAGGAGCTCTAGAAATACAAGTCCTGTTGTTATTACTGTTTTATTTCAGAGGGTATCACTAACTGGAGCAGGACTCACAAGTCTATTTCTAAGAGCTGGGGTAGTTTTTGAAGCCAAAGGAGGCAATCAGCCCTGTCTATGGTGGTTTCAGGTTGTTGTCTGTAGATGCCAAGGGCCTTGTCATTTCACACTGTTTAAGATTTAAGCAGTGTCATTGGTAGTTGGCGCTGGACCAGTCCAGCTCTCAGGCTGGTAAAGGTCAGCAGATGAAATGCTGCACAGAGCACTTACCTCATGGCTTTGCAAACAGCAGCTCCTGGCTGGAAAGCTGATACTGTTTGAATCTTCTTTCAAGACAAGTGAAATGTGATTAGAAGCACAGGTGCAACTTTACCTTACATTTAGCTTCACAGAGTGTACAGCAGGGCCTGGCGTGTGTGTGTCTAAAGCTATGCCGGAGTCTTCTGCAATGAGGAGCCACTTCGCTGAACACATTCCGGTGTTAACCCCTTGGCTGCTGCCTCCACAAGGTGGTTCTGTTTGCAGTAACTTTACA
Source organism: Dermatemys mawii (assembly GCA_007922305.1). Taxonomy (NCBI): domain Eukaryota; kingdom Metazoa; phylum Chordata; order Testudines; family Dermatemydidae; genus Dermatemys; species Dermatemys mawii. The sequence goes on from ML677362.1 coordinate 4,939,649, forward strand.
TAAATCTCAATTGAAATGAATACAATGTTGTCAGCTGGCACCAAACTAATCTTAAATTAGAGAGCAAAGGGGCTAATAGGCCAGAACAGTTATTAGCTATGCCAATCCTCTCCATGCGGGATCTTTTAACCTAGGGGAACATATTTTTTGTTAATGAAGGTTCAATGTAAAATAATTGATATAAAGGGCTTTTCCACTTAACAACAAACCAAAATTAACTCACTGCACTTGAAAACATTTCCTTTATTTTTATAGCACAGAGTACACTTTTAACATTCTGGGTAAGAAATCAGCAAAAATCATTTTGAATAAATATTTACACTCTTAGTATACACATTTATACAGAGAGTGAGAGAGTATATTCACACCTATATACATATAAACTCTGGGTTACTTTACAGCAATAAATTATTTTTACAAAAGCTAATACAATGTTGTAAAACAGTTTGGTGCCAGGAATGTTGGTTTTATGTACAATTACAAGCACTGGCCAAAAATATGTTGTAACAAAACCATGGCCACGTAGGCTTTCAGTACTGTCACTGTACTGCACATCACGGCCACTCCGAACCTCATGCAGCAACATGACTAAGAACATAAGAATGGCCATACTGGGTCAGATCAATGGTCTGTCTAGCCCAGTATCCTGTCTTCAGACTCTGGATGGTGCCAGATGCATCAGAGGAGTGAACAGAACAGGACAATTATTGAGTTGTCCAGTCCCAACTTCTGGCAGTCAGAGGCTTAGGGACACCCAGAGCATAGGATTGCTTCCCTGACCATCTTGGCTGAAGAGCCATTGATGGACCTATCCTCCATGACCTTATCTAATTCTTTTTTGAACCCAGTTATGTTTTGGCCTTCACAACATCCCCTGCCAACGGGTTGACTGTGTTGTGTGAAGGAGTACTTCCTTATGTTTGTTTAAAACCTGCTTCTTATAAATTTAATTAGGTGACCCCTGGTTCTCATGTTATGTGAAGAGGTATATAACATTTCCTTATTCACTTTCTCCACACAATTCATGATTTTATAGACCTCTATCATATCCCCATTCGTCATGTCTTTTCTAAGATGAACAGTCCCATTCTTTTTAACCTCTTCTCATATGGAAGCTGTTCCATTCTCCTAATCATGTTTACTACCCTTCTCTGTACTTCTTCCAATTTTAATACATCTTTATTTAAGATGAGGTAACCAGAACTGTATGCAATACTCAAGATGTGGGTGTACCATAGATTTATATATTGGCATTACTATATTTTCTGTCTTCTTACCTATCCCTTTCTAAATGGTTCCTAACATTGTTAGCTTTTTGGACAGCAGCTTCAGATGTTTTAGGAGAACTACCCACAATGACTCCAGCATCTTCTTGAACTAATTTAGACCCCATCATTTTGTATGTATATTTGGGATTATGTTTTCCAATGTACATTACTTTGCATTTATGAGCATTGAATTTCATCTGCTATTTTGTTTCCCAGTCACGTAGTTCAGTGAGATCCTTTGTGACTCTTTGCTTTGGACTTAACTATCTTGAGTAATTTTGTATTATCTGCAATTTTGCCATCTCATTGTTCACCCTTTTTTTCCAGATCATTTATGAACATGTTGAACAGCAGTGGCCCCAATACATATCCTTCGGGACTCTACTATCTACCTCTCTCTATTGGGAAAACTGACTGTTTATTCCTATCCTTTGTTTCCCATCTTTTAATTAGTTACTGATCCAGGAGAGGACCTTCCTTCTTACCCCTTGAGTAGAACATAGACTCTTCTTGTCCAAATGCTCAGTACCCTCTCTACGTAAGCTAAAAGAGAATATTTTAGCTATAAATAGTATAGGTTCTATGACACACTCTTGAGCCATTCAGATTCTGTCGAATAGAGGGCAGTAGTATAAATACACGCTAGTCAGGCCAGCTTCAAAATTCTGCATATGCTGTGTGTGTTTCCATTTGCCAGGGAGTTTCCTCCTTAATGTCCAAGACAGTGCTAGGAAAGCCCCTGAGTGAACATGTCAGGACATACATCACATCCTCAAGGGTACATGGTTTTCAAGACAAGAGGCCTTATGGGGCTTCCTAGCCAGTTAGCACATACACTATACTGCTTCCAGCAGGATGTGCATTGCTCCTGGTGAGTGGACTAGCAAAGTGCTCTTCCAGACCATTGGATTCATTGACATTCTCTGCCAGCAGAAATCTACTAGCAACTTTTCTCCTCCTTGATGTGTTATTAATCTTGGGCCAGGGCAGGACATGGTCATTGGAAAACATAAGTAAACACTTTTTGATAAACCTGCCATTTGTATAATATCAATGACAGAAAATTTTAACATAAGGCCTTGAAGTGAGAGAGGAAATGAAATTACTTAATAATAACTGAATGGAATACATGCTATTATTGAGGTCTTTCACCTTGTCATTGGTGGAGAACGGCACAGTTTCAGTGTATTAAAAAGAAGACGGAGGAAGGCTGTCTTGTGGTGAAGGCACTGGATTAGGACTTATAAGGTCGAGATCTCATTCTCAGCTTTGCCACAGACTTCCTATGTGATCTTCTACAAGTCATTTCATCTCTCTGTGTCTCAGTTCCTCCTCTGCAAAACTAGTGTGAGGATAAAAATCATTTGTGTATGTGAAATGCTCAGACACCATAGTGTTGAGAACCAGAGAAAAATCTATAAATAAAGGGTAGGATTTTACAGGTTTTTCCCCCCTGGATATTACATTGTCCAAATCACATTTGGAAAGAGGTTCTATATTCATTAAAAAGCTGCATACTAGTTATAAAGGGGACTCTAATCCTTCGATCAAGGATGAATAAATACTGAACCTGTATCTCAGGGTTGCTCTTATAACCTAGTATTAACTAATGATCAATATCTTAGATTAGGAATGTCTTACAAAGAGCTAACGAGCTTTTGTGTCAAAACCTCGAGGTCCAATAGTCTGAAAATACCCAATTGTTTTAAAAATATCTATATCTATATTATATATTGTGAAGGATTTTGGACAAAAGCCGTGAAGCCTTGGATCCAAAAGGAGTTGCTATTTTACTTGATCTAAGAAAGAGAATTCTCATACTTAGAATTTGGAGCTGCCTACCAGTATCCTCTAGCTGCTTGACAGTTAGGGACCAATCCAACTACCATTTAAATCAACAGGGGTCCTTCCAGAATTTTGAGTGGAAGTGAATAAATCCTGTCTTAATTCATGGATTAAAAGGAGGACAGATCTTTCTGTGGGTGAATAGGATTCTCCCATATATACTGTAAAATGTGCAGTTGTGTAGGTGCTCTAATAGTTATAAAATGGCTGATTAGGTATTATAACGTTTCTCTAAGAAGGATTAAAGCTCTTGTCCTGGGAAATAGAAGTGATGAGATTACACAATGGTTAAACATATGTCATAAGATCAAAACCTCTCTGCAAGAGGAATGTATCTTATTCTATTTTTTAAAAAAACAATTTTATTTTTTTTAACTGGACTTGATTTTATTCCCTGCATGCCCATGGAACACATAGGATAAAGTCCTGGCTTCACTTAGTCCAGGGGTGAGAAACTACGGCCTGGGGGCTGCATCTGACCCTCCATACATTTTAATCTGGCCCTCAAATTCCCACCAGGGAGTGGAGTGAGGGGCTTGCCCCAGTTCATGTGGCTTCTGGAAGCAGCGGGCATGTCCCCACTCTGGCTCCCATGTATAGGGGCAGCCAGTGGGCTCCACACGCTGCCCCCGACCCAAGTGCTGCCCCCGCAGCTTACATTGGCCAGGAACTGTGGCCGATGGGAGTTGCAGGAGCAGTGCCTGCAGACAGAGCAGTATGCAGAGCCACCTGGCCGGGCCTCTGCATAGGAGGTGGGGGCGGGGGACGACATGCTGCTGCTGCTGCTTCTGGAAGCTGCTTAAGGTAAGCGCTGCCAAAAGCCTGCACCCATGACTCCCTCCTGTGCCCCAACCTTCTGCCCCAGCCCTGATCCCTCTCCCGCCCTCCAAACCCCTCAGTCCCAGCCTGGAGCAGCCTCCTGCACCCTGAACTCCTCATTTCTGGCCCCATCCCAGAGCCTAGAACCCCCAGTTGGAGCCCTCACCCCCTCACATGCCCAAACACCTAATTTTGTGAGCATTCATGGTCCACCATACAATTTCTATACCCAGATGTGGCCCTCAGGCCAAAAAGTTTGTCCACCCCTGACTAAGTCAGTGGGAGTTTTGCCATTGATTCCAATAGGGTCAGGATTTCATCTTAGCAGGACAATGCAGGACTGTGGGTTTGATTTAAAACAAGCTTTGAAGCCCTCTGAATAAATGTCATGTCACCTAATGTTAATTTCTGCACCTTTGTGACCATTTTAGTTAAATAGTGCAACAAAAGATTTGGCAGCAGGACCCTGTCTTTATAAAATAGTACTGATTTGACCTGTGTCTTTCCAATATTTTTTTGCTTCTGGTACTAAATTTAACACCATGAAAGAAAGAAGCAGTTGCCAAGTACCCTGCTATTTAATTAGGAAGTCATGGCCAATTTGGGTTTGCAGGTGCAATGATATTGTATTTGTTCCTTTTTGCTATGGTCTGAAGCCATACTTTGGAGACTGGGACTAAAATATTTAATCACACAACACAAGGGTCCTCTGCCTTGAGTCATACCATTCATCTTCCAAGCAGATTGTATTGTCACTCCCTGTGGAGCCCCTGGCCCACAATGTAGAGTTCAGGGTGAGAAGCAGACCTGTTGGATCCCTTGAACTCAGTGAAGCATGTGCTGTTCCAGGAATCCCCCTCCTTCCTAGGGCGCTCCTCCATGCTGCAATAGAAAAGAGGATTAAGAAAAGAGGCTAATGAATCATGTCCTTTTTTAAAATGCTAAGGAGAGCATGTTAACCCAGTAAAACAAAATGCAGCTAGGCATTCTGCAAAGCCTTCCTCCAATTCAGTGGTTTAGTACAGTACAGGTTTTTTTTCCAGCCCCTTTTTCCTGATGCCAAGTGCATTGTAGTCTCCTCCCCCTGGAACTCTGCTGGGAGCCAAACATTGTACTTTTGATTGCATGAAAGCCACTGTGATGTATTTGAATGTACAGATGGGCAAATAGATTCACTTATAGTGAGAGAAGGGCCAGAGCTACAAAGCTGGGATCCAGATCCCCCAAAATGGAAGTTTCTCTCTATCCTATCCCAGGTACTTATAAGACCCTGTTACGTTGCACTCTATATAATTTTAGGTAAATATGCTAATGAGTGTGAATATAAAGTAACTAAAACATGCTTCATGCAAAAGGTCTCTTGTAAAGTATCGTTACAAAGCTTATAATCTACTGTGGTCATCCTGTTTGTATGTCTGTATCATTCTTTTATCTGAAACTAGAAATATGAAATACAACTCCAAGGACCTACTGTAATTATGCAACATGTGGGCCATTAATGGTGGTTTGGAATCTTGATGGCTCCCATCAACCAGGACAATTGGCTGTGGATGGCTCTGTTTACAGGCAGGCCTTCTTGTGAGTCAGGCTGGGAGGAATGAAGGCTTGGGGTCTCACTGGACATGTGACCATGTCACCTGGTACTGAAATCCATCTTAAACCTCATGCTTTTCCATTGAGAAGGAGGCGTGGAGACACAGAGAGACAAAATATTCCTGCCTTGTGCCAAAGCTATATAAGGGGTGGAACAGAACAAAGGAGGCGGCAATCATGAGAAATACCCTAGCTATGACCTGAGCTGGAACAAGGACTGTACCAGGGGAAAGGATTGTGTACAGACTAGGAAGGTGTCCAGTCTGTGAAAGAAACTTATTGAAACATCTCTGAGGGTGAGATTTTATCTGTATTCAGTTTTATTACTGTATTAGGGTTAGACTTGTGTGTTTTATTTTATTTTGTTTTGTAATTCACTTTGTTCTGTCTGCTACTACTTGGAACCACTTAAATCCTATTTTCTGTATTTAATAAAATCACTTTTTACTTATTAATGAACCCAGAGTATGTATTACTACCTGGGGAGTGGGGTATGCAAACAGCTGTGCATATCTCTCTGTCAGTGTTGTAGAGGGTGAATAATTTATGAGTTTACCAGGTATAATCTTTATACAGGGTAAAATGGATTTATTTGGGGGTTTGGACTCTATGGAGAGTTGGGCATCTGAGTGTTAAGGACAGGGACACCTCTTGAGCTGCTTTCAATTAAGACTACAGCTGTTAGGGGATGTGGTTTAGACCTGGGTTTGGGTCTGAGGCAGGCTAGCAGGTCTGGATCAAATCAGGAAGGACACTGAAATCCCAAGCTGCCAGGACAGAAAAGCAGCGGCAGAAGTAGTCTTGGCACATCAGTTGGCAGCCCCAAAGGGGTTTCTGTGATTCAACCAGTCATGGACCCCCTCCCCATTATTGTAGTAACTGATTGCCTCAGAATCTTTAATGGTGTTTAACCTCTATGCAGCTGGAATTACTAACCCAATTTTACACAGGGGGAACTGAGGCACAGGGAGGCTAAGTGACTTGCCCAAGGTCACATAGAAGGTCTGTGAAGAAGCAGGGACTTCAAGTCTCCTGTGTCCTAGGCTAAGGCTCTAGCCACTGGATTGTCCTGCCTCTCTGTTGTGGTGGAACTAGTGCTAGATTGGTACTGGATGAACAGATTTAGTCAAGTATATAAATAGAGGATTACATATGAAGCTCTAATCCAGATCCAAACTTCCCCAAAGTGTGGGAGGATTAATATCTAAAGTTTTGCTTTTGGTCCTGTGTCACTGAATCAGTCCCTCTTCTTTTCTCTGAATGGAATGAAATCCAAATAACTTTTATTTTAAGCTTCCTTCCATCTCAGCTGAACCCACAGGGGAGGGCTTTAATCTGAGAGCAACAGGAGAATGCTATTTTTTACTATACACACATGCAGACAAATCCTGCTAAGGATTAATGGGATTTGCCTGAACAAAGTGTGATGCGAAGAATGCCTTGAAAACGTGCCCACTATTGTAGATTGTTACCCAAAGACCAGGCTTGGAAAAGAGCAAAGTAGCTCTGTACATCTACCTATCCAAACAGCATCTAGTTGTCATGGCTTGGATACTGAAACCTAAACCCACAACTCTTGGTACTTATAAAGTAACAGTGTCTGTGCAGAGCTCTAGCTGCAGCTCTAATCCGGCTAGTGACATGTTTAAGATCTTTTATCTTGATATCCTGCAGAGCTTTAAATGGGAAGTTTTTACGCTTGGAGAGAGGGCATTTACAGTTTCCTAATACAACACTGGGAGGGCAGGAAGATTAGCAGAGTTTCACATAAGAGTGGCCTACAATTTACAGGCCCCAAAGCCATTGATGCTCAGAATGCAATGGTGTAAAGGTAAAAAAAGAAGTGGGTAAACTAATGTAAGCTAAACTCCACATTCCCCAAATGAAAAGTGGGTATTAACCCTCATCTATACAACTGGCATAATGTGATGAAAGTTACCTCTTGCTCTGGTCACTCCCGGATCCCATGTGGTTGTTTGTATTTGCTTCTGCCTAGGGCCAAGCCTAGCAGCCTAACTACAGCAGTCTATTTCTCAGCTAAAGGACAATTACCAGCATGGAAAGAAATGGAAGGAAAAATCCCAAGAGATGCATAAAGGTCTCAGAAATGGGGTAAATCATTGATTCTCCAACACTTTTGTGTGGACTACTAAATAAGAGAGAAACCTTATGGATCTATCTCCCTAGTTCCCCAACTAACTAGTGATAGCAACTTCTAATAATGTAAAATATCTTTTCCCAACATAATAACATTGTGATTTTAATGTCCCATGGGCTCTCCAGGACAAGAGGCACACTCTTATTGGAAAACTGAGGCTCTCTCCTTCCCAACAGTTCCCCCATTTCTAGGGTCTCAAGATTTCACATGTTAAACCTGTTGCTGGTCCAACAATTTACTGTCTGTCAGAGCATCAGGATAATGTAATTCTGGGGAGAAAAAAACACATTGTTCTGGATGAGGGAAAGGAGGAACGCTTTTGTGGCATGTTGTTTCACTATAGACACTGGCAATATGCAGCTCCTCTAAGGCTTTGGAATGTGAGAATATTATATATCCACTAAAATATCTAATGGTTGAATGATTAACCCTTAGGGCCTTGTAAAACACCTGAGGTTTGATCAGTTTCCTAAATTCAGTGCGGTCAGTTTCTTGTGGTTAATAATGAGCTGGTAGGGGGGTTTCTACTTGCAGGCTGGGTCAGGACTCTTGCATACAGTGAGCCCCCACTGGCTCCACTTCCGCCTAGAAAGTAACCCCTGTTCTGGGCTGCACTCCCAATGTGTCCTGCTGCCTCCCTCTGCTGCCACTTCCTTTCCCTTCCTACAGGCTGGCAGCCATCACAGGAGGTAGCTGTGCACATTGGGAGGCCATCCACGTGTGGAGAGGAGCTGGCAGATCCCAGAATAGATCCATGCAGACAAGTAGGCTGGTAGTGAGAACAAGTCAGCCTGCTGGGACAAGGCCTCTGCTGGTTTTCATCGGGGGTGTGGAAGGGCCCTTGTTAGGCTTGGTGAGAAGAGGAAATGGAAGGTGGAGAGAATGGAAAGGAGAGGGTTAAAAGAAATTTACCCTCAGCTGGGCCTAAAATATGAAGTTCACATCTGGATCTGAACTTCCCCAGAATTTGAGGGTGTTGGGATCCAGGGTTTGGTGCAGGCAGATGCCTTAGTACTGACATTTGAAGGGTGAAGTATTTTGAATGTTTTCATCTGTTCAGGGAATGAAATGAGAAGCTGAGGCAGCCTTGTATGGCTAGCGAGCTCTGAGGAGAGTGATGAATCAGAGCATGCTGTACTGTTAATGAAAATGTTAGGGCTATGAGTCAGTATCTGTTCGGGTGGCCAGACAGCAAATGTGAAAAATCGGGATGGGGGTGGGGGGTAATAGGAGCCTATATAAGAAAAAGATGCAAAAATCGGGACATCTGGGGTCACCCTAGTATCTGTGCCTCAGCATGCTGAGGCTCTGATCAGTGGAATCCATTATATATTAGTTGTATCCTAGACCTAGAACATGAAGTGCTGGTTCTGTAGGCAATGATATGGGTACTTCAATAGTTTGGGTAATGTTCAGTGGGCAGATTCCTAAAACATCTGGCATCTGTCTGTCACCATGCATGCTATTATGGCTCTGATATGTATATTATGAAATTCAAAGCAGTGTCTATAAAGCTGGGGCTGGGCAATTTTTTTTATTTATTTTAAACCTAAAAAAACCATTGCATCTTAAATCAGTCCAAGCTGTAAATAATGGGCCGCTCTCACCCTGGTATATATCTGTACTAACTCAGCAGAATTACTCTAGATATACATCGGTGTAAACGGAAAGCTGAATTTGGCTCAATAAATATTTCATTCTCCCAAAATGACTAAAGAAATTGAAAGATATCTCGAAGAGTCACAAAATATAAAATATTTCATGAAAAGGATGATTGTTTTATGGTTTATTGCAGTGTCTTTTCATATTACCATTTGTGCTGTGGCAAACTGCAACACATAGATAATATGCACCACTGAAGCAGAAATTAACTAACAATTTACAGTAGGCTATTTTTAAAATTCATCTAAAAACTGACAGCATTTTCTTCTTATGAGGTTTGACATAAAGCCTTTCTGAAAACATTCATTTCAGCCAACAGACATTGGAATAGACAATGCTGATTTCACACTGTACATTTTAAAAAAAATATCCTTTAGGAGGTAAAATTTGCTTCGAATGTCACAGAGTAGAATGTATAGTAAAATAGAGTGCAGAATGTAAAACCATTAGCATTTGCGGAAGGCTTTGTCACTGTTTTATTTTGGTACTGATAACCTGTGATATACTATCATTCACAGCACAGGAGAGAAGTTGGGGGCCGACTCTGTTTTTCTGGAATCTATATGAATTTAGTTGCCAAGCTCATTTCTGTGCTGATGACATAGTTGTGTACATACATACAAAATGCAGAGCTGGTCTTGCAAATATTTCTTCAAATAATAGTCCAACTGACTTCAGCAGGACTGCTTGCATGAGTAAAAACTACTTGCCTGAGAGGCTCTTAATTCTTTTGTGAATCTTAAAGTTTAATTAGCTTAAGATGGGAAAAATTAGGACAATATTTTGCACTTACATGCCATTTAATGATTGCAAAATATTTTGCCAAAAATATATTTAGTGTCATAGCCCCTCCTGTGAGTTTAGATAGAGGTATTCCCACTTTGTGGTTGAGAAAATTAACGAATAGGGAGGTTAAAGACCACATTTTTCAAAAGTGGCCACTGATTATGGGTGACTCAATTGTTGTGCGCCCATCGTGTGATCTTTAGGGCCTGATATTTTTTCAGAAGAGCTGAGCAATCAGAGCTCCAAGGGCTTATCAGCCACAGGTGCCTGGTGCCTTTGAAAACCAGGCTCAAATTGTGCACCCATCAACTGAGTCACCCTTCATCAGTGATAAGTTTTGAAAAATTAGATCTACATAACTAGCTCAAGGCTTCAAGTGACAATTTTATAAAGAGAGCTTTACATTTAAGAGGTCCCTGCCTGCAAATCACCGATGCTTGCTGCTTTGAAATATTTAACCACAGAATTCAGCTGGGGATCTGGATAGCTCAGGGCCTGATAATAGGTTGGGAATTCAAATCCAGCCTAAGTTGTTAGTAATCTAAAGATGGTAACATCTGAAGGTTATTTCATATCTTTTGTGAATTGAATCTGGTGATCTGCAGTACACTTCCAAATGGCATCCATTATTACCCGGCTTGCCAATCTCAGCAGACAGGACAAACTGGCTTGAATGAGCTATGGAGAGTGACCTATCTTCTCCATCCTGATATTTAAAGCAATATTGGTGGGGATGTTGGATGCTTGCCCTGCTATTCTGCACGTAAGTAGGACAGTTCTGCATGTAAATAGGACAGTTTTGACTGTACTAAGCTCTCATCAAAAACTGAAAAAAACAACAAAGCATAAAATACAACCCAAAATGCTTGACTTAAAGTAGAATGTTTCTCACCTTGCTTGGTGAAGCAGAGGTTCACTGCCAGCTGAGACAGGAGTGGGAAGATGAAGGTAAACCCCAGGTCTGCGGTCAGAGAAGCTTCTCTTTATGAAAGGAGGGTTGGCAGCACTCATAGCCATCCTCCTCTGCTGATCCCCACACTGCCTGAACAACACACTGTTTTTCTGGGCAAAAGCTGAAACTTCAGGCTGGCCTATGACCTCTGAAGTGCAGTTGCTAGGTGGTGATGGAGGCTTGGCTTCAAATAAAGAAGGAGTTGCTGGGCAAAATATTGAATGTGCGTTACTGGCAATCTTTTGGGGAGGAAGCTGTTGCTCGTTACCAGAGTCCAAACTGTTTTGTAATACTTTGTGTGACTGGGATGGAGAGGCTGGTGGAGAAGGGGTGGTGTAGAATGGAGGTAGACTTGCCTCTCTGCGCTGGGCAGGTGGGCTTGATAACTTCCGCTGAGCTGGTGGGCTTTGTTTATGCCCCACTGGAGGACTAGGCAGTTTTTGTTGGTTTGGTGAAGAAGGCAGCTTTTTTTGCATTGGAGGGCTTGATACTCTGGGGTTAGCTGGGGGACTAGGTTGCCTGTTAGTAGGAGGAAAGCTAGGTTGTATGTGGTTAAAAGTCTGCAGGATGTGTCTGGGATATGCAGGTGGACTTGAGAGTCGTTTCTCGGCAGGTGGAGAAGAAGGGGGTGTTCTCGTTGGGGAGATTCTTCTGACAAAAGCTGGACTTTTCTCATTTCTCCTGAGTGAATCAGGATAAATTTGCTTTTGGTTTTGCACCGATGCTAAATTTGTGCCAGGCTCTTTACTTTCTGTGCAGTTTCTGTTCTGTTTTGAAACTCCACTGGGATTTGGAAGAGGTATTATTTTATGTGTTTGCTTATACAAGTCTGCAACCTCTTTCATTTCATGGTCCCTTTGGGATGCTAATTTACCTTCTTGGCTATGGATGAACGTGTTGGTAGGATTCAGCTCCAATGAATATTTTCTAAATTTGGAGTCCACCCCAGTGTTTCGTAGTCCTTTATTGGAAATCATGTTGGGGCTGTTGATATTTTTACTTGGTAATAAGTCAATGGAATGTAGAGAGGCTTTTATCTTTGGAGAAATGTGCATTCTCTTTGTATCATGAAGCTCTGTTTTGGCAGGATTTTTGGCAATGTCTGAAGAGTTTCCTTCCATTATTGTACTTCCTTCAGACTCAGATAAGTCAAAAGAACTGTCCATTAACATTTCAGGAGGCGGTGGTGGCAGGTTCTCCAAATCTTCATCAGTTTCCTCATTTGTGTCACTTTGGCTTAATTCTGCAGCAGGTGGAAAATCAGTTGGAAAGTTACAGTGGGATGCATTAGTGTTTGGAAGGTTTATGTCTCCTATTGGTGAAACACGATGTTTGTGAATTATAGGTGCCAGTGCTCTCTGAAGGGGAATGGTGGGAGGAATCACTGGAAGTCCAAACTTTCTGATGCATTTTATTGGTCCTAAAGTTCTTAAATGTGTAGGTTTCACAAGGCCTTCAGAAGGACTAAAAGTTTCAATAAGTTTCTTGACAGATTTCCGAGGGGCACAGCCGCCGCTATTCAGTTTCTCTATCCCAGGTGACTCATTTTCTTTCCTGTATGATAAATGCTGTGTGGATGCAGTGGCCTTTGTAGCCTTCCTTCCCCGTCTCTCATCCGGCTGACTGACAGTGTTTTGCTCGGATTTATGTAAAGGGACCTTATCCTGATTAGGCAGTATGCTGAAGTGTTTAGAGAGGGATGCCTTCAGTTTGTTGGTAGAGGATCTGGGTGTAAAATTTTCAGTGTCCAGCAAGTAAGCTGCTGCTCTTGGCTTCAGGATCTCCTGCTTGCCATCTGTTTCTTTGTTCCCATTAAGCATATAAAATGTTTCTAATCTTTTGTTGAGCTCTTTTTGGGTCCTTTGAAGTTCTAAAAGGGTTGGATCTTCTGCATGGCTCCTGAGGGATTCCTCTGACCTGGACCTTCTTTGTTTAACTAAGGTTTTCCGGGTACCACTTGCTGTACTGGGTCTTGCAGTTGGGGCTGCTTTTCTACCTTCATCTTCTGTCCACTCCTTTCGCCCAGATTTGGCTGGGACAAACTTGATTTTTTCACTGATTGCATCTTTCATCTTTAGTATCATCTCCTCATTCTCTGAATTTTCTATCCTTTTGACGGATGGCCTCCTTGTTTTATCTGTTACTGCAGGTGAAGACATTGGCCTTCTAGGCAGGTTATCCTTCCCCATTTCTGATAGACTTATATTATCATTGTCATCCTCCTCTGGGGTACTCTCTTCCTCTTCATTTGCAAAAGGAGAATCTCGTGATTCACAGTCTTTGAAATCTTCACCTTCCTGGGTGGCATCAGACTGGAGGGAATTAAATGAAGGACTTTTAGTCACGTTTGAAACATCTGTGGAAACATTTTCTGGTGTTGCCCCCAGGGAAGAAATTATTCCTTTGCTGTGTACAGTTGGGTAAAATATATCCTTAAAATGTCTTTCAAGTGCACAGTCATGGGATCTAGTTGTAACAGATAATGTGTCGTTACACAGATCTTCTCCTGGTATCCTGGTGTGTTTCTGAGATGGATGATCATGTGCACAAGAATCGCAGTTTGTTTGCCTTCCAGTTTTATCAAGGGAATTGAACTCTTTGACAGATTCATTGTCTGCACCAATACCACTGTCTTCTGAATACAGAGTCCTATCATCAGCATGGGCCTGCGAGGAGACCACTGCAGAGGCTTCAAGCAATTTTATTGCCCTTAGTAGGCGTTCATCAAAACCTTGTTTTGCTTTCAGTTTTTTTTCCAAGTTGCTGGCCGCAGACTGTAAGTAGCTCCATGTCTCCTGCAGGGCACTGGAGGTAAGGGAAGCCACTGTTCCATTTAGCAGCTGCATTTTGTTGACTGTATACTGCAATAACTGCTGCAACAGATCTGGCTGCTCTTTGGGATCCCCTTTTCCAGCTGGCCAAGCCAGATTTCCTCCCACCTCTTTAAGGAGCTCTTCCCCATCATTGGCAATTTCTTCCAAGAGCTGGTTGATTTCATCAAAGCGGAACACTAGAAAGCTCACCATCTGCTGTAAAAGCAGCTGAGTTTGGGTAGCCTGATTGGCCATACAAAGGATAGCCTCATATTTGGAGAGGTTGGGATTTAGGTAGGCATAAGCATTTTGATGAGCCTTAACAAGCTGATCTGGGAAATCCACCTTTTTCTCAGTCTTGCATATAGGTGAGGTGGATTTTTCTTTGGGTTTGCAAAGACGACCCTGTTTCGCTGGTTTATGGCTTTTTTGCTTCTTCCCTTTCTTTGGGGTTTGCTTTGCATTGCTTTCATTCTTGTCCCAAGTGAAAGCTGTTGCCTCTGATTCACAGGAGCTTTGCTTTTTGATCTGTATGTCTTCTGCTATATGTTTTTGAGATTCAATCAGTTCAGACATGGCTATTTCAGCCTCTGTGGATGTCCTCTCAATTTTCTTCTCTTCCTCATAAATCTCGGAAAGAGAGAGATCCTCAGCTGACAAATGGAAGTTAACATTTTTGATCAGCTCTGATGTTTTCACCTGCTTTTCCAGCTGGTGATCTTTCCCCAGAGACTCTTTCTGAGGGAACTTGTCAATGTCATAACAAGAGGAGCCTTTAACCAGCAATGGAATTGAGAATGCTTCATCTCCAGGATCAACAGGCAGGATACCTTTGGGTTTATTCAAAGGATTAGTTCCGGGTTTTGCAACATGGTTAGCAATCTCACTGTGGGAAGGTGTACAGCCCATCCTGTCTCTCTGCCTAGCTTTATTTTCTGTGAAAAATATCCAGATAATCAGGTAAAGAATAGAAGACAATAAAACTTACTGTTTCATCCTGTACTAGAACATGTCATTTTTCTCCCAAGGTTTCATCAAGAAATCTCCCAGTTTTGTAGGTGGCCTTGTTAATTACAACGAGCTTTTCCTACTTCCCAGGATCATGTCTTAAAAGAGCTACACACTGTCCCGTTGTATTTTGTTTCCCTTAAAGCATTCTTCTATTGGGAACAAACCATGTGAAAGCTGTGTTGGGTTAGACCCAGTGGATTAAGAGGACTTGTGTACCTTGTTTCTGTCTTGACAGATGCCATGTATAAATAAGATTTTAAGCTCATTAGGTTAATCTGGCGTCAGCACACATGCTGCGTTTGTAACAGGAGACTTTTTAAAAATACTGTAATGGAGGGCAAATTTATGTTGATGTACTGCAATAAATAGCTTCTCTCCCTCCATTCTTTCTCCCCTCCCAAATGCTCTCCCCCTCCCCCGCACCAAACCTTCTACAACTGGAACTTTGAAATCCAAAGGAAGAGACTGTTTCAGATAATTTCTAAAAGAAACACATTTTAACAGGGGGAAAAATGCCAATGCACAGCCCTTTGCAAGGAGGAAGGGTGACTTTGACAGAATACAGAAGAGCTAAGAGGCACAAGACATAGAATCAAAGAAGTTAGAGTTGAGATGCCTATTAGGTCATCTCATCAATAAATTCTCAACATGCTTCCACTTGCAAGCCCCAAGCCCTTCACTTTTTTGTATTGTGACCTCGAAAACAAACACTTTTTTAATCTAATGATCTTTCCAGGAATTCTTTTTTGCTATTTCAGCTAGTCCCCCAACCTAAAATACTGCACTGCACAATTATGTAATATTTTTAATTAATTTGACAGATATGGCCAAAGATAGCATTGACATTAAGTTCACATACACAGGAGAATTTAAAATGAAAGCTATACATTCAGAAGTATAATTTATATGTTCTTACTGAATTGTACATGCCACAATGCTCAATATTCAGAATGATCCCACAAGCTACCAGCATTACTAACTTCAAGCATTCAAAAATTATGAGTCAGGCCCAAACAATCAGGAGATTGGCTTTAAAACGATGAGATCTTGAAAAATTAAGAAATTTGGGGATCTTTTAATTTACCTTCCTGTGTCTGAGCCTTTTGGGATTAAATTTTCAATCTTTTCTTTGCAATCATGATGGTTAGAAACTTACTTTTTTTTTTTTAAGTGAAGCCTGAGATTCTCATAATCACATTACTGCAGGTGCCATGGCTTTAAGGAAAACAAACAAGCAAGCAAACCCAGATTTCAATATTGTGCTAGAAACAGGAGGCCCAGTTCTGCAACCCAGTTGAGAACTATTGCTCAAACCTTCTCGCAGGCCATTACAGGATTGTTCCCTTTTCCTTTGTTGATACAATTACAAATGAAATAAACTAAAAAACTCCTCTAGCTAACAACCAACCACTGCTCCCACCACCAGAAAAACACAAACAATCCATTTCTTAAAGAGAAATTGAATAAAGAAAGAAGGAATTAAAACTCCATCATAAAACAGCAGATTGTTTAATTTTTTTAAAGATGGTTTCTCAAGAGCACTCTGTAAAGGATAATTTAGAAAGAAAATTTTCCCCAGCAAAATCTCTCCTTATGTTATTAAGACTAAGGCTAAATGGATTAAGATGATTTTGTTGTTGTTTTACCTTCCAGACAGAGCTTTCCTAGAGAAGGCAGCCATCTCCCAGTGTAATAAGGTATGGAAAAGGCGCTTGCCACCCACTCTAATTACTGTGTAGTATTAGACTGCTTTATGTTGACAGAGCCAATCATCTCCCTCTAGCAATGTGATCGCTAACAGTTTGGATGCAGATATCTCATCTATCTGATTTCTAATAAAACTCTTCAAGTTGCCAGGTACATATAATGCTCTCATACTTTAATGTATAAGTTTTATAGGATTCACTACTGTGAGGGACAAATGCTTCTAACATGTGCAACCTTATGGACAGAAAAGACTTTAAAGAGTATGAGCTGTGTAAACAAGCTTTGTTGCAAAAGTCTAAGCTGACCCTTGAAGGGCTTAGGAGAAGGGTTCAGGAAGTTCAGAAAAATGGGGGCATGACCTATGCTAAGGTTCCACTTCAAATTAGGGGTTATGTAAGAAAATGGAGAATGGGTTGGGGGTTACCATGGTTGATGAGGCCTATGAATTACTGGGTTTAGAACAATTTTACAAACTGCCACCCTGACCTAAAATCAGGGTTAGCAGACAAAGATCCTAGGGATTTAACGATAACAGGGTAATTGGCAGACTGATATGTGCATAGTTAGCCAGGTTTTGATAGAAAACTAAATAGGGATGAAATGGAATCAGAGGATCGGCATAGGGCCCATGCAGAAACCCATGGCTGGAGGGAAAAAAAAACACCTCCAAGAGGCTCGGAGGGTGGAGGAAGTGGTGTTCTGTATGTGGCTGGTGGGGTTACTTTGCCCAGGATTGCCCTGTCCAGGCCTTGAGGCCCAGTGCAGTGCGGGAAAAGCCAGCTTCCCCTGACCTCAAAGAGTTACCTGTGTGATTAACCCTCTGGAGGGAGGGAGCCACCCAGTCAGTGTACCCATGGCATATAATGTTCCTGCTGACGCATTCACGCCCTAAACCACTGCCCACCTGCCATGCTGCACCCTCCTGGGTACAGATCCCTCGGATGGCCAGTGGGAGTGGAAGGTAGTGGTCAGTGGGGAAATGTTTATTGGATGGAGGGAAACTGGCACTGCTAAGACTATGGTTAAGCCCCATGTTGACATACCCATCAAATGCTCTGTTGTAAAATCTGGGTTATAGTTCCTTGTGTAAAAGCCTTCGCTTTACCTACAACAGTGCTTTCTATACAGACCCAGGAAGGGTCAGAGGGGCTGGCTGTAAGTGTATTGTCACATTTCCATATTCTTTGCTATTACGGCTTTAAAAGCAGAATGGGTGAATCAATCCCCTCAGCTCCTGACTGGCAAGGGATTGTGCTAGCCAAAATGCAGATGGGATAGCTGACAGGGAGGAGGGAGTGGGAGGCTGGGATTGATCCCCCTGCCGGTATCCAAAAGGAATCAAGTTACTGTCCCAAAGTATGCAGACAAATACATGAGGAGAGAGGGGATGAGACTTCTTTCTTCTCCAGGGACGTGCCAAGAGCTACTGACTTAAAGGGAAATTCTCTTGAATCCTGAAATACAGGCCAGGGCAGTAGGTTCTCTGTCATTGCCTACTCTTCAAAGAGAAACAAAGGCAGTACAGAACATGGTGAGGACAATGTCTCCAACCAAAAGTAGGGACACTTAGGCAGCTGCGGTGCACTGCCAAATCTATAACACCCACCCCAGGGTGGGAAATGCCCTAGTAAAGGGTACAACATCTGCTTGGGAGATGACTATGGTAACTACAGCCAGGAAGGAGCGGGGACTTCTTCTCACAGTCTCTGACTGTCTGATAGTCTGTGAAAATGTAAATGACCCTAAACCAGGTCAAGCCACACACCTTGTCTCAGTGTGTGTGGCGCAAAAGGCCACCACAGTTGGGTGGGTGATCAATACTCTTCTCCTTCTCCCAGAGAAGCTGGAGTTAGGCCACCCTTTGTCCACACTCTGCCCTCCAGACAGCCTTGAAAAACCCTGGTCAGGGTGGGGAGAGAAGCAGGTTTCTATCCAGGAGAGGTGACTGCTGAGGAGCTGGGAGCCAAGGGTGTGTGCCCTTGTTGGACCGCAGCGGGGGAATACAAGTGCCATTGCCCAGAACTATGATCACATCGTCTATATTTAGGTGCCTAACGCTTTGTTATAAAATCTGCTTGTAACCTTTCTTTAAGCAGCAGTAATAGCGCCATTGTTTGCAGTAGACATTTAATATTTGGCAAGGAGAAAGCCCTGGGGCCAGAAAAGAACCTTTTCTTAATCCCGTGAAATTCCATTATGGTTTGGCCAGGATATAAACTTTTAAAAATTACTGTTTCCATTCTGTTGCTTACTTTCCTCATGATAATTTTAGCAGCATGCCAAAATAATAGCTGACTCTGGACATGCTAATCTGGACTCCCGGTGTCACCGTGACTGCCATCACAGCAGCACACACTTTTTGGTAAGGTAACACCCAAGAGTTGACAGCTTCTCCAGTAGTGGGGCAGTAAGAATTCAGCCAGGCTACTCCTCAATAAGCTCTCTCCAAACCCATCACATGGCTGCAGTTACCCATCCTCCACTGGATGGGCTCCACATTGAGAAGGAACTTTAACCACCTACCAGGGAGGGAAGAAAGAGAATGAACTGAGCCAGTCTGCCGTGATGCCCTTCCAGATCCAGCATATACTGTATCTCAGTACAGGGAATGGGATGCTGGGGGCCAACAGTCTTGGCCTTTTGCCAGCTAATGCTGCGCTGCTGAAGATTCAGTTTACACTCTGCTGATAGTGCACAATTTGGAAGCTGGTGTGATAGTTGCACATAACAGAATTTGTTTTAAGAGTGTAGCGAGTGAAAGGGGGAGTGGATAGAAATAAGAATAGAAATGTTGGCAGAAGTGAGATTATGTAACATCTTGAAGATGATGACAAGAAGCTTAAATCTGATTTTTATTCTGAAATGTGTCTATGTAAAACAACTCCTTACTCAACAGAGAAGCTCACTCATATTCGCTGACCTTGGTGACATGTTTTCACTGGTTTTTATTTCTACAAGTCCTGTAGAGCCAACACAACTCTGGGAGATGGAAATAGATTCTATTCTTTCTTGTGCATCATCAACAGCATTGTTTATTAAGTTCCAATCCATTCAATCTGTGCAAACCCAGTTAAAGAAATAGGATAGCAGAGGTACCATTGCGGGCATTATATGAAGAAAACGGAATTGCACAGGCTTAACTGAAGACAGGTGGTCTGTACAGAATCTTTACTGTTGGTGATGGGGCATGACAAAGATATAATTCATCTTCACTTTCCAATCCTAGGGTGCGTTTTCGAGACTGGCAGCCTGAAACCCACCTCTACCTTTTTTACTTCTAAGCTGAGGAAATGTGAGAGACATCGAGAGACCATAAAAAAGGACCCAATAATGGCATTTTAACAGATCTGCTTTTTGGAGTAGAGCTCAACTTTAAAAAATTAAGAGAAGGGCATGAGAAAACTTTTTAGAAATCTTTGTCAATCACATCAGTAATGCTTTATGACTTTTAAGGAAATTAATTGCAAAGGAAAGACAGTGGTATATACTGGAGCTTATGTGGTTTGCTTGTAGGAACTCAAAGGCTACGTCAAATATATCTTTATTAAAAGAATAGGTTAACAAAATTAGTAAGCACACTCCACATTTATTTGATAAATCTACAGAACTGTTGCTTCTTTCCCTTTTGCTCCTCAACTTTTGTAGCAACATAAATGTGGGGCCTGATCACAGGAGGTATTGAGCACCCATCTGTCCTATCGTAGTCAAGTGGAATTGCAGGACAATCACCCCCACTCAGAATGAGGCTTTGCACTTTGCTATCTAGCAGGTAGAATTACAAGCTAGGGCAGTTAGACAGCTGCAGTACAGCAAAGGTATCATGTTCTGTGGAAGATGAGTTAAACATCAAAAATAAAAATAATTTACATGAGTATTTACATGGGTATTTGGTTGTTCATTCTGTTTTTCTTCTCAAAGCTTTTAGTTGCTAAGCCACCTCTGTGTATTTTAAACCTCCTGTCTGTCAAGGCTAATCTATGCTTTCTGCTTGTTCCAACAGTTAAAACAGTAAATGGTAAGGATGGCAAAAATGGAAGTTTAGTTTTATGTATTAATTGCATGGAATTGCAAGAAGAGATTAGCTTTACAGATAGACTCCCAAATTCATGCAAATTAAAAAATACCAAAAGGCACATCCATATCACCTTTGGCTATGATCGAATCAAGTCTCACAAACCTAAGCAGGTTTGGGAATCAGAATGTAAGGTGGAAGATTTCCAAGGAAAACCCAGGTTCTATAGGAAGAAATATTGGTGATTTAATGGGTAGCATTCTTCTAAGTACTAAACCAGTGTCCTAGTATGAAGTTAGGGAACATGTCTGGTGATGGTGCCATCTTTTGAATATGGTGTAAAAATAAGGTTCTGACATCATGGGGCCATGAAGGATCCCAGAGGTCTGTTTACCCTTATGTCTTCACCAAATTCTAGTATGAACAGTTGACTATTGCTTTCCTAAGTTCCCCTGAAGTTTCAAATAAGTTCCATGTTATTCTTCACTTCCTATCCTAAACTTCTATGGAGAGTGGCCGTGCTTGGCTAAAGTTACCACATTTTACTCCAGAAAAAGGTATGTTTCTGTAATTGTTTATGTTTTTCTTTCAAGTAGATATTAGCATTCATGGGAGCAAGGAGTTTGGGGTAGAAATATCCAGAATCTGCACTGTGAGAAGTAAAGTAATATTTTAATGAACAAAATGCAGTGGTAAACATAATCTCTCCTTTATATTCCCAGCCTCTTCCTTGTCCTCTCTGATGATCAATGATTCTGCAACCCATTGTTTACAACATCACAATTCACCAAGTGGTTAGCAATTATGATGCTTCAAGCATCAGGCCATAACATCACTACATGAGCCAGGCAGGAGGAGGTGAGATTAAGAGGGCTTTTATTTGACTACACATCCTGATGATAAGCAGTGACTAGAAAAGATGTCCTGAAAAGGTACATATTGCTAAATAATATTTTTAAAATTATTTAAAATCTTGCCTCCTTCTGCCTGACTCATGTAGTGATGCTATGGCCTGATGCTTGGAGCATCATAATTGCTTACTACTTGGTGAATTGTGATGTTGTAAACAATTTATATTGCTGGCACAAGTTAAGCATGGATTCTGGAAGGACTTGATCCTGCTCCTCTTCAGGTCAATGAAAAGAGTCCCATTGACTTGAATGTTGCAGGATCAAGAGCTAAGAAAGTAGGTTTCCTATTGCATATGTAATTTAGAGATGACCCGGAATTTAGATTGACTATGTTTACAATGCTGGGTAAGCCCTTATTTCCCTACTTTCTCTCTTCCAGCTGGTGTAGCGATTGGCAAATGATATGGAGTCAGGATTCCTATCTTCTACTCTCATCTCTGCCACTAATTCCTGAGCAATCTTGAGCAAATCACTTTACTTCCCTGTACTTCATCTTACCCATTTAAAAATGGTTATAATAATGTTTCTGTACCTCGCAAGGATGTTGAGGCTTAATTCATTCATTTATGTTTGTAAAGTTCTTAAGATCCTTGTCTCTTCTCCCTTCCCGCTCCTGTCTCTTTACTTACTGTTTGCCCCTATAATTCATCAGTCCATGTTTTTTTCTGACTCTTGATATTTCTTTAGGTCTTTAAATATAGAACATTGCTATCAGTTCTCAACTTGTCCATAGCTCCAAGCTCTCTAATTTGTAGTTATTTGGTGGCTTGTAATTTTCCATTGGCTTTACTTCTCAGCACCAGATCACTGCTGTAGACAGTAAGCTTGTTGCCAAAGTACTGGGTGAACCCAGGCAGGTGCAGTTGATTAAACTGACTGAAATGTCCTCTAAGCAATATTGGATGGTTTCCAACCAATCCATGTCTAGTGTAAACAAGAGACATAATCTGTCTGTGTATGGAATAGGCCAACAACATTCTAGTGCAGGGTCACACAAACACAGTAGGTGAAACAATATCTTATGTCATGTACAGGAGAGCATATTTACAGATGTGACTTCCAATCGCACAGTGATATGAAGAGTTGCCTGTAAATATCTTTCCTTTTAAAAAATATGCATGGATATATTTTGCAAATGTTAATACTGTTGAAAGATACTGGCTGAAGACACTGTGTACAGCATGTCCTCATGCCAGGTATTCTAGGTTAGTGCACATCAGTTCTAGTTAGCAACAGTAGTCTTTTAGTAGCTGCAGATTAAAAAGGATGCTAACAGTGCAGTAGTTTTGTAATGTGAACAAATGTACATTGTAGGTTGATTCAAGATATCAGCAAACTAATTTAACTTATGGCCTCTTGTAAACCAGGCTTGAATTTAGGACTGAAGAGGAAGAAAGCAATTCCATTTACCTGCTCTAACATCAAGTATGGTGTTGTTTTTTTCACTTAGTAAAAAATCAAAGACAATTTTAATGTAGATTATGCATAAAAAGAAAATCAACTATGTTTTGTAACTTCTTTTTCCCCCTCTAGCTATATCTCTAGTCTATAATTATCTGAATCATCATGGCTCATAGGGACATATTGACAAAGGAGCTGTAGCAATTTTTGTAACACTAACAGTGTTGCCTGTTAATATAAAAGGGAGTCAGGTTGAAAGAACAATTTTGGCATTGTTATTGCAAAAAGCAAGATTTAGTCCATAAAAAAGAACATAAGCAGTTTGTGGTGCCAAACAATATCCCCCTGAGCCTCCAAATTTAATACTGTACATTTATACTGACTTCCACTCATGTATGTCAAGGCACTTTTACAAATATTAAGAGTCATGCACTTGGGAGGAAAGGAGAGTGAGATGAGAGGTGGTATATCTTTCTTTACAGACACAAAAAATGTTTTTTGACCAAGATAACAGACTTCCTATGTATATGTCACAACCAAAACTTGTAGCCCATTTCCTGGGTCTCGTGCTGTGACATAAGTCATCTCTCTTTGCATCAACACAACCAAACTGGTGTTGGCTTTAGGACCTAACAATCTTCCTACTGATGTTTGACTTCTTAGGGGCAGGTTTTCAAAAGAGTTCAGCATGGTGGGAGATGGTGGGTACTTAAAAAAAAAATATCTAATGTCAGTTGTGTGTGCTGAGCACTTGAAAAACTGGCCCTTAGTCTGTTTTTCTACCAAGGAAACATCCAAGTGTGTGTTAGTGTATTGGACCATAGGTGGCAATATACATGTCTTCCTTTTTCAGTATCTTTCCCTTTGTACAGTGCCACCAACCTTGTCTGAGTTAGCCTCTTGTTTCCTCCCCAAACATGAAAAGATAATAAGCCATGTGTGACTTTGGTTTAACATAGTGTTTATATCACAAAGACAGTGCTTTCTAAAATGCAAAATCTCAAGTACAAGCTTTCTAAAATGCAAAATCTCAAGTACAAGCTTGCATCTTATCTGCATTTCTTAGCTATATGAATCAACAAGCTTGTCATGCCCACAAAATACAAATCTTTGACGTACCACACTACACAAGCCGCACACCATTTTCTTCTAGCCACTGGCAACTGCGGATAAAATCCCATGTGGGCCAATGATTTTAAAATCAGCCTGGGATTAAAAAACTTGCCTAATGCATGGCATCTAGTTCAGGCTTCCTAAACATATCCTGTGGTTACTTGGTCGTAACATCAACTCCGTGTGCGTGTGAAAGCAGGGTCTTGTTGTGTATAGTTTCCATGATTTCTTGTCATTCAGCAAGGAGGAGGAAGGCAGCAATTGGGAAACAGAGGTATGTGATGGGCATTTCAAAAACTAGAGCAAGTGCGGGGACTTTCCTCTGAGTGTGCACTGTACTATGGCAATGGTCCGCCAGGCTACAGACAGCACATATCCTTAACCCTGGCATTCAGTAATGCCAGCTGCCCCTCTTGCCTCCGTAGTACCCCACTATCACTTCCCCCAGGCCTCATCCTCTGAAGGTGCCCAGCTATTCCCCCCCACTCTTTGGGGGCACCCAGATATCCCCTCTACAAAGCCTCACCCTCCTTGGGGGCACTCAGGGATTCTCCCCACCCTCTACAGCCCCACTCCCCTCGGGGACACCCAGGTATCCCTCCACCCATTTAGGGGCACCCAGATATTCTCCCCACCTCATACACAGTCCCACCGCTGTCAGAAGTGCCTAGCTCCCACCCCTCTGAGGGGCACCTAGCAACCCCCCCCCTCGAGGGCGCCCAGCTCCCCCCCTGTCTGGGGCGACCCAGCCCCGCCCGCGGGCCGCCCAGCGACTGAAACAGGGACTGGCTGTGGCAAGGGGCGGGGCCGAGCGTCGTTGCGTACGGGGCGGAGCGGGGGCGCCGCGCATGGCCGGGGGAGGAGCCCGCGGCGCTGGCGTCGGGGGCGGTGCGGTCCGAGTGCCGAGCGCGCTGGAGCCGAGCGGGCAGGCGGCCGGGTGCCCCTCTCCGCGCGGCTGGGTTCCTCTCTCCCCGGGGGTGCGGGGCGCCGCCTTCGCGCGGCGGTGCGAGCCCAGGGCTGCAGGTGGGAGCAGGGACACGCGGGGGCTGGTGCGTGGCCCACTCGCGTGCGCGGATACCGCCGCGCGGGGAGCACGTGTGTAGACGCGCTGGGGGCAATGGGGGCGCGTGGCAGCAGGGCCCGCAGTCACTGGACCTGCGGGGGTTGAGCTGGGGGAGGTCGGGTCGGTCCTGCGGGTGCTGGGGGAGAATTTACTTCTCGTGACAACAGTTCGGTGACTAGCGGGACAAGTGTCCCCAAAGCGGGGGCAGAGGCAGGCGCCGTCTCCCTGGTCTCAGTAATTCCCTGCCCGCGTAGCTGACAGCAGGTGCAGAACAGGAGGGGACAGGCGCTGGACACCCCTGTTCTCTGGCTGGGTCAAAGCCGGGGTATGGTGGATTCCCCTGACGCTGCTGTGGGTTCTCCTCCTCCGCCTTCTGCTGCTGGGCTGTCTCTCCAGTTAGGTGCATTGATGAATTGCTGACCCACGTGTTTTTAAAGTAAACACTCCAAGAATACGTTCCCCACCCTTTGTTAGAGACTGGGTTGTGAAATGGGCTGCCCTGCCTGTGTGTGTCAGCTCACAGCCCCGGAGCCCCTGAGTAATTCGGTTTCCCTAACTTTATTGGGATGCTGGGTAGAGCTGGGGGTAAAGTTTTTGGAAAAATAGTTTATTGGATGAGAAATGAAGTTTTGGTCAATGTGAAAAGGTTTATAAATTCCACGCACATAGTTCTGGCTGTTAAAACAGCTGAAGGAGAGGGATGTGGTGGTGGTGATGCTGCTGTCCCTTTCTAAGATTTTGACCTTTTGGCCCAGAGGTTAGGGCACAGATCTAGGATGTTGGAGACCCAGTTCAAATTTCAGTTCTGGAGCAGGGCCCAAACTGATCAATTGAAAATTGTGAAAAAATTCAGATTTGGTATGACCCAAACCAAACTTTTGTTTTTGTTTTTTGGAACTGTCACTAAACCAAAAAACAAAAAAAGTTATTAACTTAGCTTTAATAATGAGGTATGCAAGAATCAATGTATTAAGTTCCACCAACTATCTTTCTACAACAGGAATCAGTCTGATAATGAGGTTTTATACAGTATGTTTAGTTGTATTGTTAGAGCAGCAGACTATGTGTGGGCAGCCCTGTCTCCTGTGATCTCATTTTCCTTTGGTTGCAGGCTGTAAAACAAGTTAAGAATAGCAGAACTTATTCTAATTTGATTGTAGAGTTGCTATTTATGAAGGGACTCATATACGTGTGGGAGGTTGGTGGGAATTTAGTAAGGCAGAAAGTGCGTTATTAGAGTGATCAGGGTTTCGTTACTTGGTGGTCTGTATTTCAGCTCACTTTAGAGACCATCCAGGAAACGGTGTTTAATAAAACTAATGACTTATTTCTAGGAGACAAAGCAGGCAAACTCTCTTCATCTATAATTAATCTCTTTTTCTCACCCCAGACTATCTCTTCTCTAGCTCTAAATGGTCAATAACTTTTTACCCAAGGAATATTGTTTCCCTAATATAATGTGGCTTTCATTTTTGGCTAAATATGTTGTAACATGCTCTCTTTACATCAGTGTATGATTTTGAGATCTTTGCATAGCTTCTCCCAATTTATACAAATTTTACAAATTGCTAAAGTGAAGGAATTTGGGCGGTTTCGGGAACCTGTCATACTATAGGTAAAGTAGTAGGTTTAAAGCAGCAGGTTAGATTTTATATGAAAAAGGACACTTTTTTTTTAATTTGAGAAAGTATTATTCCTTGTTACTTTATAAATCCTTGCAGGCTGCATAGATTTCACCTTCCCATGTTTACACTGTGTACTGTATGTAGTAATGTAACATAAGATACTATGTAATTCTTATACTTTATTGGATTTGATATGCACTTGACTCTTGAAACATTATCATGTGTCTGACCTCTACTACTTGGCTGCTGTTACTTAAAATATTTTCTGTGTACAATAGTATTATCTAACTCTAGAAACCTATACGTAGCAGCATTTAAATATTACTTGTATACATTTTTTCCCACCTGATTTCTGTTGTATTTTGAGAGGAGGAGGTAAATGGCAGTTTAAAGCAACATTGTCAAGGTTGATAGGCCCAAAGCTTAACAAAATTTTTCTTAATTTTTCAGCTATCCAAAATGGAAGCTTTATTAAGATGTTTTTTAAAAAAGTGAACGATACAGAGTTTAATCATGCACGTTTCTGGTTATCAGGGAATAACATACAGATTATCAAGGGGTGTGAAGTTTCCTTTAAGATAAGAAAATAACAGTAAGGAATATATAATCTGCAGTATCCCCAATTGCGGGTAAAAGGTTAATGGGTCAAAGTACAGACACTGAGATCTGAGGGTATGTTGTTTTTATGATGGCTATCTCATTTGGGGAGATCAACATTCAGTGAGTTTATGGTTCCAGTTCATATGGTCCAATGGAAAAAGTCTGTCCCTTTCTCATAGTCGATGCACGATGTCACTCCGGCTCATGCCTCCTGGTACTGTCAGTGGCCGGTGATGTATTTGGTGTAGATGTCCCTGAACCATTGGATAGTGATAC
Source organism: Dermatemys mawii (assembly GCA_007922305.1). Taxonomy (NCBI): domain Eukaryota; kingdom Metazoa; phylum Chordata; order Testudines; family Dermatemydidae; genus Dermatemys; species Dermatemys mawii. Next base: position 4,967,264 of record ML677362.1, read on the forward strand.
TGCATGGCAAGAAAGCCCAGCTTCTTGACCTGGAAACCAGTTAACATCCAAGGTGTTGAGTTTTCACATGATGGCTTTCTGCACTGTACTTTTCCCTCTGTACTTCAGGGAGCAGACAGGATTTGCAAGAATCTTGCTCTCTGAAGTGCTTGGATATCCTGTCTGCTCACAATAGAATAGTTCTCAGGTAAAGGGATGGTTCATTGTGTACACTTGCCATCACAAATAAAAGCATATGTAGTAAGTTTTTTGCCTGAAAAATCTCTAGCACCATTCTAATGTGTCTCCTAACCAACTTCCCCCTTATAAATGCTTTTAGTTGCCCACCTTTCTAGAGGGCCTCATCCAACAGGTACTTTTGAACCTTTAGAATAAAATATTGTCAACTACAGAAGCACTGGTGCACCAAAAATCTCACTCTTCTGTGTAAAGACAAGGTCGTCTACCTGATCCTCCTCTGATTTGCAAAGAGATTGTTCTTACTCTTAATCTCCAAAGGTTAGGAAATCCATGCCTGCTTTTCAACATTCACTGATCTCCTATATCCACCTGATGACTCCTTAATTCTTCCTATCATATCCCCATTGTCATTTTAAAACTTTCTTCAGCCACAACTTACATTGTGACAGCAGGTTTTTCCTCACTTCCTCTAAATTTCCTCAACCATCCCTCTACAGACCCCCAAATTTCTGATCCTACCAACGTCTTCCACTCCAGGCTTTATAAGCTATCCTGATGATGTAGATATGAGATTTGCTTTTCTGTCATGTTCTTGATGGTTATAAAGCAGCCTCCCGTGTAAAATGTGTTCTAGCTTATTTGCTATGTGTAGCACATGTGTAGGATACATGAAACAACATGTATACTACACGTAACAGTATACATGAAACAACTTCAGATAAACTAATAAATTGTCAAATGTGACCTCCACTTGTTCCTTCCCCATTCACGCAGGCAAAAGCCTAGCTAGATAGATGAATCTTAATAATAACAAATGAGCTCTGAAGCTCAGCAAATTCTAGCTCTGTCAGGCCAACTGAATAAGTGAATTTCTGAGTCAAGAGCACTCTACAACCAGTCTTCATAGTAGAATTGCATTAGAAGGTGCATAAAAATCAGTGATGAATACATTATAAATAAGGCTATGATTTAATCACGGGTATTTTTAGCAAATGTCATGGACAGGTCACGGGCAAGAAACAAAAAATCGCAACCTGTGAATGACTTATGCCATAAATACACCTGTTTGAATTGGGTGTGGGGTAGGGGAGAACCTAGGGTGTCAAAGGCAATAGCTGCAGTGGAGGGAAGTCCCGCTGCCACTCTGGCCGCCACAGGACTGCTGCTCCGGGTTCGCTGCCCCGGCCACCCTGGGATTGCTGCTGGGAGCCACCGAGCTGCTCCTGCCACCCCGGGACCGCTGCATAGGTATTCCCTGGGGCTAGCTGCACCGGCCGCTGCTCGGGTAGTCTGCTGAGCCAGCTGCCCAAGGCCACCAGAGCAGTGGCTGGTACAGCTGGCCCTGGGGCAGCTCGGGGCAGCCACACTGGCTGCTGCAAAGGTTATGGAGGTTGCAGGAAGTCACAAAATCTATGGCTTCCTTGTCCTCTGTGACAAACATGGAGCTCTAATAATACATTTCTGCATAAGAGGTATACACCATGTCTTCCAAAAATGCATAGAACACTCAAGGAGCTGACTCTAGGAGATATCAGAGCCATTAGTGATTATCTTCAAAAAATCATGGAAAATGGGAGATATTTCATAGGACTGGGAAAAAGGGCAAATATAGTTCCAGTGTATATAAAGGGAAATAAGGACAATTTGGGGAGTTACAGCTTAACTTCAGTACCTGGAAAGATAATGGAACAAATAAGCAATCAGTTTGCAGACACCTAGAAGATAATAAGGTGATAAGTAACAGTCAGTGTGGGTTTGTCAAGAACAAATCATGTCAAGCTAACCTAATAGCTTTTTTTAGGAGGGTAGCAAGCCTTGTGGATGGGGTGGGGGGGAGTGGTATATGTGGTATAGCTACTATAAGGGATAACTACTGTCATCCACTGATAGTAATTATCAGTGGATGACAGTCAAGCTGGAAGGACATATAAAGTGGGGTCCCCCAGGGCTCAGTTCTGGGTCCAATTCTGTTCAAATTTTAATCAGTGATTTAGATAATGGCATAGAGAGCACACTTACAAAGTTTGCAGATGATACCAAACTTTGGGGAGGAGGCTTGCAAGTGCTTTGAAGGATAAGATTAAAAGTTCAAATGATCTGGACAAATGGTTTGAAGTAAACAGAATGAAATTCAGTAAGGACAAATGCAAAGTGCTCCACTTAGGAAGGAGTAGTCAGTTGCGCACACACACAATGAGGTATGACTGCCTATGAAGGAATGCTGCAGAAAGGGATCTGGAGGGTCAGAGTGGATCACAAGCTAAATATGAGTGAACAGTGTAACGTGCAAAAAAAAAAAAAAAGCAAATGTCATTCTGGGATGTACTAGTATTGTAAGCAAGACACGAGAAGTAATTCTTTTGCTCTACTGTGCACTGATAGAGCCTCAACTGGCGTATTATGCCCATTTCTGGGTGTCTCATTTTAGGAAAGATGTAGACAAATTGAAGAAAGTCCAGAGGAAGCAACAAAAATGATTAAAGATCTTGAAGACATGACTTATGAGGGAAGATTGAAAAAACTGGGTCTGTTTAATCTGGAGAAGAGAAGATTGAGAGGGGACATAATAGTTTTAAAGTACATAAAAGGCTGTTACAAGGAGGAGGGAGAAAAATTGTTCTCCTTAACCTCTGAGCATAGGAGAAGCAGCAGTGGGCTTAAATTGTAGCAAGGGTGGTTTAGATTGGGCAGTAGGAAAAACTACCTAACTTTCAGGGTGGTTAAGCACTAGAATAAATTGCCCACGGTGGTTTTGGGATCTCCATTATTGGAGATTTTTAAGAGCAGGTTGGACAAACACCTGTCAGGGATGGTCTAGATAATACTTAGTCCTGCAATGAGTGTGGGGGCTTAGACTAGAAGACCTCTCAAGGTCCCTTCCAGTCCTACAATTCTATGATTGTGATCTACTAATAGGGTGACCAGACAGCAAATGTGAAAAATCAGGAGGGGGTTTGGGTAATAGGAGCCTATATAAGAAAAAGACCCCAAAATCAGGACTGTCCCTATAAAATCGGGACATCTGGTCACCCTATCTACTAACTTTATGTAAAACCTACCCTGTTTAAACTTTACACTTACCTGTTTAGGTCTTAGTGCTCTTTTGGTTGGTATATGTTGCAGAACTTTATAACTGATGATTATGTCACTCTGTGAATAGAAGTTTACAGAGTCAGTAGCTAGATGGTTTTACTCAATAGCCAGAAGTAAGTTTAGTGATCTATAGGGATGGGATGTTTCTGGTGTGGTTTGTTTTTGGAGAAAACCCTTTGAAATTGTGGTATTTTAGTAATATATCTAACTTTTCAGGAAGTAAACATGATCGGAAACAATTTTCATTTGCATGAGAAGTTTAGGGAAACAGAAAGTAGTAACTCTTGTGTTGTGGCACCTCTATTCTTTTAAAAGGTGTCATGGTATCTTTAAGTGTGAGTGCCCAGGACCTAGGTCTTCAATTTCTCATCCAAAAGATAGTATTTCCAGTAACACAGTTACCGTAGAGGAATGCTAGTGGGGTTGATTCAATTCTAACTAAGAAGTGATGCCAGCTTCTATGGTACTTGATAAGGTGGGTTTTCACTTTGACATTTACTGACTAAGTCTCATTTGGTCCTGTTCAGTTTATAAGATTGGATTAGATTACAGCCTAATAGAAAATGTAATTAATCATGCTGTTAAATATTTCAGTATGGCCATTTGATTTTAATTATTATTTTTACTAGGTTATTCTGGGCCTTAGAAAGGTGTCTGGAAGCACTGGAGGTTACAGCACCACGGTAAGTACACTGCATTAAAATTTGGGGCAGGCAAGTGGGAAGGGAACTGATATGGAGGTAAGCAGAGCAGGGAGGAGGACAGGGAAATTTAGGCAAGGCTTAAGAATGAATCAGCCCATGACAGTTGGGGCCGTCCATAGAAAGATTAACATGGTGAGAACACTTTGCATATTTGGGAAAGGGAGCGGGTAGATTGACTGGTTTCTTGTTTGTGGGGGCAGGAAAGGGAGGTGAAGCTTGAGATGAGAATGCTGAAGGTGAGTAATAATTAGCACTTCACATTTTCATAAGGGTGTACAGACGTTAAACCTTGCAGCATGCCTGTGAACTATGGCAGCACTCCTTTGACCATTTCACAGGTGGAGAAACTGAGACAAGGATTTTAAATGACTTCCCTAAAACAATAAAGCAAATTTGTGACAGACAGGATTACTTGGGTGTGATGTTTCCAGCAGCATGCTCAAGCTACTAGTTTCTACTAATAAGGACAGTTTATTATCACAGAACTTTAATTATTACAAGCTTTTGCATGTTTCAAAAAGGAAAGAGATGAACTTCAGTGTAAATCACTATTTATAGTTCTGTATTGTAATAGAACAGGGGTGGGCAAACTGCGGCCTGCGGGACCATCCCATCCGGCCCCCCGGCCAGTGAGGCTGCCCCCGCCCCTCCCCCGGAGCCGTACCGCGTAGTGCTGTGGCCGGGGCTCCGCGCTCCCCGTTCCCCTGAGCCGTGCCATGTGGGCAGCACTCCGGGGGCCGGGGCTGTGTCCTCAGCCCCTCCCCGGAGCCGCGCCACAGGGGCGGCGCGCTGAGCCCCTCCCCTGGAGCCACGCCACTGGGACAGCACTCCGGGGGGCTGGGGCTGTGTGCTTCCCCTCTTCCCCCAGAGCCAGGCCAGCACTCATGGTAAGGGGGCGGAGAGGAATTGGGGGGTTCCAGGGTGGTGGTTGAGGGGGGGTAGTCTGGAGGGGGCAGTCAGGGAGCAGGGTGGGTTGGCTAGAAGGTGGGGTTCTGAAGTGGTGGTTAGGGAGTGGGAGGGTGGATAGGGGTCGGAGCAGTCAGGAGACAGGGAGGAGGGGAATTGGGTGGGGTCCTGGGGGTTGTTAGGGGTCTCTAGAAGGGACAGTCAGGGGATGGGAGGGAATTGGATGGGAATTCTGAGGGGGCAGTCAGGGGACGGGAAGTGAGAGGGGGCCGGCTTGGGGCCAGAAGTGGGAGGGGGCTGGATTGGGGGCGGGGACTTCCCTTACCCGGCCCTCCGTATAATTTTGTTGACCCAGTGTGGCCCTCGAGCCAAAAACTTTGCCCACCCATGTAATAGAATGTAGCCTACAATATTTGGAGTGGATTTTTTTTCCTTGTTTAAGGTGGCTTTCTAGAAGATGACCATAGAGGATCTCCCAGAACCTTCCCAAGAAGGAGATTCATTGATTGAAAGATACCAGTTTTTATTCCCAGGCTCTGAAACATCAGTTACTTTTTCAGTTGCAGCAGCACCAATGCCTTCAGACTGTGGTATGTATATTTACAGAAGGCAGTAGTTTGTGGAACTACTCTGAAATCATGTGCAGTGCCTGAGTTTGAGAGAAGGAAGTGAGATTAAAAGAATACCATCAATTTAAAAATTATGCTTCTGTCTGAAAATGTATCTGCAGTTTATTACAAGTAATACCTGAAATTTGTACAAGTGAAATTAGTGGAAAAAATTATTTCTAGTTTGTGCATTTCAAAGCACTTTGTTTTCAGTCAATTTTGCTATTTCTTCTGTACATTCTGTCACTGACCTTCCCCTGGTTTTGGAGGCTCCTCACACATCACCATGGAAGCTGAAGTTGTAAAAATTTAAAAACAAAAATTAAAAAAAAAAAATTGGTAAATCCACAAAAATTGGCAGGTTGACTCAAATGCAGGTGCAGTGCCTGAAAATATTTTAAAATCACTGAAGAATTGACCGGATTTCTAGTGGGTAAGGCCCCATAAGTTCTCTGTTTTTGAAACACACAGTGGGACCTCAGGGGGCAGGGAGTGGACTTCTGTTGAAAACATTGTGTTCATTACTAAGGAGAACAGTGTCACTTCCATCGAGATAGTGAAATTTGTCTTTCTGAGATATTATTAAATTGTCTTTATATTCATCCTTTGAAAATAGAGTTCTCTGTTTGAAGCAGATCATATCTGCAGATCATAAATATCATCCCATTTGATTTAGTGATTAGAAATATTTTAAAAAAATCTCTGCCCTCCCTTCAGGTATCAAGGGTGCTTGGGAGGTATAAAAAGGTATCTTTCAATTCTGATTTCCCAACACATTGAGTCCATACAACATCCTTATTTTGCTTCTATGCTGCTGAATACTGTAATATTCTATGGTCAGGAGAATTAATGTTCTTGAGATCAAGCTCTGTGGCTGGTGTGAGGATCTGGGATTTAAGGTATTAAGGATTGAACATGCTATATATTAATATGTGAAAATGTATCTTTCACTGCTTAGTCCTACCCTTTTTGATCTACTTACTAGCCAATCATTTCTGCCAGTGATGCTGGCCTAGATTGCCTGTTTTTTAACTTCTCCCTCAAGCACCTCCCTGGTTTCTCTCATTCTGCACCGTGTGTGTGTGTGTGTGTGTGTGTGTGTGTGTGTGTAAAAACTCCACATCTAAATATGTAAAGGCACCACCCTATCCTACATCTTTCATTACAATCTTCTTGTGATGTGGAGGCAGGCAGAGCAGGGAAGGGACACAAGTCACCACCATCTGGCACTAGTTAGGCAAGTGGTGAGATGGGACTTCTGTTGTTATATTTAAACGAAGTTCAGCAGAACTTCATCTGATCTCCCATACCACCTTATTTCTGTTGAAGTCTGTCTAAAACCCAAATTGTGAGCTCTCTGGATCAGGAACTATCTTTGTTACTTAGCAGAATGGGGCTTGATCCATGTTTGGAGTTCTAGGCGATTTTGTAATGTAAATAATGTGGGGGTTTGTGCTATTATTTATATATGACTTGGTGTTCAAAGCTTTGGGTTTTTTTGTTGTTTAAAGTGCAGTTACATGCTGAAAGGACTCTAAAAACTGAGTCATGCTGTTCATGTTTGTTCTCTAACTTTCCATAGACAAGTTGCTCAGTTTACCAGTTAAAAAGATAATTTCTTTTTAACTACCAGCATCACAAACTTAGTCTGGGATATGAAAGTTTAACTGTATCCTTTCTAGTTTGTACATTATTTAACACTAATGCTTCTCCATTCAGATAACAATTCTCTCGCGCTTCCAGAGCTATATGAAGCTATTAGAAGTAAAAAGTAATAACTAAGTTTTATTTATATCAAAATAATAAACCGATTTGAATACACACAGTGACTCTGAACTCTATATTACCAGCTTTATTCCAGCTTCACTCTGAAACACTGTTTTTAGTCTATTATAAAACTGTAATGGGGAAGAGAATCAGGACCAGTGAGCAGAACTGTCAATAATACAGTTATAACTTCTTCTGTCAGAGGATCTCAAATATTTGTTAAATGCTTTATTTAGTCCTCAACTCTACTGGAGATTTAAATGTAGTATGCGGTGTGTTCATTTTAGATTTTGGGGAAAGTGAGGCACAGGACAGTGAAGGGGATTGTCCTCTTTTTACTGAACGTCAGTAGACTTACCAAAAGTCTCACAGGGCATTGGTGTAGTAGTAGTAAAAACCCAGCCCCGCTGACTTGCAATTTCATGCTTTAGCCATTAGGTTATGTAGCCTCTGTGAGGAGTACAAAGATGCCATTTTACAGTCACCTGTTTAACCGTAACCATACCAAAATGGTAGTTATTGCTGCTCAGCGTGGGTACTCTCTCTGATTAACTCTTTATGGTATCTAGAGCTTAGCTTCTGCAATGTGTGGTGCCTTGAGAGAGCAGGTACTGGGTTAGAACCACGGGTATCAGATCTGTGTGTGTGTTTTTTTTTTTTTAGCCTCCTATCAGATCATTTCTTCCTGCATATGGTGGTGGTGGTGATGTTTATCTGTAAGATTTATAAAACCTTTTACTGTTTACTGGTATGGATATCATAGTTCGTGAGCTGGTAGACACTTTTTATTAGTTTCTCTCCTCAGTATTTGTTTAGAATATTACAGCTTTTTTTTTTTTTTTTTAACACTAGTGGTTGTTACCTTATATTAAAAAGTTGCCTTCCAGTACATAATAGAGAAACAGCTTCCTAGCAGTTTAGAGAAGATGCATGAGAGATAATCTTGGCTGTTTGCTCGCGACTTGCTGTGATAGCTTTCAGGATGAGATTTTCTTGGATCTAGAAAGAGGATACATGTCATGGGTACATTCTGTTTATTTCCAAAGCCAGCTGATTTGTTGGTGCAGGGTGACTTGTGTTAAGTCTTGAGTGGTACTGAAAGTTAAGATTGAGTGGTACTTAAGTGGTACTGAAAAGTTAAGATACTGAAAGTTAAGATTGAGTGGTACTGAAAGTTAAGATTTTTGACAGAATTTGGATTTGAATTAGAATTCCTAAGTGATAGACAGCTTTGAGAAGCCCTACTTTGCTTCTGCCCTTTGGAGTCAAGGGGACATATGATGAAAGAAGCTTTAAAATATTGATGTGTGCGCTCCTCATTTGCTTGCTCTTGTGACCCAGTTGAGGTTGTGATGATCCCCACTTTGTGGGGAAAAGTCATGGCAATGCATCCAGAGGTAGTTTATACCATCTCACCTCCTACAGTGTCATGTTCTCAGTCCTGTCCCAGAAGTCTGACCCTATATTTACTCAAAGTGATATCTCTGTCCAGTTAGCCATGAATCTGCAACTGATGCAAGACTAGTTGACATTTTGTGCATTCATTATAAACCTTTTGGAAGGCGGTGCCATAGTAGCCTTTGGGGTGATAAAGCTCAGTGATTTCCAGTTTCCAGTCACTGGCTGAGCAAGACATGTCTTGCTTCCATTCCTCCTGCAAATAATCATGGCAATCCAAATTCTTATTTTCCTGGTTTAAAAATTTTCCCTAATACACAGCATCCTACCTTGTGTGGGTGGGGGACATGCACTACCATACATAGCTTTTTAATTTGGAAGGGTGCATCTTTGATTCCTGCATTTTGGGTTGTATTACAAGTGAGTTTCAAGTTTTACAAAAGAGAATTCTTTCTGAAGTTGAAGGTTGATGGCCAGATTTTAAAAAGGTGCTGAGTACCTGCAGCCCCCATCGATTTTAGTAGAATTTCTGAACATCATGCAATGAATGCCTTTCCCTTATTATCCTGATGATTCTTTGTTTCTGTTCTCCAGGATGTCGTGTATATGTGTGCATGACTTTTCCATGGGTTTTTTTGTTTTGTTTTTTGGGAGGAGGAGAAGGGAGGGGCAGAGAAGGTTCATAACGTTGAGTAAGCAGGCGCAAGTTTCATCACTGTAGTTCACTCTACTAAGGGGCTTGTCTGCACTCAATAATAGCTTTGATTCAGGAGTCTGTGACCAGCCTGAAGCATGGGTGAATTTCTGTTAGCATAATTCTTGCAAACACTTGCATGTCCTTGTCTATACTTACAACTCAGCCCCACAGCACCAACAAAGCTATACTTATTGCTGAATCGTGTCTTCCACAAAGTATAGATGAGACATCAATGAGAAGAAAAGAAAGTTTAAGGGAAGAGGCTGAATTTGCTTGTGATTCTGAATTTCAGATCTGCGCTTCTCCTCCCTGCTTCTTGCCTCAGAAAAGTTTTGCAGAGTACAGTAGATGCATTGTTGAAGCATTTTAATACCCAAATTTGCATATAATGCTTCAAATCTTTTCTTAAAAAACAGAGTTCTCCTTCTTCGATCCTAATGATGCAGCATGCCAAGAAATTCTTTTCAACCCTAAAACATCAGTTTCTGAATTGTTTGCCATCTTACGGCAATGGGTCCCTCAGGTCCAGCAGAACATTGATATCATTGGAAATGAGGTGAGGAATGAAGGAGGATTCCTGAACAGTTTCAGTGTTAAAGAAAAAATGGTATAGTGTTGATAATGATCAGACCTTGTTATTCAACAGCCAAAATAATAGGCTCAAGAGATTGTTTTTGCCTTATAGCTCATAGCTACTGACCTGTATAGCAGTGATACAGGCACTAATCACAGCAGAGGCGATCTTTGCGAAAGAGAAGGAAGATCAGTGCCATTATATAACTATTCAGAACATTGTGAGAAGGAAATAAGAGTGGGTTGAAGAAACAAATAGAGAAGTTCTTTTTGGAACTAAAGGGATTAAGATTTCCCATCTTCCACTTTTCTGTTTCCAGGAGCTTTTACAATTCTGACAAACTAAATTAAAACTGAGTCAGAATTTAAAGGTGGGACTTACAAAAGCATCTGAGTCACTTGGAAGCTGAAGCCTTTTTCCATATTTCATCAGATTGTGTAAGCTTTTCCCGATAGTCCAGAATGCGTTCTTCTTGCAACATCATAACTGCAGGTTTTACCATGGTACTGGGGGACCAAAGGATTAAAGGGTGGGCGAGGAAGTGAAATTAGGGTTTTAAACAGATTTAGTTTTCCTAGACTGTGTTGCATCTGAACTAGAACAGTTAAGTCTTCAACACATTAAAGCCAAGCCAGTGCTAATGATGGAAAAATGATTTAAGCACTGAAGGTCAGTAATGATATTTAATCATTTGTATCTATCCGTTTTGTTGAGTTATGTATAACTATAGTAGAATCTCAGAGTTATGAACACTTTGGGAATGGAGGTTATTCATAACGCTGAGCAAAATGTTATGGGGGTTGTTTCAAAAGTTTACAACTGAACATTGACTAAATAGAGCTTTGAATCTTTACTATGCAGAAGAAAAATGCTGCTTTAACCATCGTAATTGAAATGTAACGAGCACAGAAAGTTTCCTTAGCCTGTCAAATCTTTTTTTAAACCTTTCTTATATTTTTTTTTTAGTAGTTTACATTTAACACAGTACTGTGCTGTGTAGTATTTGCTCTTTTTTTTTTTGAGAGGGGGCTGTCTCTGCTTCCTGATTGTGTACTTGCAGTTCCAAATGAGCTGTGTAATTGACTGGTCAATTTGTAACTCCAGTGTTTGTAACTCTGAGGTTCTGCTGTGCATTGCACTGGGAATGCACTTTAGCAAACTGCTTTGCTAGTCTCCACTGCAACAAATGGATAAGTCTATATGTGAAAGCAGAATTTATTCAATAATTACACCAGTCATGTGCTGTTTTTCTGCAGATCATTAAGAGAGGCTGCAGTGTGAATGATAGAGATGGACTGACTGATATGACTCTCTTACATTACACCTGCAAGTCAGGGGCTCATGGTATTGGTGAGTAAAGAAAAATAGAAATTAGAAATGGAACTGTTTGCCTCGATAAATCACAGAGTCTACCCCTCTTCTGTTTCAAAATTGTTCCTTCTAGTAAATTTGCTAGTGCTTGGCCTTAACTTTTGTAAACATTTAATTTATATAGTGTCTTAATGACTGTTAAAAGGGATGATACAGAAATTATTTTATGTATTAATGCCAATTAAAAAAACTAAACATAACTGAGAGGTTTCTCGCTTGGTGGTAATGAAATCTCAGGCTCCTTGGGAGAGAAAAGGAATCTTCGGTTGCATTTCATGCACATTTATAGGAAGTCAGAGTGCATTTAGTCCTCTCTTTCTTGAGAACCCCTATTGGCTTCTATCAAAGTACCTTTTTACACTGATGCTGAACCCAGTTCTTCACTCTGCTCAAGCAAAATGGGATAGGGTGGCTGATGGAGCTTTAACTTTGCTGGCAGAAGGTCTGAAAATTAGTCATTGTGGACCCTCACTCCACCACCTCCCTGACCTGTCTGATGCCCATGATTCCTTTCTTGCTTAATGTCTTTCTATAGGCTTTGGTCCGTGTAGCCATAAATTGGAATACAAAGATTTTCTAATGTATTATATGTGATCTCTAGGCTGTTATATTTATACCACACTATTAAACTCTTAAACATTTAAAACAACTTTTTAAAAAAACTGCTTTGCAGGTGATGTTGAGACTGCTGCCAGATTCGCCTCTCACCTTATTGATCTGGGTGCAGATACTAGTTTGCGTAGTCGCTGGACAAATATGAATGCTTTGCATTATGCTGCTTACTTTGATGTTCCAGAACTTATTAGAGTTATTTTGAAAAATGCAAAGCCCAAAGGTAGGTATTACCAACTATCAGTTTTCTTGGATAATATGCCATTCTGCCTTTCAGTTAACCCCACTGACTCATCCAGTAAGTGGGGTTGTGTAGGCATTGATGAAAGCTGCACTTCCCATAATTTTTTTTTTTTTTTTTAAGTAATTTCTCATTCTCTTTAGTTTGCTTTTTTGGTCCATTTTCTCTGAACTGAGTTTATGCCGTAGTGCATAGGCCAGGTTTCTTTTAAAGAAGAGAGAGTATGATGGGATCAGACTTCATAAACAGTGAATGGGAAGTGAGGGAATGTCAGGGGAGGGGTTAATACAGCATCAATTTACTCACCTCTAAACATGTGCTGACAGAGTGAAAGAGCAGATGCGGAGAAACAAGCACAACTGTTCTATTTCTGAAATCTCAGGCTTTCTGAGGGGCTTTATGATCAAGAGACAGACTCCAAAAGGCAGAAGCAGGCTATGGGGTAGATCAGTTCTGGAGAAGGTGAAAAAGATGCATACTGCTAGCAATTGGAGCTGCTATTGATGTGTTCATATGTCTCACCTCTACCGCCCATTTAAAAACAAAGCAACTAAAGTGTCATATCTGAGATAGTAGAATGGGTACAAATTGGGAAAGTTCTGCAAGTAATAGTATAGATTAATAATCAAAGTCTAACCCAGTATATTAATGCAATAGGTAACTGACACTGGTTTCTGAAGCAGAAGCCCATATTACCGTATTCCTAATTTGCACGAATATCTACACCAACAAACAGTTTGTGCATTGTACTAAATAAAACATCCTTCTGGTTGTGCTGTCTTGTAGAGTTGCCAGATGACTCTTTCTAACTAGCTGTAATTAAAAAGACTTTGTTTTAAACACTGAAAAGATCTCCTTTTATAAATATTGACAACTTAATACCCCATTTCATGTCTAAAAATGTCATGTAGGCACACAGGGTTTGTTTACCAGATCTTGTATAAGGAATTGTCAGAGTATTAATCCATAAGCATAGGTACTAGTGACTGTTTTAGGATTTCTCAAAAACAAATGCAGGGTTGACGGGCGGGTTCTCATATCTAAGGTACAATTAAAAGCAAAATCCTGACTACTTTGGTTGTAGGGAGCGCCTTTCTCTCTGAATCCCTGTCATCGCTAGAGGAAAGCCTGGATCTTTCCACAGTGCTAGCCAGAATTCTCCCTTCTGATGCACCATATTTCCTGAGTGTAAGGGCAACAAACTGCAGCCGGCAACAAGAGATGAATCACTATTGCCTGTGTGCAGAAGAGCAGTCAACATCATGTTGCAACAGCCACCCTCCCCCCCTCTTCATGACCTGCAGCAGCAGAATGGCTCTTGTGCCAAACACCTGGCTTTGTACGTGTTCAGTTCTCCTGTGCGGCTGCTCCAAGGAGGGGCAGGGTTTTGTCCAGACATCAAAGAAAACGTATCTGGGCAAATGACATGCCCCTCATCAGCTTCCACATGCGTAACACCCACAACCTAAGAAAAATGTGATCACCTGAAGATGTTTATAAAACAACTTGCCTGACACAGTTTCTACTAGTTGACTTAATGTGCCAGGAGGTTTGAATTAGTGTAAGAGATACTTTTAACATTTGGGGAGCAAGACTTAATTGAGCGGACTGTTCCATAAGAATGTGGTTGCTTTTTCATTTCAGATCTTGCAGAGAAACAAGTATGCATTTACAAACAAAACATAGGGTTTTTTGGCTTGCAGTGAGCTGTGTGGAGGGACCCAAGTGTACCTTGGAGGGGTCCATACTTCACCTGTTCTGGGAAAAAGTCACAAGATATATGTAACCTTTCAAGCAAAAGGTGTGATGAGTATGGCATGAATTTAGAGACACTCTTCCAAAGAAGAACCAGTTACCACATGAGCTTGATTAACTGCAGCAGTAAATTGCCCTGCATGCCTTCATATAATGTTCTCAATTTTAAGAATTTTAGAATGAACCTATGTAGAGAACTGGTTTATCCTCAAATTGGCAAACCTATTCCGATATGAGAACTGTTTCATTCCTCGGGAATGAAATAATGTTTTTGTGTGTCATCCTTCTGGTATATAATCCCATATACATAATTCACAACAAACTGTATTGCTGCATATTTCTTTCCTTTCAGATAGTTCCCAAGGAATTATACAGACCACCCAATTAAGCTGGAAATGTGTTTAAACATTTCTTCAGTTCTTTTGTTTTCATAGATGTTGTGCAAATTTACAAAGTTAATGTAAAATGCAGTAAAGGGGTAATGGTAATAATCTCAAAGCGTGTGACTAAGTTTTGAGGACATAATGGTGGCCTGATTAGATATTTGAAGGCTTTCATTGGAAGGGGCGGGGGGTGGGGAGGGAGACTGGATTTTCAGAGGTGCCAAACACCTGTAGCTCTCATTGACGTTAGTTGGTGATTATCTGTATTCAACACCTCTGAAAATCAGGCCATATATGGACGTGGAAATGTCTGGTTGATAGCCTAAGTAGGCATGCAAATTTGCCTGATTTTATAGATTATTTTAGATATTTTACTGATAATAGTAATTTTAAACTTGTATATAAAGGTACTTAGTTCACATTGGTGTAGTCTCATTTCAAAGAAGACTATGTTAACGCAACATAGGTACCTTTTAAAATATGCCAGCAGCTCTACGTGGAGCAGTTGAATGCAACACATTAGAGCACTGGTGTGTCATATAGATAACCTTTCTGAAGTTATATAGAGTCAAAAGGTTCTGTGTCCATTTTCATGGCCATTGGTTCAAATTTGAACCAGGTTAATAGTATCTGGAAGTCATATGAAGGTTGCTTGGTACCATATGTGAAATGAATTGGAGTTGAGGACAAATGTCCACGTCCTGAACTGGCACCCATTTTGTTAGCCTCAGTGTTGATGCCAAAGATAGATTGGATATCGAGACTGAACTTTCTTCTATTAGCTAAAAGTAATTGCTCCAAAAGGAGGTTGAGACACACTGGGGTAATCTGGGGGAATTTGTGTTATATCTGTTCTTAGTTGGATTACAACATTTAATTCTGTAAACTGTCAGTTTAAGACCCTTTACTATCACTAATTCATTTGCTTTTTATGAAGTGAATAGGGGAAGTGGCGGTGCAATCAGTGTTTGCCCAATAAAAAAGAACACAGTTGGCTGGAAAATGCACCTTTTTCAAAGTTTCTACATGTTTAAACAATGAATAGAAATATACAAGCATCTTGTTACTTAACTAGAATGCTCAGTCTTGTATGCTATCTGCTATTTAGCTATTAGCAGTTAGCGTTATGCAATTACAGGAGTTTAAACTAAGGTAGAAGATGGGAGTTTATACACACAAATATATATTCTTTACATATATGGTCAAGGAGAGGTGCTACATAAAATCACCATTCATCAGCATCTGGGTTACAGATAATAGTGCTTATTTATGTTGAAATGTTTCAAGTAAAACCTCTTCAGTTCTCACTCCTGTGACGTTTAATTGCAGATGTGGATGCCACCTGCAGTGACTTTGATTTTGGAACAGCTTTGCATATTGCTGCGTTTAACTTATGTACTGCAGCAGTGAAGTGTTTACTGGAACATGGAGCGAATCCCGCCTTTAGGGTAAGGTGTAAGATTTCAGATGTACCAAAAGGATGAAAAGTAATTATTTTGACTGTTCAATGTTGCTGTAGCCAAGTTGGTCTCAGGATATGAGAAAGACAAGGTAGGTAAGATATCTTGTATTGGACCAGCTTCTGTTGGTGAAAGGTTCAAGCTTTCAAACTACCCAGAGTTCTTCATGCTGGGAAAAGAAATCAGCATTTCTGTGCTAAATACAAGTTGGGACATAGTTAAGTATAATGGGTAATGTTAGGAGGTCCCTTGAAATAGAGTGGGCAATAAGGATTAGATTGTTTGTTTATGCAAATAGGGTTGGATGTTAACACACATTTCAAGGTGAAGTGCCCCGTTAACACCTCTCCAATCATAGGGAGGAAAGTGGGGAGGGGGGGCAGGGCGCGGGAAGAGAGAAGGAAAGTTGCAGTGTGTGGTTATCTGAATTCTCCATCCTCATCCTTAAAGGAAACGTGCATAACAATTTCAGGGATCAGTCTGGGAGCTTAAATTTGTAATTTTGCCAGATACTGGGGAGCTGGTGGGCTGCAGAAAATAACCCGTGGGTTTGAGACTCCTGCCTTAGATTGAGGCAAGCTGGAGATAGAGGGTTGAGGGTTTCCTAGGGAGGGGAGACCCAGGAGCAGAGTGTGGGGGTATTGCCAGGGAGCAGCCCCCCAGGAAGAAGGGCACTGGGGTCCGGGAGGGACATGAGGCCAAGTGGATAGCAAGACACTGGCCTGCAGAGGGTCTCTGGAGCTGGAGTGCTGGAGCTGGAGATGGCCAGCAGGAGGCGCTGCAGAGGTGAATCATCACGCTGTTACAACACACACAAAAAGTAACAACCAGTCCTGGGTTTTGGTCAGGTGAAAATGTATTATATTGAGTGATACTGCCTGAAAACCATTGGTAATTAATTTTGAAAGATTTTCCTTTTTGGATAGCTGTGATCTGTTATGTATTCAACCCAAGATTTCTGTCAAGATCCAGTTCTGTCTAAAAGTCAGTCCAGCTGCATTCCTCAAATTTTCTCATTGCTGTGTGTATGCTTGTCTTTTTATTGGTTGGTGCTCCTTTGATCACTAGAGTAGCCATTATCACACAGCTATACCTCTGTTCAGAAACATAGGAATGCAACCTAAGATCATCACAAATCCTGTGTATTAATAGTCTTGCCCTAATCACATGAGCCCAAACACAGTCTCTGACACGTCTGAATGCCACTTGTGCACAGGGAAAGTGTCATGTGATGGCTGCTGAACCTGAATCTCTCATACTGCAGATTAGTAACTCCGACTTCATCCTGAAGGAAACCAGGGTGGATTCTGCAATGGAGGCCCCTGAGAAAGAAAAGATTTGGAGTCATGGAAACATTAGTGTAGGGTTTTGCTTATAATTATCAATGTGTACGTTAAGAATAGTGCCTTGTTTGCCTTTATACATTTATTGTATGGCTTTAAAACAGTTTGGGTACCTCCTCAACTAGTTATCCCTGCAAAAAAGGAGAGATTTTGGCCACACCTATCCTAGTTAATGATCTTCCACAAGCACTTGCATGTTTTCCTCCTACAGCTGTTCTGCTAAAAACAATAGGTCTGTGGCAAATTATGGGTGTGCCTGGGCCACATTACTAAAGAGAGAAAATGAAAGAGCTACTGTATTATTTTAAAATAATTCCACAAACTCTTCCATCACAGTATCCGCAAACTTACATGTTCTGTGTAGCTGCCATTTGGACTTCTGCTGCTACCGAGTGAGACAGCCAGTTTTAAACCGTTAAACAGTCTGAATTGTCAATGCTTCTAGAAGTGTTTGATTTGCTCATCTTAAGAATTGCGTTGTGGGTCAATCTTCATGCTCTATCAATTGTTAGTGTATGTACTTAGATTGCACTGTCCATCTGGAACTAGACTAAGAGCATCAATGTTTTTCCACGCATAGAATGTCTGTCTTCTAAGGCCTGTCAATACTAAAGTACAGCCATGTATTTGAAGCCAGTTCACGATGCTCTCATTTCCACTTTGGGTCAGGGACTCATTTATCTTGTTTTTTACAGTGGGTCTCAACCTGGTATCGTTTAGATGCTATCATACTATAAATGCTAAATAATAATCTGACCTTGATTACAACAAGCATAGCTAAATTGTCCATGTTCACATACAGCCATGGCAACCTTGTTTGTGTCTGCTGCAGCTACCATGCTAACAGTCTTTATATCCTGCCTTCTAGGAAAGTCTAGCCTTTTTATATTGCTTTGAAATAAAGTTTCCAGGATGCATGCATGCAGCATGTGGACTGTGTACTTGGGGATGTACCAGTATGTAACTGAGACACAGGAGGACCAGTAAACTGGGCTACAACTATGTGGCAACTTAAGTGCTGAGAATGAAGCATTGTTAGCTCCCTAGTTACTAACCAAATACTAGGCATCCGGTTTAGTGAGCAGACACAAGCCATGTTAGAGCCAAACATATCACAGCCTAGTTAAAAACATTGTCAAAAGTTCCAGCATAGACCATGGTTTGGCTCACCATATCAAATTTGTTGCAAGTTGGTAATGATGGAAAGCCATTGCCAGCTAGTAGCTTTTCAGTAGGCTGCTCTTGGCCACCTAGTTCCAGGGACTATATATAATAATAATTCTTTTTTTTACTGAGCAAATATAAATTGTTTTAAGGCCACTTGGAGAATCCTTAGTTTGTGTGCCAATGATGGCATGGAAAGTTTCAGAACATCATTGCAGTCTATTTTCTTAGTCCTTCATAACATATATTTTAAAATGCTGAATTTTGTCTCAAAGGCCTTTTTTGTATTTTTATATATACATGTTGTTAGTAACCAGCAGCCAAAATTTTTCAAACAAAAAAAAAAAAAGATAGCAGGGGGATTTTAAATCTTATACATGGACACTACTTCTGCACAGCCAAGTTTTGGCCTGACTTTATGTTAAGTCTTTTCATTATTTTACCTCCTTTATGTAGAATGACAAAGGGCAGATTCCAGCAGACGTGGTTCCTGATCCAGTAGATATGCCACTGGAGATGGCAGATGCTGCAGCAAGTGCAAAAGAAATCAAGCAGATGCTGTTGGAGGCAGTGCCTCTGTCATGTGACATCTCAAAGGCCATGCTTCCAAACTATGATCATGTCACTGGCAAAGCCATGCTTATGTCACTTGGCTTGAAACTGGGAGATCGTGTTGTTATCGCAGGACAAAAGGTAAAAAAGTAAATTTGAAACTGCATAAGCCATTTCCTGTGAATGGGACATTTGTAGTACGTTTGAAACTGATTTCTTATCTGTAAATGTAAAATGACTTCTGGAAGGTATGAAATACGGATTGCAGTAGAGACGCAAAGAGATTTCTGTTGCTGGAAAAGAGGTGGAAATCTCCTCATGAGAATCTGCAAGCTTGTGTAGTAGTGAAACTTTTTTCACTGTTGTGAAAAGCAGGTTTTGGCAGGCAAAATCTGTATTTTATATCTGCAAACGCTTACTTAACAGTTCATCATAATAAATGAGTCTTAGTCTGTACAGGGTATGGATCCAAAATGCTTCCAGGGCTCACAAATACCATTTGCAGGATCTTGTGAAGGGAATTTTTACTCTGTAGAATTAATCTAGTTTCCATTTCCAGAAACTGGTAAAAGGTTTGTTTAATTCTGCTTAGACGTTAGCTACATTGCACCAATGATATTAAATAACTAACATCTCTTTTGATGAAACACTGCTGTGTTAGAGGTAGCAATATAATCTAAGGAGCAATGAGTACTTTAGTTAAATAAGTGCAGCTCAAATTTTAATCGCTTTAAATGAATACATTTGGAAAATTGTTTTTCTATTGGTAGCTATATTGACGTGTATATATACAGTCATATACTTTTTCCTCCTCTTAGAGGTAGCAAGGTCTTAGAAATGATTTAAAAGCTATAGGATTTTTTAAAGATTGCCATAAGCACACATGCAAACTTCGCAGAAACATCTGTTTATAAGAGCAGAATTCAGCATTTGGGTTTTCATGCACCTGTGGCAACAGTATTTGCATATTTGATTTTTCTAATTTTTATCATCTTACTTTAGATTTATAATTTGTTCTTTTCAATTCAAAAACTTTCCCTTGCAGTGTATGAAGCAGCTTCCATTTTGAATTTGCATTTGACATGTTATTGAAATTGGGTCAGGAAAGGTGACACAAGCATTAGCTACACAAAAGGCATGCTAACTGAAATATATGCAAGAAACTGCTTGTTCTGACAAGATAATTAATATATGAAAGTTGTTTAGCCAGAAACCATTTCATAATGAAAGCAAAGAAGAAAATAACAGCCATCAAAAATACTTGAGCTGTAAGTCAATAAAAGCTTCAGAACAAGAAGAAAGAAATTTTGTTCTTGTTTGTTACATAGAATGCTAGTTTTTATTTTGACATTGCACTAGAGCGCTGAACATCTTCTGTAAACTGAACACTTTTACTCTATATGGATGAAGTTTAAATACATTTTTTAAAAAGGGGTGTGGTGGGGCTTGTTTGCTGAATTTCTAATGTTAACGCTCCCTTCCCCTGCACTCCAACACCTTATTGGCCCTTGAAATTATAGTGATAAGCTAACACAAGACTGAAAGCTGAGTAATTGAAAGAGGGAGATTTTTTATTTTTAAAGTAAGACTAATTAAAAACTCCTAAGTTTTTTAAAACTGATTTAAATCCACTGTCTAAAACTGCTGGGAGAAAGGACATCTTTGTTAATGATTCAGCACTTGCCCCTTAAATTAAGGTATGTGAACTTGGAATACACATCTACTGAGACCAAAAGAAGTGCATTGGCAAAATCAGAGAAGATAGTCTCAATTCTCCTGATCCTTTTTAAAAAAATGCAGGATCTAGATTTTTAAAAAAAGGAAAAACTCTTTAGGCTTTTTTTTTCCATCAGCAGGAAGGAATAAAAGTTATGGACTCTTTGAAAATAAATTCCTTTGCAGTTTATCTTTACATTTTAGGGATAGTCTGAATATGATGTGTTGTTTTATTTTATAATCTCTCTCCCTCATCTGGTAGAGGCCTGTATTCTTCAGGATACTTAAGCATGTGCCTAACTTTAAGCAGGTGATTTACCCTTTGGAGTCAAAATGAATTAAACCAGCTTAGTAAGACGTGCACTAAAGTACTTCACTGAACTGATGTCATTGTCTAATGCTACATGTTGTTTGTGACTCCTTTCTACTGTGATAGCTGCTAATAAATACGGCTTTTGTTCAATCTCAGGTGACTTAGTCCTGTGTCTTATCTTAGAACACTTACTGGCTGGCATTCTTGAAGGAAAAAGATCTCTGCCTCAAGGAAGGCAGAGGAATGTGAAAGTGGCAATGTGTATAGCGATCATGAATCTGGAGAGGACTTATCATCTTGCGTAGTATCTAATGGACATGGTATTTATTTATTATTCACAAAGTCATTCTGTGTTATTTTTTTCTTTAGGTTGGTACGTTAAGATTTTGTGGCACAACAGAATTTGCCAGCGGGCAGTGGGCTGGTGTAGAACTGGATGAACCAGAAGGAAAGAATGACGGAAGTGTTGGAAAAGTCCAGTACTTCAAGTGTGCACCAAGATGTGGTATAACTTTATTTTCTAGATATTTTACAGGTTCTTTGAAATCTTAATTAAAAAAGGAAAAGAAAAGCATTGGTGTGATAGACGAGGCGTCTTTGGGTTGATAAATACGAATTGTTTGTCCCAGTTTTTTCTATTTTGTAAATTCCTTTAACTGCTTCTAACTTTCAGTTAAGTGTTGCAAAAGAAGCCATTTCTGCTTACTTCCTTGAAACTGCAATGTAGTATTTTTCCAGTTTTGCCATCTTCATTGGTTATTTGCTTTTCTCACAGCCATATTGTAATTTTCTTTTTTATTTGACATTTTCTCTCGTAGCTTACCTGGCCTTCCACTTTGAGAGAGATTCATTCAGATATGCCCTTCTTAAAATTTCTCTCCAGCATAACCCTCAAAGGAATGTGATGTAGTCTCTTTTCTTTGTTTGTCAAATTGAGGTATCTGTTGTAAATTTTCTGGACATTTCGTTTCCACCTGTGAGATGATGCAAGAGCTCGTGCTGAGGGATGTTCTACCTCAGTTTACAACTCAGCCACAAGCATTCTTTATGATGCTGGGCAGAGGAGTAAGGCACAGGATAGAGAGGAAGTGACTTTCCCATGTGTAAAATAGGAATAGTACTTCCCTATCTCTCCAGGTGTGAGTATAACAATCCATTAATGACTGAGGCACTGAGATACTATGTTAAACAGATTAACCGAAGAGAGACTAGCTAGATATTTTTTTGTTGCATTCCTGGTTTACATACTGCATACAGAAAGAGATGCATGTCCTTTTTATTTATTTATTTATTCATTCATTCATTCATTCATTCATTCTCCAGGTATCTTTGCGCCTCTTTCTAAAATAAGTAAGGCTTCAGGTCACAAGAAGATTTTTGTCAGAAGTCCTTCCACACGATCTACTTTGGTCAAGTCCAAGAAAATCGATGTAACACACATAACATCCAAAGTGAATACAGGTAAAAAAATTTTATAAAGCTAATATCTCCAAAAATGAGACAGTAATTTTGCATCTCTTTATATTAAAATCCTTGCCAACAGT
The DNA here is from genome assembly GCA_007922305.1 of Dermatemys mawii. Classification (NCBI taxonomy): domain Eukaryota; kingdom Metazoa; phylum Chordata; order Testudines; family Dermatemydidae; genus Dermatemys; species Dermatemys mawii. The sequence continues at coordinate 4,989,645 of ML677362.1, forward strand.
TTATTCATCCTCTTGGGATAGGAAAGTAGTATGGTATTTATTAATTATGCCTTCTCAGTAACTGAAGTTGTTGGTGCTCAGAAGTGTTGCGCGTCTGTCACTCCCACTGAAATAAATTTAAACTCCAGGTGCTTATTGCTCAGGATCAGGCCCTATGGGTCAACCACAGTAAAAATGAATGTTGTACCATGTGGTATGTCATTGTACTATAGCACTGGTGTGTGTATGTTTTTTTACAGTCCCATGCAGCATTATGTAAAATTGATTGCTGAAAGGTAGGACGGGGGACTAGTTACACCATTGCCCAATTCTGTTAAGACACTTGCTATGCCTCTTTCTAGGGCTGAGCCAGGGGAAGCTGTAGAGTGACTAACGATTCTATCCTCAGTTAATGGTCATGGTGGTGGTATAATATACTAAGTGGCTCTAACATTACATGTTGATAAGCTGTTTGGAAAAGGGCTTACCATAGCGCGCACACTCTGCAGCTTTCAAAGCAGTTTCTGATTGGCGATATCTGTAAATGTCAAATCACTTTGCTTTAATTATGTGGATTTTATTTGACTTGATCAGCAGGTTGTCAGACTGTCGAGAAAAACAAATGTATATGCTAGTTTATATGCAGCTGTATATAAGTATTAAAATATTGTAAAAACTATTAACACTAATTTCTTCAATAAAAACCCTTCTGGAAAAAATAATTAGAAGCTATTTTACTAGCTACATTATGTGTCAATGCAATGAATTAGTTCACCTGAGAAATGAAGAAAACATCTGGACGGGATAGATATTCTTGTGTTTCAGTCCATGGGATGGGGGCTTAAAAGATGTGAGTTTAATTCCTGGCTCTGCCACAGAGTTCCTGTGTGACCTTAGCTTGGGCAAATCACTTAACCCTGATCTACAGTAGGGGGTGGGGATCGACCTAAGATATGCAACTTCAGCTACGACACTAGTGTAGCTGAAGTCTGTGTACTTAGATTGCCTTCATGGCAAGTCGACTGTTGCTGCTCCCCCATCAACTCCACCTGCCCCTCTTGTGGCAGTGGAGTACCAGAGTTGATGCGAGAACTCTCGGAGTTTGATTTGTCATGTCTAGACTAGATGCGATAAATTGACCTCCGATAGATCAATCGTTACCTGCTGATCCGGCAGGTAGTGTAGACGTACCCTTATTCTCTCTGTGCTTCAGGTCCCCGTCTGTAAAGTCAAGATAATATTCCTTTTCTTCCACCCTTTGCCTTTTTTGTCATTTTAGCTTCTAAGCTCTTGGGTCAGGGACTCTCATGTATTTGTACAGTGCCTAGTGTATACAAATGGGCCCTGATCTTGATTAAATGATGTAAAAATAATGCTGTTAAATGTATTGTTTTATAATTTCCCATCTCTCTCTCAGTCCTGCTCAGTTGGACCCTTAATAGTAAAGCAGCATGACTTTGTAGGTGAAGGAGTATAAATATATTCCTACAAAATTATTAAAATCCTTTAAAACATTCCTTTTTAAACTGTAAAATATGCAGCATATACAGATTACATGATGGGATGGTGGAATAAATTTTTTTTGGCAATGATTTGAGATGACCTGCAAAAGTCATTTGACTCTCTCTGTTATGTCCGTGTGGTAAATGTGCTGCTCTGTGATCATTAAAAATAATTGAACATCTGCAATTTTCTACACACTGGCATACTTAACTTTTTGAAGTTCTCTGTCTGACCTTTGCTAGAAATGGGGCATTTGTATAGTATAAGTTGCATGGTTACGATTTGATCTGAAAAACTATAGAATCCATGAAGCTCATCTTGTCCTAATCATATCAGCTTATGCAATTAAATTAACATCTAGGCAGTTAACATGATGTGGAAAAACTGACACCTTGCATAAAATGCTACACTTCAGTAAAATAATTACATTTGTTAGCTTAGGCCACCCACTTCACATTTTTGCTATCTCTTTCTGTAAAACATTCTTCTTTTTGGCCATTTTGTCTATCGTAGTATTGTGAGCTGTGAGACAGCTGTTTGTTAAGATTGAGGTATGATTTATTTTCAAAAGATCTTGACTAAAATGGAAAAGGATTCATTTCCTCTGAGGCGATACATTTGTGACAACAGTCTGTGTGAACCTGTTTTTTGACACAGCTGTGCCTAGCCATCTATATAAATCCAAAAATTTGACATTTGCTTTAAGTAAAAATCAGAGTAAGTTATCCATGGTACACTCTCTAGGGCTTACATGTGTAAGCAGTATGCAGTGAACTGCCATTGTAAGATATTCCTATGCCAAAGAGCCCATTTTTCTTAATGTGCCTGGTGGATTCATCTGCTAGAGTGGGAGGATAAAATTGCAAATACAGAGCTTTCTTCTGAAACATTTACTTACATTACTGGAGTAAATTTCTTCATTGCCTCAACCACCAGTGAATTATTTGTGTTACAGGCCATGCAAAATAATTAGTACATCTTCTATTAACATTGTAGATTGCAGAATTCTGTGAGACTTTGCCTTTAATATTGTATATATCTTTTTAATAATTTTTTATTTGTATTTTTGATATTTATATTCGTGGTAAAAATATTTGCTTTTTAAATAGTCCATTAGATTTCATCAGTAATGGTCACATTAGTCCCACTACTTATTGTGATCATCAAGGATTTTCTGTTATAAAACGTATCTCCAGTCATGAACAATATTCTCACATGTCTGACTCTTAACGCTGAAATATAAAACACTTTAGAATACAGTCATAAATAAATACCAAAATAATATATCATCTGGGCTAAGACAATAAATACACTTAAATAAAAAGTCTGCTTTGCCTTAATCACTAGTACCAGCAAAATTAACCGGAAGGTTTTGTTCTCTTTGCCTAGTCCATGAAGCATGTATTTAAGCAGCAATATTAATTCATACATATGTTATTACATTGTTGATATGTAGTGTAATAGGCTCTTTAGATTAATATTGGCATATTTATAGGCTTGAAATCAAAAGTTATGAGGTTGATACTCAGATTTGTATAAATACGTGCGTACACAGAAATGACAGCTGTAACAGTTGGTAGCCTTATTTGAATAGTAAAAGCAAAAAAATTCAGTTTTGAATGTGTTTAAGGAAATCAGATGTTTGTGATTTTAAAGGGGTTTTTTTTGTTCACTTGTGCAACTCAGATTGCTTCAATATAAACATTTGGCAAGCAATTTGTTTATAATATGGCCTGATTGCTTTGGAGCGTTTTTAAGTGTCAGTGGTTTAACATGATTGGTAAATTATTTTCCAACTAGAAGTTTTATATGCAACTACAGTGGCTTTGTAGTACTTGTATTTGAAGAATCCAATGCATTTTACAAGTACTAATTAAGTATCCTGAACCCTGTAAGTTAGTTAGACCTTGGCCCCATTTCACAGATGGGTGAAGAGAGCACAGAGAAGTTGCAGCTTGCCACTGGTCACACAGGAAACTAGTATCAGTCAGAGTTAGGACACAAGTCCTCATTTTCCCAGTACCGTGCTCTAAATACTAGATATCTTACTCTTCTGTAAAGATTACTAGTGTCTATAGTATGTATATGGATTGAAACGATGGACTTGGAGGTATCATGGTTTGTTCAGTGATCTGCAAACCCAGTACTGTGTCTGTTTGCATATGTGGTTTTTTTTGCAAAATCGTTAATTGTTAATTGCCAGGATATTTGTTAACCCTATTTGTGTGTGTTATCTGTTTTTTTTGTATCCTAGGCTTGACTACATTAAAAAAAGATAATAGTTCAGAATCCACCTTTTTGGCTACTGAAGAAGGAATGAAAACTATGCCTGGTAAAGAAGGTAACTAAATTCCCCTTGTTGATTAATTTTGGGCCAATTCTGGGTAGTGCAAAGGAAGTATCACGTCTCTTCATTCCCCCACCCTTTTTCATAGACGCTCAAATATGCAGCAAAAGCAGTGCTAATGTATACCTACATTCTGGTTCCAAGCAGCCCTGTACACCAGTCTGCTAGGAGCAGGATTAATCTGAATGGGACCAATATGATGCTGTTGTGAAAAAGGCTAATGCAGTCCTAGGATGAGTCAAGCGAGGTATTCTCAGTAGAGCTAGGAAAGAGTTACTACCACTATACAAGGCACTGGTGAAACATCATCTGAAATAATGAGTGCAATTCTGATCTCCCACGTTCAGGAGAGATGAATTCAAACTGAAACAGGTGAGGAGAAGGACTAGTAGGGTGATCAGAGGAATGGAGAACCTACTTTATGAGAAGAGACAAGGAAGTTGGCTTGTTAGGCCTAACAAAAGAGAGGCTGAAGGGAGGTATGATTCCTCTCTATAAATACACCAAGAGGATAAACACTAGCAAGGTGAAGAGTTATTTTAAGTTATGGTCTGTTACTGGCACAAGAACAAATGGATATAAATTGGCAATCAGTAAGCTTAAGCTTAAAATTAAACAAAGGTTTCTCACCATCAGAAGAGTGACGTCCTGGAACAGCCTTTCAAAGGGAGTACTGGGGGCAAAAAACCGAACTTTTCTGGCAGCTGAGCTTGATAAGTTTGCTTACAATGGCATATGGCCCATCGCAGCTCCTAGTAGCAAATGTCTCCAATGGCTGGAGATCAGACACTAGATGGGAAATGTTCTGAGTTACTGCAGAGAATTTTCTTCCAGGTGTCTGGTGGGTCTTGCTCATATGCTTGGGGTCTAATCGCCATATTGGGCATCAGGAAGGAATTGTCCCCGAGTCAGATTTTCGGAGACCATGGGTTGGGGGGTTTTTTGTTGCTTTTTTTCTGCTTACTTCCGCAGTGTGGGTTCTGGGTCATTTGCTTCTTTGAACTAGAGTGAATGGTGGATTCTCTATAACTTGAAGTCTTCAAATCAAGATTTGTGGCCTTCACTAACTCATCCAGAGGCTGTGGGCCTATTACAGGAGTGGGAGGTTGAGGGTGTGACCTATGATGTACAAGAGATCAGACTAGATCATCATGATTAAGACTAACCAGTTTAGTCTCTAAGGTGCTACAAAGTCTTCCTCGTCTAATTTACAGATACAGGCTAACACGGCTGCTAATCTTAAACCTGTCATGATTAAGACTGTGTATCCATCACGGATTCCGTCGGCCAGCTGCATAGGCTGCTGCTGGGGCAGTCTCGGGCCACTGCCCCCCCACCCCCCCAGCAGTAGTTTGGGTGTGAGAGGAAGCTCAGGGTGGCAGTCACCCTGTCCCCCGCAGCTCCCATTGGCTGCTGTTCTCAGCCAATGGGAGCTGTAGAGCCGGGGCTTGTGGTGGGAGTGGTGCACAGTGTCTCCCTGGCTTTCCCTCCCCCTAGGAGCTGCAGGGAATATGCCGGCCGCTTCTGGGGAGCTGCACGGAGCAGGGTAGGGAGCCTACCAGCACCACCAAGCCTCATCCCATGACACCAGCAGGAGTCCCGGGTTGCGCGCCCCCCCACACTCCCAGCACCTGTGGCCCCCTGGCTCAGATTTTAATTAGGGGTATATAGTGCATGTCATGGATAGGTCGCAGACCATGAATTTTAGTTTACTGCCCATGACCTGTCAATGACTTGTACTAAAAATATCCATGACTAAAACATAGCTTTAATCATGATGGTCCCTTCAGGTTTTAGTCTGAATCAGATGGCCCACTGCCAGGGCAGCATGGTATGGCAGATACATCTGTAACTCAGGAGCTCAGCCCCCTAAGCCTTAGGTTCTGTCTGAGAAAACCACGTCATGTTGCAGATTGTCTGTAGAACAACCTTTTTGTAGGTTTTGGTGGATCTTTCTCCCTGTGTTCCTGCTGCTGGCTGCATGTCTTCAATGGGAACTATGTTCAACATGTATCAGATTTTGACCCTTTTATTACTTGTATGTTTGTGTCTTGTGTAACAAATTATAATACTGTAACAGCATTTTTAAATTCGTCTTCTGTAATCATTTCAAAAACATTTTAAATCTGTATAAATATTATTTTTTCTTTTTAAATTGGAATCCAGTCTCTAATGATTGATAGGTTTATAATTGGCAAGTGACTTCTGATGCTTCAGTTTTTGGGTGCTCAACTTGACAACGCAAAAGGAGTCTGATTCTCAGAGGATGGGTGCTCAGCACTTTATAAAAATCCAGCCTCCTCCTAAGGTTTCTCAAGTTGGATATGTATTATATTACTATTTGCCTTTGAAGATTTTGAGTATATGCAATTAATTAAAACAGTAACTTATCCTTCATATGACTGTTTTTTTTCTTGAAGTGCTTGGTGCTCAGCACTTTTGAAAATTGGGCTACCTAATTGGGTGCCAAATATAGACTTCAGGCATCCACTTCTTCAAATCTTGAGCTTGGAATGTTACTTTTGCACACTCAGAATCACTATTTTTATACTTTTTTAGGAATGACTATTTTTAGTTCATGTTGAGACAGCCTGTATCTTAACTTTGGAGCTGTTGAGTTCTTGTGAGCTTTCCTTAGATAACCCATTCTTTAATCTGTGCTCTGGCTCACAACAGTTGTACTTCATATTTTTTGACATCGCGTTCCCCCGTGCTACCCCCCTCCCTGCCCCAAGAGAGCAGCTTTTGTGATATGAATACTGAATCTGTCCTAGCTCCAAACACGTGGAGATCTCAAACACTGCATGAGTAGAGCCTTACCACATCCCTGTGAGTCAGATAAGCAGCATTATCTTTAACTTCATAGATAGGAAAACTGAGGCACAAAGAGGGTAGCATCTTGCTTCACGTTCAGTTGGTACCTCTACACTTTGAGCTGGTGGGATCATTTCCAGCTTGAGGAGACATACCCATGCTAGCTCTGATCAAACTAGCATACTAAAAATAGTGTGTGGCTTCCGTATCAGGAGCTGCCCCATGTATGATCAGAAGTAGCCTGGGTTATGTCTCCATGAGCTGGTACTTGTATGTCCAGCTTGAGGTGCAGACATACCTGGTGTTACTTTGGGGCAGAAAAGAAGAACTGAAAAGGACAGAGAGTTAAAAGAAAAAACTAAAACTAGACCAGGGGTAGGCAACCTATGGCACGCATGCCAAAGACGGCATGCCTGGGTCCTGGCCACTGGTCTGGGGGGCTCTGCATTTTAATTTAATTTTAAATGAAGCTTAAACATTTTAAAAACCTTATTTACTTTACATACAACAATAGTTTAGTTCTATATTATTATAGACTTATAGAAAGGGGCCTTCTAAAAGCATTTAAATGTATTACTGGCATGCAAAACCTTAAATTAGAGTGAATAAATGAAGACTTGGCACACCCATTCTGAAAGGTTGCCGACCCCTGAACTAGACAAATCTTATTTACTATGTTTGCGAATGGAGATAAGTGATTTATCTCCTGTTCTTATTTTATAGTAAGGATTTGAATATTAATACAGTATATAATGCATACATTAGGCTCTAGTCCTCAAACCATTACTCTCACACACAAATGTCATTTTTCCTTCTCATCAACGATTTAATAAACTGAATACTGAAAGCGATGTGGTGAAGGCTCATATTACTAATTCTTCATTCATTTAACAAATGTACGCTAGAACATTTACCAGCACATCAAGTAATATTATAAATTTCTGGTGTGAAAATAAATGGAAAAAGTTCATTCTGTGAAGTATCAACTTTCCCTTTTAATTGGTTGCTCCCTTGCATCTTTGTAAATTAATTTGGTTCTTCTGTATCATACATGCTTGTTTGCTTTAGTTGACTTGTCCTTTCCTGCATACCATCTCTGGATAATTGTTTGCATTACCTCTGTCAGCTTTCCTTGGATCCAGCAGTTCTTCCTCTTCTACTGCCTCTTTAGAGAGCAAACAGAATCATCCCAAGAAATGGAACTCAACTAACAGCAATAAAAAGGCAGTGCCTAAAGTAGCTTCTACCTCATCTAAAAACAATGCTAGTACTGTATCTGTTGTATTATTAAAGAACACCTTTACGGGCTGGGAATAGGGATGGCAGGTCAGTTAACTGTTTGGTCAAATATTCGTATAAATGTACTTGCTTTTACTTTGTCACTACTTGGGCTGATAACGTAAAGGAGACACTTGTCAGGTAATTAGTCCTTAAACTTAAGTTTTGTATCTTTGTAACATTTTTACTATTAGAAAATTTGCAGAAGAAGGTGCTGTTCTTAGTTTCACTTACAGATGAACTGCACTTCAGACTATCACTGCAACTTCTAAGGCCTAAGTAAACCTTCAATCCAGCATTTTTAAATTAGACTGAATACCCACTGAAGCAAAGGAATGTGTTATCTAAGCAGTGTGTGTGGAACAGGACATTGCGTTAAGAGGATATATGAATATTTGACCGGTCGGTTGGCTGTGTCTCTGCTGAGACCTCATGATGTACGCCTCTTTGCATTTCAAAACTGCTGCTGTGCTAATTTCAGTTTTTCCCCTTCATTAAACAGGACTCAATAGTGCTTCTCCATCTACTAGAAAAAACCCTTTTGATGAAGGAGAAATTCAGCTTGGAGACAAAGTGCTAGTGGTGGGGCAGAGAACTGGCACTGTTAGATTCTATGGGACAACAAAGTTTGCACCAGGTATTTTATCTGTTCTTAAACTATATTGTAGAATCAGAATAATGTCCTTGGAACATTAGAAATGTTTGGAGCTTAATATTTAAAATGGAAATCTAGCAATTTGAGTTCGATCTCTATCATCTTATTATAATTAAATATTTAACTTTGACATGGAGCTGCCTAGAGTAATAGAGAAGATGGTACTTTAAATTGTGGCTGCCACTTGACATTGCAGTATTATTACTGTACTTTCTGACATTCATTTTCTTAAGGCTGCATGCTTTTCTTTTTTGCTGGGCTTTTATATGCAGCTGTTTTTGACCACACTGATGTCTTGCATTACTGAACTTCTGCTAGAATGTTTAGTGCTCTGCACTTTTCAGATGTGTTATGGTGATATATTGTGCTTTTTCAGAGTTTTTGTTTGAATTCAGTTACTTGTCAGAATTGTTTTTTGTATTTTTATGCCTGATAAGTTACCAATAACTAGAGAACTTGTGTACTGGAAATTCCCCCCAGTATTATATTGTTCGATGTCTTCAAATGGAGATGGGTTCTTCTGAAACCATAGCAACAATGACCCCTGAAAATGTATCCTTTCCAGCCAGATTATTCTTATGCTCTCCTGTCATTTTTGAGCTCTTTCATAATCCAAACCTCTGCCTAAAACATACCCATAAGGTTGATGTGAAAAAGGTTCAGTTACCCAGTGTCTGCACTAAGGGTAACTGGTATATTTATACTGCCACTAGTTTAAATGGAAGCCCACTTGCTTGAGATTTAACGTGGCAGGAACCCTGTCTTGACACTTGGTGGTATCAATATTTTTAAAAAATTGCTCAAAATAAAATGTCAAAATGAAATATCAGCAGGCACACGCCACATTCATCATCTCAAGAAGTATGTTATGTGAAGCAGTCCCCATTTAAAATTATCATTCTCTAATTTGATAGACTAATATAGATTTGATGAACTTAATGGAAAAGCCAAAACAGTCTAACCTCAAATAGTTATGTTCCTGTATTTAACTTGTATTGGGTGAATGGATTTCCTGATTTAGCTGAGTGGTCACCATGTAAGATGTTGTTTTTTATTATTATTTATTTTTATTTTTTTTAAAGAAAACATCACTATTGCAGCTCTTCACCTTTGAAATAGCCACATTTTAAAATGGCAAAAAGTAGACACTGACACAGGTCTCTGCTTTTTGAGCAATTAGCAAAAACTTGATTTCCCCTTCGCCCACCCCCTTCCTGTTTATTTTTGGTGGTTTATTTTTTCAAATAGTTTGGTGTCACCTGCCTTTGATTGACAGGAAAGAAGGAACTTTTGACAGACTGATCCCTTCTAATTCATAGGTCACTGTTCTTATTTCTTCAGATGATAATTAGTATTGCCTTTAAACCTGTAGCACCAAATTACTTGAATTTAAATTTGAATCTTTTGGGGCTGGACAGAATAAGGTTTGCTAATAGGATACAAAATTTCTCACTTTTACATAATTAGCTGACACTTTTCACAGGTTGGTAGTGATCAAACTTATTACTGTCTGATGGCTGTTCAGTAGCCTGTATGAAATGAGTTGCTGGCCAATCCTAGTTCTTTATACACTTGTGTTTGCATCACAAAATCTACCTTGCAATTGGTAATAACTACTTCTGATTTTAGAGAGGGAAAAGGACTGAATGAGCATTGAGTGACGTTTGAATCTTAGTAGTGGTCATTTGAGATCAAGATTTAAGGCATAAATGCAGAGGAATTGCCAGTACAACTTTGTCAATCCGCTGCTTTCAGTAGCCTTAAATTCACTTAAATAAGATGCAAAGCTTTTCTCTTTAGCTAAAATAGGCCATTTTTCTTAAAATAGGTTTAAAAGTTTTGAGTTATCAACAGTATTTCTAGGGCTATTTTGAATAGAGCATTTGTATCTGTGTGTATTAATATAATTTAGTTAATTATTCTTATTTTTGTTCTGTATATTGGTGGTGGTGTACATTTTGATTTGATTTAATGAGATCACTTCTGAGTAAGGGGAAACCTGTCTCTGGTTTGGTTAAATACACAGATTGTTATGTATAAATTAGTCATATGCACAACAACATGAGCATCTGTTAACTATTCTAAGTACAAAATTTTAATGTTACCCCTGGGTAAAAGTAATTTTGAAATTCCAAATTCCAACTGTAGGCTTTTGGTGTGGCATTGAACTGGACAAACCGCACGGCAAGAATGATGGTTCAGTTGGAGGGGTTCAGTACTTCACTTGTCTCCCCAGATATGGCATATTTGCCCCACCAACCAGAGTGCAGAGGTGAGTCATGATATCATTTTATTTCTGTGTCACAAAACGTTTTCTCACTTCCTCTCCAAAGGGAAGCAAAATTCAGAACGAACCAAAGAGGAAAAACAATTATTCCTGCTGCTGGGAAGGTGGTAGATCCCCTTGGTTCTGAGACTAGCTTGTTGAAAGAGTACTAGTATGTCTCAGCACCAGAGCTATACAGACAAGTCGCATCTTAGGCACATTTAACATGCGCGAATTTGGCTTTACGTGGTCGGCAAAAACAGACACCCCCCCTCGCCCCTCCGAAAAACAACAATTTAAAAACTCAACCCAAAAGTGAACTCAATGAGAGTTTCACTATATGCGATTTCTGCTTTACGCGGTAACCACGGAAACCTCGCGTAAGAAGCGACATGCCTGTATAAACAGACAGCAGACCCAGCTGGCTGTTTCAGCAACCTCACCAATTTAAAAATGTTTCATTCCATCTCATTGCCTCTGTATCTAAGTGGTTACATTTAGGGACATAACTAATTCAGTAGGTGCTTTTTAAAGTGCTAATTTTTAGGGCCAAATCCTGATACCATGAGCAGAATTCAAGTACAAGTATTCTGCCTGTGGATGCTACAAGCTTCCTGGTGGGTATAGAGCTCTTCTAGTGTTCAAACTGCAAACAGGAGCCAGAACACCCACATGGTTTGATCACAGCCACTACCATTGGGCTTGGGGGAAGCAGTGCCAGAGATAACCTTGTGCTCTCTAGCCATGTGTGCTCTTGACCAGTGGATGAGCACAATGCCTGTGTCTCGTTACCCGGACTAACAGACCCATTCTCTTCTCCACTTTCCCTTTTTCTTCTCCTCCAGTCTTCTAGTATAGCAGACCATCACAGAGCAATGCCACACTGCATAAAAGATGAGGCAGTTTTCCCCTTTCTGCTGCTGTTATAACATGCAGAGGAATCAGCACGCTATCTGTAGCCGTTAGAGTGAGTGTGTGTGTAGCATTTTCTGTTGCTGCATATGCTCTTAGGCAATCTTTCATCCTGCACCTCAGTAATACTTAAGATGTCTCCTGAGTTTTCTTGATTTTGAGCATACTGCACCTTTTTCTATATCCTTATATACACGCATGTAACATTTTATATTACTAGCTGTCTGTTGACAAAAAGGTTTCCTATAGTAGTGTATACAAGGCAGAGGTAAGGCCTCTGTGGGATTCGGAACTCTGCATTTACTGATTTGTGGGTAACTAAAAGCTCAGTCTATTTGGGATTAAAATTTAACCAGCATGGTGGGGAGGGCTCAACCCTAAATTAATCCAATATATTAAGTCTTTTGAAAAACCTTGCAACTTATATTTAGCCAATATAGTCCAGCAATATATTTCTTAAAGTTTAATTTCAACTATTTTAATTTGTGAGACATAACCCATTATCTCACTTTAGATTAACAGGTTCTTTAGACTCCCTCACAGAAGTTTCATCAGGTAAAATGAATCATTCTTTACCAGGTAAGAATCTGGGATGTGGGTCTGGTTTTGTTTGGATAGCCTGTAGAACATTTCCAGAAATGTCCAGCTTCCTGAACATGCCACCCAGTTTCTTTGAATGGCCAAAGCAAAACAGACTGTTTGAGCAACCCAGATGTCCAAAGATGCATTGCTTCTTGACTTCTCCCTCCTTTACACAGGAGCCAGCAGTCACTGTCTGCACGCAGGATTGCAGTTGGGAGACTGACATACTATCAGTTCCTTCAGTTGCAGAAATGGAGGAAATAATTGCATCAGGTGTCAGAATGCAACTCATCAATCCAGTGAATAAAAATGAATTTACTTCCTTAAACAGTTCCTTTGGTCCAAAATTATACATACTGGGGTTTTTGCTTGTACTTAACCCCACTCCCCAAAAAACCAACCCTGGCTAACTAATGGACTTACTGCAATAAATGGATATTTCCCCCTTTGTCTTCTGTTGATTTAAAAAGATGTTTTGTAAAGCTCTGGGTACTCTTTATGCACTCAATTTTATTATATAAACTACAAGGCACTTTGGCCCAAAGGATAGGATGATAAGGTGGGACTCAGGAGCCAGGAGTTATTTTCCTGTCATGGCTCTGGACCTGCTGTGTGCCCTTGGGCAAGTGAACTTCCCCTCTTTCTGCATCTGTTTATGCTGTAAACTTTTTGGGGCAGGAACTGTGCCTTAATATGTATTTTTACAGTGCTTGGCAGGATAGGGCCCTGCACTCAATTGCTACCAGAGAACTCTTTTTACTGATGATTAAAGTTCTTGCCAAAAATGTTGTTGTCTAATGCAAAAAGAAAACAAAAGAGAGGGCAGTAGTTCAGGCACAGAAGGGATTGTTGAGATCAGAATAGGGATCATTCACAGATGATTTGGGTTTGATACAGAACTAGTGAATTATTTTGGCATTTTTTTTCTTAACAGATTTCTTGTGGACATAGTTTCAAAATGTTGATATACTGATTTTTACCTACCCCTTGTTCCTCTTTCTCCTCAAAATTCCTCAACGTTCATTGGCTCTTCCGGAATTTTTCACAACAAAATACTTACCCTTTCCCAAGCAGCTGTAATTAGGAGTGGGGGGAGGGTGCTTAGCAAACAAGATGGGAACAAAGAAAGTGGTTGTGCAAGTTTTTTATTTTTAAATCAAGCAGCTTAGTCACCTTATTTATTTACTCTCTCCTGTAGGTTTTAGACGAAGTTTAAGTACAACTTCTGCATCTTCACAGAAGGAGATAAACAGGAGAAACTCCTTTGTCAAGTGAGTGTTTAAATATGTATTAACTGTGCAAAACTGGGCAGCTCTAGTTTAGAATCATTGGAAAAAAAGCCCAGAGCTTCCTTCTCTTGACACGTCCATGTACTTGCTTTGAATGGTGTGGGTTCCTTTTGATTGACTTGTGTAATTTCCATTAATGCATAGGACCAGTTCTATCTCAGACAGAACTCCCACTGAGCTCTGGCTGAGGTGGAATGACTGCAGGACCAGTCCTAGAAGAAGTGAGCTGCTTGTGCTTGTCCTTGGATCTCGTATTCCCAAAATAGAATAGGGAGTGAACGTTTCAATTGTGACGTTTCAATTCCAACTCCAGTTGACAAACTACAGCGTAAAAGAAATCTATGTAACATGGAAAAAAATAGCATTCTGTCCTCTTTCCTGGTGGCCTTTCACATTTTTATTTGACTTGTTACTTTAGATTAACTTGGTATATTTGAAGCAATCTGATATTTTTAACATGGAATCTATTTTCTTCTTGGCTGTATAAAATTAGATTTATTGACACTTAGATTATGGATTTTTGTAATGGATTTTATTATCTTTGAGCATATGTGTCTGGCTAGCATGGAAATGAAAATGATCTGTTTCTCATGTATATGCAGAGTGGGCTGTCATTTTGCATATTTGATCATATAGCTTTTGTTGAAACCTAATTTTCAGGGAGTTTCAGCCCTTAAGTCCTGGTTCTACATTGCAAATGGCCATGTACCATTTAAATTCATTGGTGACTAACCACTGTGGACAGAGCCAAATTTCTCAGTGCATTAACTATTTGTTCAGTTTTTGCACACTGAACTTTCTGATCACAGTTGCCATATGATACTTACATAAGGAATAAAGACTATAGGAACATTTCTGTTAGAGAAGGAGAATTCCCTTCGGGTAGGGGATCTCACTGGATTCAGTGGAAGATTTGTGTTCTGTTCGAGTAGTTCGTTCATTATTCCAAGATGTTAACACACATAATAAAGTGCAGCACTTTCTATTGCCAGCCTGTGCTCTCTGATGCACGGTTTTGACCCATTAAAACTGGCTGACCCTGTTGTCACAGCTTGATTTGGCTAAGCTTTTCATAAGCACAGCAGTTTGTGCCGCTCTCTGTTAGTGATGCCATTGTCTACTATAAAGAAAAGGTTGATCTTATCAGGTAAGTGAAAGGGGAACTGAGTTTCAATGTTACAATGTGCTGTCTCTGTTTGTAAATAACTGCATACGCATCCTACTAACATGGGATCTGAAGTAATCTATTAAAAAGGTAAATTAAAATGCCTTTCAAAAAACAATGTGAGTGCGCTTAAGATAATCATAGGAGAAAAATTTCCTTGTGTGCTCACTGAAAGAAGCCTAATTTCTTTCTCTAACTAGATCTAGAAGCTCGGTGCTGCGGCGTAGTTGGAGCAACACCACTACGACTAACTCTGAGGGACCCGTGAAACTACATGAGGGTTCTCAGGTCCTCCTAACCAGCTCTAATGAGATGGGAACAATTAGGTACATTGGCCCTACTGACTTTGCACCCGGCATATGGCTTGGACTTGAACTCAGAAGTGCCAAGGGAAAGAATGATGGATCTGTTGGTGACAAGCGCTATTTCACCTGTAAGACAAACCATGGAGTCTTAGTTCGGCCTAGTAGAGTCACCTATCGTGGGATTAATGGAGCAAAACTTGTGGATGATATTTGTTGAGCCAGAATGCTTACAATCTGTGCAGCAAGTGCTAGTGCAATGACATATAAGCATTAAACCACATACAATAACCCCAACATCATCTGCATGGAATGCTGACTTAAATGTTATCTGAACTATTAAACCTGCTTTTTTGGGTAATCTCTCTCTTCAGGCTCTAACCACCTCAGAATCATAGTAAGGAGTGGAAATCAGACCCCTCTCTCCTATTCTGACACAGTCCCTGCCTGTGAGTTTCTTGTAAAAGCATTCTGGGTTTGATATGGTATTGTTTGAATAATGTCCCACTCTGAGAAGGCCAGTATATCTGACATTCTTTTAAGTTGCTTTGTGATTCACAGTATTGGAAAGGTTTTCTTCCATGTATTAATGAAGTGATAAATCATTCTCCTGTTTTTTCATAACAAAGGAGATTGTTAAATGAATCACATTAGTCTTTGCAGTATTGGTCCCAGGATATTAGACAAGGCTGAGTGCCAGAATACATCTTTTATTGGACCAGCTTCTGTTGGTGAAGGAGACAAGCATTTGAGTGTGCAGAGCTTTTTTTTTCTTCTCTTCCTCCTCCTCCTTCTCTTCCTCTTCCCCCCCCAAGAGGAGCTTGAAAGCTTCTCTCTCACCAACAGAAGTTGGTCCAGTGCAAGATATTTCTTCTCCACCTTGTTTCCCACAGTAGTCTGTTTACTAGATATTTTGTCCATCTCCCTGTGAGCTAGTAGTAATAAGCAGGAGAAATGACTCTTAATTTTTTTTTCCAAATCAGTTGTGAAATAATTATCATTCAGAGAAAAACCACACATGGGGCCAATGGAAAAATGGTAATAGGAAGAATTTGCTATTAAAGTGCTAGTGAACAGCATGAATGAAACAGAAAAAAAGACTATAAAAAGCACAAATACACTGTTTCTGATTTGCACTTCTCTCTGTGTGGATTTGTAAAAAGACAGCAAGATGCACTTTTCAAACTATAATGCACTTTCATCTCTCTTCCCTGGAGAGCTTTCCCCCATTGTTGAAATTCTTTTGTGTGCTTTTGCGACAGGCTACAATCATGTTTCAATGCATATTGAACTTAGGTGGCACAACACACAGATATTTGTAATGCAAGTACTGAGTCCTTACTGTCTGCAGGCGGTACTAGGCAGTGTGTGTGTGTAATTATATAATATATATATCTATATATATATATATAAAAATAAAAAGCAAACATTCGGTTTTTACTTTGCATTTTATATATTTCTTTAGAGCACAGTTTCTGTGCTACTTTTGCCATTTTTAAAATTCATAAATTGCTTGTGAATCTTTTTAGATGTAGCATAGTCATACTCCTATTTTGATTATTTGGATGCAACATGATTTGTCTCAGTCGTTTTTAAAATAAACTCAGTATTTCAGAATTTGTTTCCTAGACATCTTGAACAGCTAAAGTGTATAACCTACTTATCATGTATTAACAATATCTTTTAGTCTAAAACCTGTATACAAGCACTATCTCAAACAGTAAAATGGTTTGACACTTGTGAATGAGCTGTTTGTTGCATTTCACATATTTGAGAAGTGTACAGTGCTTTAAATTACATTTGTAGTACCTATTTTTAGACTGATTTTGTGCAGCTTATACAATGTATTTTAAATGGGGCTATTTTTCCTGGACTGCTAAAAAAGGCTGCATATTGTATTCTGATATATGGAAATTTTTAACTGAAGATAAAGTTGTAAATTTTGAATGTACACATTTTATTATAAACTGTCTAAATTATAGCTTTGTATTTGAAGTTAGCAAGGTTCTGGACATCTGTATGTCCAACATCTGTTCTTCCATGTTTTATATCTATAGATATCCTTTCTGTTGACATAGTATTCACTGATCTTTGATTTATTAATGCCCATTCTTTTAAAGATAATTTGCTTTTGGGGGAGGAGGGGGGTGGCAGTGTGAGGGGGAGTGTGTCAGAATGATTATCCTCCCCCCCCCCTTACATAGTATGCAAATAGGACAGAGAAATTGCAGCTTCAAACGCATTTTACAACTTTTGTGTAGTTTACCATAGTGCTGTATCATATACACTTGCAAGCTGGCAAACACAGGGTATACATCACTTAAAGGGGTCTTGTTTTTCTCTCCTCCCACCTGTTTTGGGTAGTGCCATGTCTGTGATACGTTTAGGGCCTAGGCTGCAGCTGAGCTCAGAGACATTCCTGATTTTTAATCCATATCTGCCTTAACCTGCATGAGCACACTTACTGGGTCATCTGTCCATTCTTTTCATTGCTAATGAGGATACTATACTTTGCACAGCTGAACTATGGCCCCTGAGGTAAAGGCACAGCTGCTTCTGGTTCCTGCTGTAGGAGGGCCTTGCTTTCCTGTTGTGTGCGCCAAAAATTAGCAGCAGTGGGATAGTTAGCGGTGAGATTAAAGGCCAGTGCTGACAGGAAGACAGAGAGGGAATCTGACTGATTTTGAGGCAGGTCATATGCCCTATTTCCCAGGCTCTGCAATCAGGGATGAAGTTTAACCTTTTCTAAAGCAATAAGCAATCTTCAGGCAACAGCTCTACTGTAGCATACAAGTGTCAGTCATGAGTCTGAGGGTCTTCCTCTATCACCTTGTGTGAGTCCTTTAATCTCAGTGTCTCATCTTTGGCTTGTATAGTCCTCTTTCCCCAGCTCAGTGTTGACTGAGATCAATCCTCACTTTATGATTTCATCAGTCCTCTTGCCACTAAAAAAGAAACACCATGAACTTTAACACACACGTACTTTGCTAAGTAGCCCCTGCAGCTAGCCTGAAAGGAGACAAAGGACTTGCTCTTATTTTCAGGTAGGAGTTGAAATATTACCTGAAGTTACTACTCTAGCTTAGTGATGATAGTTCACTCTCTGACTACAGGCCAGGTGCCATGTCCTGCAAATGAACTGATGCTGAGATAATTATTGCAGAGATTTCAATATATAACCCAACACCTGGAGTTAATTTGTCATTTTATTTATCTTCATGCCTTTTAGTTCACTACACTTGTTTACAATACAAATACACTATTCAATACAAAATACTCAATGACCATATATTAGTATGTTCTTTAATATCCCTGAAGTGCATAGGCCCTTCTTTTATACATCGGGTGGCACAAGCAGCTGAAGTGGTGATAGACATTCTAATGAAGCATTGTTACAGACCAGAAAAGCTGGATGCAGATAATTTAGACACGCTCCTTCTCAGGAATAGGGGATAGGCAACGTGTGCTGTATACTATTAATTTTTCAAGGTTCTTTTACTAAGATGATGGTGTCAGTTCTAGGGCCAAGTTTGCGACATTCAACTCCTCTTAACATACAGCCTGGCCTGTATTGTAGAAAGGAGACCAGAGTGGCTGCTGTAACAAAGCCCCACTTTTGCCCAGACACAGCAAGGGAAGGAGGTGGTGCTACAATTAGAAGCACTGCATAATGGGTCATTACAGGCTGAAGACATCACCATTTTTAAACTGAAATCAGCTAGCTGAAACAACGGGGGGAGCTTGAAGTGAATTCCACTGATCCTAGAGCATTAGGCTTGTGACACTGCATTGCTTCAGTTCCTCCAAGGGAGATCGGTTTGGGAGGGGAGGAGGAAAAGCTAAAATAAGAGAGACTTTTTTTTTAAAAAAAAAGCCTGGATATCCATCACTGCACATCCATCCAGATACTGAGCTCTCCACCAGCTGTTTTTCATCCCATTCACTTGTTCTGGTAACTTCATCCCTGCTCTCATGTAGTTCAATGGGGTGACAAAACCAACAAACCAAGCTGCTGTTAAGTTGCTCTTCCCGCTCGCCTGGCTGGGCTTTAGGAAAGAACTTGTTATGCATGTCTTGAGCCATTGCATTTGTAATTCCTTGTCTGAACCTTATTTCTGTCTGCACCTCCTTTCACAAACCCTAGCAGTGATAATCCACGTGAAGCAGCGCTCTTACCACAGCATCTTTCAACTGCTTCAGACAAGCCTATTATTAAAAATTAAAAGTGAACAGGCCCTGTGCAGTGCTGGGAGTGTGAAATGCTATTTTAGCCCCCGAGCAAACTGGCAGCAGCAGGAAGACGTTTCCTTTCATTACCCCACTATTAGGGCTAGGGGGCAGGGATAAAAGCCTCTTATTAAAGCCCTGATCCTGCAAGCAGTGTCAGTGGGACTACTCCAAGGCTTACAATTAAGCAAGGGGCTTAAAAGCATGTCTGCAATACTCAGCCCTGGAGCAGCAGGGGGGTGGGGGGGAGGGTGATGGGATATATGTATGTAGCATAGGGCAGAATGTGGTCCACACAGTGCTAAGCCAGAGATCACTGTAACTGGTGACAGGCACTGCCCCATGCAGAATACTCAATGGCACAAGCGGGCTCCCCAAAACGATGATTTGGTAAATGCCTCACGACTCACGGGCACAGAGAATTCAGGCAATGCCCAGCAAGGGGATGGGAAGTAAGCACAGAGACACTGGAATGGGTTCTGCTGGTGTGCAATCATCGAAGAGGTGGGGCGGAGAAGGATTATATTTTGTATTAGAAATAAGCCACAACTCCATGTTCTAGATACCTCTGACTTCCAGGAGAAGAATGTCAGGAGCTGAATTCCAGCCTACCTCTGTGGTTCCATATGTGCCCTGGTTCCAAAAACCATAGAAGCAGCTCATTTCTGATCATGTTTTGGCCTGTGTCTGAAGCAGATAATGTTGCTCCACATCATTCAACCTCAGCCCCAAACCTAGCTTTGATTCAACCAATCCACACCCCACCCCCAGCCTAAGCCCAGTGCCAATCTAAACACCAGTATCCAAGCCCAAAGCACTCTGCACAAAGCCTATCAAGAGGAAGATTTTTGGTAGAACTAGCTGAGGTTTGTGCCTTTGACGATTTTATCCTATGCTACAGTCTTTGCAAGTATGGTAGAAAAAAAAAATTGTCAGCAAATTTGAATTACAATCCCCCATTTTCCACAGACCACAACAGGCTGTTCATGTGGGCCAGCTGTAACTGGTAGAGTGGTTTTAGCACTCATTCTGAGACTCACCTCTACAATAAAATTACAGATGCTCATCACAAGCAAGAGGCAGAAAAATCAGTATGTCTCCTTGCTCTCTGCCCAAGTGGTAGGAGGAAAAAAAGCTATCCATGCATCTGTTCGTTTTCCTTTAAAGTGTTTTTTTTTTAAAAAAAAATGCTGCTTTTCAACAGAAGCAATTGGAAAATTATGAATAACTGTGGAGTTGCAGGGTCAGGCAGTCCCAGGTCTGTAGATCAATATTCTTGAAACTGAGAGGCACAGTTTATTAACATTTCACCTACGCTCCTTTAAGACCATACAATTACGCAGCCTAGGTTCTGCCCTCAGCTATATGTGCAAGCAGAGCAGTAAAAACTCTGAGCAGTTTCTTGCCTTGAGAGGATTGAGGGAAACATGGATAATATTTCAGTGCAAACAGCCTTGATGGTACAAAGTAAAGCTCGGTCGTTGTTCTCCCATGGAACACATTGAGACAATGTGTTCCAGTAGCAGAGTTCTTCACTTCTTGTAGCAGCAAGAGTAGTGTGAATGCAACAGTGCTAAGCTAGATGGAATGGCAGCCCTGTTCCAGTGTCTGTAAACAAGTCGCTCCTCTAGTGGCTGGTCCATGAGAGGATTAGACACCTCCATACACTTAATAGCTCATAAATATCCTTTTAGCTCAAGTGGAAGAGGCCTCTGTATATGCCACAGATGGTCCTGAGTTCTGGCCCCCGCTATAGCCATGAAGTCCATGCAGCCATGACATGCAACATACCAGTAGCAGATGAGTGAAGTCCAAAGCACCCACAGAATCGATGCAGTTCACAACTCAAACCTGCTAATATAAGCCTCATTTTAAAAAAAAGTTTGATGCACAATTTCAACATTACACTACTAAGACTTCAGCATTATTTACCAGAGAGGTGGGGGAAGGCAGAGCAGGGACAAGAACTTCACTGCACCTGTACTTTAAAGTGCAGGTCACGGTCCTCAGATTGGGATCCTTTTGTGACACGCCAAAGTCTGGGGGGTTTTGTTTGATCTGGGCTCTGGTTTCTTTCATTAGAGAATTTACTCCAAAGTTTGGATTCAAGATTGGCTGCTGAACCACTCTCCCAAAATTAAAGGTCTTGGATCCAGACCCATCTCTTATGTTCCTTTGCTATTTCTATGGAAATAGGCACCATATATTTTAGGCAGCACTGCTGCCTCAGCAGCCCCAGCAGAGTACATCGTAAATTATTAATATCCATCTTTACAAATGAGTTTCATTCTTGTGTGGCTCTTGCAATACCACACGCTTCATGCACAAGGTGTACAGAATGCATCAATGCAGCTTTGGGTTTTTAACGGACTAGCAAACAAGAACTCTTAAAAGAACAAGGGTAATGAACCTGTGAAATGCAGACACTGCCAAGACTCCAGATGGGGGTACAAAGTCAAGCCTTCTGCCTTTTGGTGGAGTCATTAGGAAAGGGCATTTCAGACCTTTGTATTTCCAGCTCCTGGTGACTTCTCACTGGAAAGGCCTTTTTAACTTCTGTCTCACACAAGACTGGCCCTGTAAAATTCCACCTGAATTCCAATGAACAACAAAAAGTTCCTGTAGAACATGATGCTTCATTTCTGTAGCACAGAAAGAATTTTAAAGGGCCAGTACCATCCTTGGCTTTGGGTCTGAAAAAAATATAAACCATCCTCCTTTTGCATTTCATTCTCTTCCTCCACGGTTAGTTAACTTCCCACCTCACTCACAGAGCATACAGTGTGACTGGCATCTTTCCATTGCCCTGCCAATGATACTGTAATTACCACATATTCAAGGGCTGATGCAGACTACGGTACAGCTGTAATGCAACTTGGGAATGTTCCCTAGTGTCTTCATTCAAAGATGTTTTATCGTTTTTGTTTTGAATAAAAGCCACCTCAAACCTCTGCCATCCAAAGGGGATTTCAAGTGTCCCATTCCACAGCAACCAGCAGCTTGGAAAGGAAAACCCCAAACATGGAACACTGAGGCAGTGAATCCTGACTTTACATTTAAGCAGAGCATACACAATTGAGAAGAAGCACACAGGGAAGGGCACGACACGACAATGACCATGCATATTAAGTTTATGCAACTGAAAGCTGGGCCTTGCAGTTAATGTTAATACCGCCCCCTTTTTCGTAGCAGTAGTAGTAGAGGCTCCAATGAGTTGAAGCTTCTTGGGTTATCTTAAAACACGGCTTCAGAGGGTGGCACTTTAGAGCTAGTTGGCACATCATGAAAGGTAGCGCTGTCTGTTCCCTCTTGGATGACAAGGACAATACTCTCCAAGCTCAAGAGCCCCACAGAATGAGAGTCAAGAGTGCAGAGGGCTCTCAAGGCCCCTGATGGGCTACGTGGCTCTTGTTTCTAAGGACAGAGTCCTCATAATTGCTAGCGCACGGTGGGGCAGAGGCTTCCAGGGGCAAGCCCTGCCGTTGGTATCCGTAGTTGACGTTCCCACAGGGGAAGTGGCGGAGCCTAAAGAGAGGCACTTCCTTCACACTGGCTGTGAGCGAAGACGGTTCTAAAAGCAGAGAGGAGCCTGGCAGCCTGCTCATCACAACGCCGGGCCCCACAATACAGTTTCCTTCGTGCCCCACATTCTCCCTCTCAGACACTTCTTTCCCCAGCAGAGAATTGTTTTTGATGACAGGCTTCTCTGCAAACCAGGAGCCGTATGTTGGATTCCAGAGATTGGTGGGTTTATTTCTGGACCCTCTACCTTTCTGAACCTCAGAAGCTGGGGTGGATTGCCCATAGGCCATGTTGATGTGTCCTCCTTCCAGGGCTGGTGGCACATTAACAGGGACCAGCGGCTCAGGGGCTGCCACTTTTGCCAAAGCTTTTCCAGCTGTGAAACCTGCGGGCAGAGGGGGTGGAGAAGGCAGAGCCTGCTTCTCATCCTCCCTCTTTTGGTGTGGGGAGACCACCAGAGGAGGAATTGCTTTGGGGTCTTCTGGGCGCATTGGAACCTTCTCCTCCTCCTCAATGGATGGGCCATATTCCACAGGTAGAGCGGTGGTGATGACATCAGGATCCTACAGGGAGGAACAATGAGATTCTTTCAAGCTCTTTGCCATTGCTGATATTCAGGCATTGTTGTCAATTGCTTCCTGGTTTATAATAATTGTCCTGTGTTCCTAGAGCAGGCATGGGCAAACTACGGCCTGAGGGCCACATCTGGCCCGTGGGACGCTCCTGCCCGGCCCCTGAGCTCCTGACCCAGGAGGCTCCCCCTGGCCCTACCCCTAATGTTCCCCTCCCTGGCAACCTCAGCAGTGCTCTGGGTGGTGAGCTTCCAGGCCAGTGCAGCTGCAGCCTAACTCGGTGCTCTATGCTGCGCAGCTGCCTGTCCTGGTGCAGCTGCACCACCAGCCACCTGTGCTCCAGGCAGCACAGTAAGGGGGCAGGGAGCGCGTGCGCGCGCGTGTGTGTGTGTGTGTGTGTGTGTGTGTGTGTTGGACAGAGAGCAGGGGAGTTCGGGGAGTAGTCAGGTTTGTGGACAGGGGTCAGGACAGTCAGAGGGTGGAGAATGGGCGCTGAATGGGGGCAGGGGTCCTGGGGAGAGGCAGTCAGGGAGAAGGGGTGGTTGAATAGGGCCATCAGAAATGAGGGAGGTTTGGACAGGGCAGTGGGGGGACAGGGAGCAGTCAGGGCTGGGGGTTCCAGCGGCGGTCAGGGGACAGGGAAAAGGAGTGATTGGATGGGGCAGGGCATCAGAAAGGAGAGGAGTTGGATGGGGTAGTTAGGGGCAGGGGGTCAAGAGGCAATCGGGACAGAGAGCAGGGTGGGTGGATGGGGTAGGGGTCCCAAGGAGAGGATAAGGAAGGAGAGTGGGATTTGGATAGGGCAGGAGTCCTGGAGGAGCTGTCAGGGGGCGTAAAGCAGGGGGGAGGGGTCAGACAGGGGGCAGGGGCCATACCATGCCTGGCTGTTTAGGGAGGCACAGTCTCCCCTAATCAGCCCTCCATTCCGTTTTGGAAATCCAGTGCGGTCCTCAGGCCAAAAAGGCCCACCCCTGTCATAGAGCATCTTTTGCCACAGAGGAGCCCAAACTTTATAAAAGGAATCTCAAGGAAAGGCAGCTACCACTGGAGTGGAACGTGACAGCTTTTTTACCAGCACAGAGAAACACGGCACATGAGTTTAATTTCGTAAAGAATTCCCACGTGCAGCTGATACTGCAAGGAGAATGCTGGGATGATACAGACTGGAACACAGAATTAGTTCAGAACATTCTCTTGTAATGCAGAAGCAGTGATAGCAGGAAAAAATGTAGCAGCAATATGGTGCAGGGTGGGGACTCTAGGCACGCCGGGTAACATTTTCAAAAGCACCTAAGCCACTTAGGAGCATAAGCCTCAGTGGAGTCGGGCACCAAAGTAATTTCGGTGTTTCAATGGGACTTAGGCACTTTTGAAAATGTTACCCAGAAGCTGTAAAAGTGTGAGAAGCTGGTCAACTGCTTACTATTAATAGACAGCCAAAAAAAGAGAGACAAAAACTGGAGTTAACATCTCCACCTGAGGATGTAAAAGCACCTTTCAAAAATTAATGGGTTAAACCTCACAATGTTCCCTCTAATTTTTCCCATCCATGTTCGGAATGAATTCTGTTATGTGCACCAATATGAAGGTGATATGTGGTGGGGGCGGGGGCCAAGGGGTTTGCAGTGTGGGAGGGGGCTCAGGGCTGGGGCAGAGGGTTGGAGTATGGGGTTGATGGCTCTGGCTGGGGGTGCGGGCTCTGGGGTGAGGTCAGGGGAGTGAAGGATTAAGGGTGTGGGAGGGGGCTCCAGGCTGGGGCAGGGGGTTGGGTGTGGGAGGGAGTGAGGGTCTGCATGCCCGTGCGGCTCTGCTGATTATATGGCCTTTGATAACTTCTTGCACGGCCGCGCAGGTGCACACCTTAGAGAGAATGTCGCTCACAACACCCCAGCGAGTGGGTTAGTACCAGCCCTATTTTACACATGGGGAAACTGAAGCTCAGAGTGGTGAAAAGACGTGCTGGCTGATCTTGTGCAGGTCTGGGCCAAAGCTTGCAAGCCAACAGGTTCCTGATTGCTTCATTTGCGAGACCACTAGACTAGAAGAGCTGGGTTAACGAGCTGTGTACTCTAAAGGAAAGTCAGATTCAGGTCATGAGACCCAACCCAACCCCTCTGCCTGACTTTAGAGCTCCTAGCTCCTTCAGCGCTGAAGTTCCCAATTGTCTTCTCCACACTGTCCAAGTCCGAGGCCCTCAAACACAGGAGGCGAGAGATGGGCCCAAGATCAGAAACGTAATCTGAATCTAGATCCATCGCTGCATCCAGTGTTCCAGCTCAGATCCAGCTTGGCTCTAAGCAAGACTTTTCATTCTGGATCCAAACCTCTCCACAGTTCTAGGGGTCACCTGGAACTGCGGCCCTGGGTCAGATCCATCCCTGCTCAGTACTGCTCAACCTCTTAAGAATGTGAATGGGCAAAGTGGCTGTTCTCTGGCAATCCCCTTGCAGCACAGCTAGGGCAGGAAGGAGTATGTAAGTGCAACCTGGTGGACTGGCTCAGGCCTTTGGCTTGCTAGGGAACTGTAACTGGATGCAGAAACAGCAATCACAAAGCTGCTGTGCCTGTGTACGGCCTCTCCTCCGGCAGGGTGTGTGCATGGGCAGTGAGGAGCACCCTCTCTTTGGGCAGTGAGATGGAAGCATGCGTTTCTGAAGGGCAGAGAGCAGCCATCAACTCAGTTTACTACATGCCACTGATCTCAGGCTAACACAACATATGTGTTTAGAGCTCATGACAGTAGTGCAGTGCTGCCCACGGACTGAAAGATGACAGAGCGAATACCTGAGTGCAGTAGTCAATCCTCTCCAGGATTATGGCAAAGTTTGGCCTGTCTTCAGGCTGGTGCTGCCAGCATTGGGTCATTATACGATACCTACAACAGCAGAAGGAGAGAAAAGCATGAAAAGCAGGAAGGCAAAAGGAAGATTAGTTCGGTAGGAAATGAACTTCAGTGCACCGCGGTTCATCAGTACCCACCCGCCCACCAAGTGCTCATTGTCACCTTCCACAATCAGTGAAAAAGTCCATCCTGCGGTGGGTTCAAGTGTAGGGTCCTGTTCCACTCTTCATCTGCATGCAGACAGTGCACCTCAAGGGCCAAATATACCCTTAGATGCTACTGTTAGGACCATGTCATGAAATTGACATCGCTGGTGAAAAAAATCAGGCCTTTGCTACATATGGGGAAGACCTAACAAAGGGGCTATTTCCATCTACTCCCCTCCTCACTTCCCACACACTCAAAACATTATGTCTGGTATTGGAGAAACACCCCTATGGAGAGGGAAGCTGCTTCAAATCCCACTTAGAAATCAAACAGATAAGAATGGGGGGTATAGATTCAAAGAAGTGGGTTGGGAATTCCCACACAGATGCCTTGTCAGGAGTCTCTTCTACCATACATCCTTTGAAGATATTCCTTCCAAACCATGACGTTCCTTTTTCTACACAGACTTAAGTAGGCCATTCAGATGAAGACAGGATGTTACCTGATGTCACACACTACCTTTGGTGGCTGGTCAGGGAAGTATCGCCTTAAGAAACTAAATTAGTAGCTATGCTGCATTGCAGGAGATCTAGTAATAATTTGGTGCTACCTTTTATTCCAAAGGGTCCCAACACTATTGAACTGATTTTCAAAGGCACTGAACCCCCTACAGCATATCTGAAAATCAGGCCACCCAGGTAGACGGACTGCTTCACCGGCCACCTGTGGGGTAGGATCTAGCGAAACTTCAGAAAAATGACCCAGCCCCAACTGAAACCACACAGAGAATTTACTGTAGGCAGGTTAGAACAGAATTAACTGAGCCAAGGTTTTGCTACTTGTGAGCAACACCCGGGATCTTTAATGGTCACTGGTGGTCAGAAGTTGCAGTTTTACACCTAATCTGAAGGACAGAGCTATTGACCGATATTTTTTAACACACTGGCCAATGGTCAATACTTCCCAAGAAGGCCCCGACTACTAACCTAAAGGGCTGACAAATAACATTACTAGTTGGGAAAAAGTCTCCGGAACTTGAGTTCATTAAGGAAGGTCATTAAATATATGGTAATAAAGCTAATAATCTTCTGGCCAGAGCAGTGTGTTCATGCACAAAATGAGTTTAGTCTCATACACAGGGCCAGGGCAGTTTTTCGGTGGATCCATCCTTCCTCCATTTGTTACGAACTCCAGAACCTCCTGGTTACTTTTGCTAGGATAAGGCATGTATCCGAGAGAGAATATCTCCCACAGCAACACACCAAAGGACCTGGACACAGAACAGAAGGAAAGATGGTAAAGGATACAGACACAAAATAGTATTGCAACTCAACAGCTATGCACTGAGAGCCATTAAAACCAGCATTTGCTTTGTGCACACTACAGTCAGTCAACCTGTGGAACTCTCAGCTGCAGGAGAACACTAAGACAAAGTGGCTGATGTAAAAGAAGTGCTGGATGACTTTATGGGCATCAGTAACAACAGTTGTTAAACAAGGCAAGACTGTGATGTGGGTAATTACATGACATGCTTCAGAGTATAACTACACTGTTTGCCCAGAAGGGTCAGGAAATCATCACACGTACTTTGTGTCTAGCATGTCATAATTGGATACAATAGGTGTATTATTGTGAGAGGACTTGCCTTCTTTTGAGGCATTGGGTATTAGCCTCTGCTGGAGGCAGGACTGTGGTTTGATCCTTTATGGTAAATGCTGTGTTCCTGAATAAACCACCATGCACTTTGGTCTTGTACAGATGATACAAGTGACCCCTAGCTTCAGAGTCCTAGTTCCATATGTTTCAGGGAATTAAAATTAGAATAGTCCCTGGATTACATCACAAGCTTTGGTTTTGGAGGCTGGGCATGTAACACTCTGGAAGATTGAAAATACAACTTCCTCAGCATCCATTTGACTGGCAGCTCAGAAAATGCCAACATTTTATGGGGTAAACACTGCATTGTGGTTGGGAACAGAATACAATAGCCCGATGATCACCACTGTGGTGCTGATGGACAGCAAACAACGCTACTGCTCTGTACTCTCACTCCACACCCAGGGAAGGCAGCTGGTGAGCGTTAGTACTAGTGGCTTTACAGTCTGCTCCTCTCTCCAAACACTCTCCTGCACTCCTGGCTTCCTTACCCAGCTTCACCTGAGTGTTTCTTTCCCAATCAGCAGTACCCTGCTCTGTCAACACGGGCTCTCTGCTTCCTGACACTAGGGACTGCCAGCCACGGCAGAGTGAGCAGGGCTAGGCTCAGACACAAACAGTGCAAGTGATTGCCCAAGACCCTGCACTTTTGGGGGTATCCACAGCCCTTTATTGACTCAGCAATTTACATGCCAGCCCAATCTCTCCCATCCTCCCCTGGGACCTGGAAACACACGGCTTACTGGGCTGCATTGGGCCAAGAGGAGGTGGCAATTTAGGGCATGTTTCTACTTGCTCCTCTGACACTGGCTGTGTCTGACCCTGCCACTGAAAGACGGTTTGCTCCTATAAAGAGGCTACATTCCTTTCAGTAGTGTACAGCTGAAACCTTCCTTCCTAGAGCACCTGTTCATAGTCAATACGGCATCTAAGCCAGATCCATTGCTCTCAAGAGAAAGCCTTCACTTTGCAAGGATCTGGCTATTTGCTCCCTCATCCCCTCCACTAGATCCCTGCTTTCAAAGTTCCATCTCTTCTTTTTGGGATGGGGGAAGGATGGGAACATGTTCCTTTCACAATGGGAACTAGATAGAGAGTCATTTGTAAAAACAGATAAAAAAAAGCAAAGCCCACCATGTATCAGTTTTGGATGTAAATATTCCTTCCATAAAGGCCTCGGGTGGCATCCATTTGACTGGCAGCATTGCACACCCGCCCTTTCGATAATAGCTGGCCCTGCAGAGGAAAAACAAAGTGAACAGTCAGCCCAGGATTTAGAAAGAAAGTGGTATTAATATAGTACTTTTCTAATTACAGGATTACACTTACCAGCCTAGAGGCTGGCTCGTTTAGTAAAGAGTTTAAATCGGGGCTTTTTTATGACAAAGCAGCATGGCAGAGATTATACTGACAAGATCTTTTTCCATTCATAGAAACAATGGGAACAGACATTTAATGTAGGGAGAGCTCTGTACTTTCCTTCACCTTTTGCCTGATCCTGCAACCCATGAGTAATCCTGTGGATGATCCCA
This sequence comes from Dermatemys mawii, assembly GCA_007922305.1. Lineage (NCBI taxonomy): Eukaryota > Metazoa > Chordata > Testudines > Dermatemydidae > Dermatemys > Dermatemys mawii. The sequence continues at coordinate 5,019,235 of ML677362.1, forward strand.
CTGAAATCACTCACATGAGTAAGAGTCTCAGAGCAAAACCTTCCTCTTTGGAAAAGCTTTTTCACTGTAGCAGGAATGACATTTCATAGCACTGATACCCACATCCAGTTAAGCACTCCCTCTCAAAAATAATAAGAACCTGTAACAAACAAATCAACCCAACCACCAGAAAACAACTCTGCTAGATGAGATTGGCAGATACCCTGGGGTTTTTCACCTTCCCCGGCAGCTGGGGCCTGGGTCACTTGCAGATTTAAACTAGTGTAAATGGTGGATTCTCTGTAACTTGAAGTCTTTAAACCATGATTTGAGGACATCAGTAACTCAGCCCGAGGTTATGGGTCTATTACAGAAGTGGGTGGGTGCGGTTCTGTGGCCTGTAGTGTGCAGGAGGTCAGATCATGATGGTTCCTTCTGGCCTTAAAGTTTATGAGACTACGAGAATACCCCAGGCAGCATTTTAAGCACGGTAAGGGAGAAACACCAGAGTGCACATGAAGTCCACTAGGGATTTTGCTATTACCATCAATTTTATGTAGATGGTACCCAGAGACTGTGGTGATGGCTGCCAGCATAAAATACTAACAATCTTCGCTAGATGACAATATCATTTAAAATTAAATCCATCAAGCTCAAACCCTTGTACTGGCAGGCACAGACGGAAGCTCGGGGCACGCAAGCTACAAGTGTGCACACAAAGTGAATGCCTGTGCATGGAAAAGCGTGTACATTTCATAGGCTCCTTTGAAAAGGAGTCAAGGGTACTAGCAGTTGTGTCACGTGTGCATGTGTGACAGATGCTGTTTTGCCATATCAGTCTCCTCTTGTATTGCAGGGCTTCATGGTAGTAGGGTCTTTTCTGGTAACAAAAACCTAACTGCTCAGATGCACCGACGTCTCTAAGGGATGCTACAGTCCCAGCACCTCAGGCTGTGATCTTCCCAGAACTCAAGCTAAGTTGGGTCAGGTCTGCTCAGTACTTGCATGGGTGACCTCAACAGAAAACCCCAAGGTATTGTACAAAATTGTGTTGGTGATTCAGAAAGTGGCTCTCTTTCCACTGAGTCAGGAGTGAACCAATTCTCCAGCACAGTGTTAGAGGGTGCTGTGCTGCTGATGGCGCTGGGTTGCTGATGATCTGTAAACTGAGGTCCTGACCACTTGTGATCATTAAAGATTTCCTGGCATTTCTTGCAAGCACAGTGTCATTAACCCTAGGGGCCTGGCTAAATTCCAGTTTGGGCAATTACAATCTCCTGATCTGTCTTCCTTTATATGGAGTCAACTGAGGATATTTACTTATGAAAAAAACAGACAGGAACAGGGTCAATACCAAGAAGGAGGGAGATTAAACTCAAAGTGATTTGGAGCCACAGAACAAAAGGCACATCAATGACTTATGCTACTTAGTGCTGAGAAAGTGAAAGGAAAACAACTAGAGAGAGAATCCAAGAGAAGGGGAAAATGTCCTCTGGCCTATAGAAAACTCTTCCCAGGAGAAGGCTCTGAGGAAGCAGTAAGCAGCCTATCAATCCACAGCGTAAAAACAAACAATAGCATCAGACAGGGAGTCATATGGGAAGGATTTCAGAAATATCCCTTTACTGGGGTTAAACAGAGCAGCACATGACATCACTTAACTAGGCACAAAATCCCCGGTTCTGGTAAATTTCTGCCTAGTGATGCCATAGACCGAGTTCTATTACCTGTATATGTCCCGGGCCATTCCAAAGTCTCCAATTTTAGCTACTCTCCCAGGCCCTTGACAAGTAAGGAGACAGTTCCTGGCAGCAATGTCCCTGAGAAAGAGAGAAGGAAAGCATCAGAAAGAGAGGGAGAGAGAAAAGAAAAAAAATCATTGAACTTTTCAACAGTTTTACAAAAGCAAAGGAAATGACAAGAAAACACACCCTGCTTTCCTGAGAGGCTGAGACCCTTCAAATCCCAGTGAAGTCAATAGCTGCGGATAACAAACTATGTCTCATTGCTTTAGGAGAAATCTTTTGAATTTAAACATTCCATTTGCTATTTGTAATAATTCTTTAATGCCTTTTATTGTCACACACGTTACTCATTATGGCAGGGGCCTCCTGCCAACACCCACTCCTCTCAAGTATTGTTGAGACTCTAGAAAGTTGGCAGTAAAAGATCTAAGTTGGACAACCCACCTCTTCCAACAACACTGTCCCAGTCATGACTACTACCCGTATACCTAGTACATCTTTGTCACATGTAGTCACATCTATGCCAGAAGCAGGCAGAACAGCCAGTGCTATAAGGAAAATGCTCAAACCTGGATTACAGAAACTAGACAGACACCTGAGCCAAACCCTAAATCCATGCCCTCACCTTGAACTATCTCACCCATCTCTAATGGGGTGCACTAAAACCCTGGATCTGGGGATAGATACATTGTGGCATGGGCCCATTTCTACTAGAAAGAAAACTAAGCTCACAAGCCTGGCAAAATCACCTCAGAAAATGGCAGCAATAAGTTTGTGGCTCCCCTGCAAAGCTACGTGACTCTGCTCCATGTGGCTGCTGAGCTCTTCCAATGACTGTTCAGGACAGTGGGGAGAGATAAGGGACAGATAATGGGAAAACACCTGATGACTAGCACCTCGGACTTTGCAGCCAGAAGGACCACAAACCTGCTATTCTTAATCATGCTGGATGCTACAAAATGCTCAAATTCTTTCCTTAAAACTAGAATGACTGAAGATATTGAAAAGGTCTGAAGAACGTGGCCTAGAGATGCATTATTATTTGGGGGAGGGATAGCTCAGTGATTTGCACATTAGCCTGCTAAACTCAGGGTTGAGAGTTCAATCCTGGATAGGAACAACCCCTACTGAAAAGGGAACAGGTAGGTGGCTCTCTAGCCTTGCTTGACTTTGTGGATAGAATCAGGCCGATCTCAAACATCTTGCACCCTGGGAGCAGTCAGCCATATGGTGCAATTTTTCATTCCAGGTCTGAACAGTATCACACTGTAACCTGTGTGTGTGTCCATGGCTGGGGTGAGAACAGCAAGGAAGAACAGAATGCAAGAATGAACAGGACAATAATCAAAGCTTGCTGGAGGGAAGGCCTGCAACCTACTGTTACAAATTCCTGGTTGCTTTTGTGCAGGTGACAAATAAACTGCATGCATGTTGTGGCCCTGAGGATAGAGCTCAGGTTCTTTGGCACCATGAATACAGGCCTTCCTCACGTGAGATAAAGTAGAGTCCTTGTGAATAATTACTATTCATCAGGCTTTTAGCTGTTATCGTCTAAAAACATCCAATCACTAGAGGGCAGTAGTACACAAACATATTGTCCACACAATTACTCTTACATGCTAGCCAATGTATTACAATACAATACACACCCACACATACAAAGGGCAACAGTAAATAGTCCTTAATGGTCTTACTCACCTGTGAATGAAGTGGTTTTCTTCCAAATACTGACAGCCACATGCAATGTCGCGAGCCACATGTAGCAAGTCCAGCATGCAAAGGGAAGAGGGTTGGCTCTACCAAAAGACAAGGTACAACGTGGGGTTAAAGCAGAAATGCTGCAATGGTTCATCTTCAGAGCTATGAGTCACCGCTGAGTTAGGGAGATCTTAAATGAGGGACGTGAATCAAATGCTAACAAAAATACACAAGCAGATGTAAACTACTACTTCATACGTGGCTTTTCAACTAGCATAAATGTTTCATATCTGGTGCTGGAACCTAATGATACACACAAATCACACTAATAGAATCAGAATCACTAGATCAGCTGTCTTACTGTAGTAGATCACCTAATTCACCTCACAGCTTAAGCAGGATTATTCCTTACAGTGTATTCTCCACTGCTTTACGCAGTCTAGCTTTAAATGCACTTATACCCGCTCTCTTGGTCTCAGTATTATAACTCTTTGGGTGATATTTAACCTGAATTTATCTTTGCTCAGTTTCATCCCATTATTCATACTCCCTTAAGTCACCCTAAACAATCAACCCATCCTCTTCTACAGCCCCCACATATTATCAAAGTTCCTGAATCCCACCTTGAGGTTTGCATCCTTCACATATGTGTAGATTTTTATCAGTTGCCCCTTTAGTTATTTAACTTGATCTCCAGGAGCGCATCAGTGCAGGGAGCTGATGTCCTGTGATAGGAAGGGGAGGGTGCATTCATACAGAACTACATGATATACTTTGGAGAGGAAGAATTGCTTTACATGACATGACTGATAGGCAGGCATGCCAGCACTCTGCACACCCATCAAGCAGCTCATCTTCATGGCACCTATTAAAGAGCAGCATCTTTTAACACTGTATACCCCACCCACTGATACATACACTAGTACTGGTTCATCAGCACATAGGAGTCTAAGCCCCTCACTCCCTTAATGAGGAAAGGTCCTGGTATGCTGCTCCCTGCCACCCTCCATCTCTGAGCCATAGTGGACTTTAGCCTCACCAGCTCCTAGCTTTCCTGCAGTTTGCAGAATACACAATTGAACAAAAGACAGTGAGCACTGGCTGCTCCAACCGAGGTTTTAGTCTTGGCTGAAAAGTTTGGGGGTAAATCCAGCCCCAAAGTACCTGAGTCTAATGATGTCAGCACCAAAGGACTGCAAAACACCCAACATTATATGTTGTCTGAGGAGAGGCTTACCTGCACAGTGTCACACACGGTTAAGCAAAAGGGACAGTGTAGACCCATCTATCCTGCTCATGTTTTACTATACATATCGTTTGTTTAACATGCACAGAGATTACTGAAGAGCCCTATTACACTGGAGAAAAGGGCTGGGCTTTTATTTATTTGTGCATAGTGTTGTTCCCTGAAACCTTACTTTTTGATGGAGAATCACTTTTAGTCTTACACTGTTGATTACTGAGTGATTCACCAGCATTGAACATATGGCTAAAATGATCAACAAAAGGGTGCTGGTTTCTTTTCTTAGGGGTCTGAGCAGGGGCTGCTTCAAACCTTTCAACCCATTTAATGGCCTTTCTCCTGTGATCACGGTTCAGGAGTCCCTTGCCGAATCAATGGCTACACAGCGAATAAGAAGTCCAATTCTTCAAGACACAGAGACTGACCCCCTGGGCTGAATTGAGCTAAGACACAAGGCAGAGGGAGGGATGAAGCCAAAAGTTGATTCTAATTGTGACGTTTTTCCTTCCTTGGTCAAACTTTAGCTAAATTGAAACTGTAAAGCAGAGGTGACTTATCAGCCAGTGACAATTTATCTGAGTAATCTGTCAGAAAGACAGAGTTTTCAGATCCATTTTGTGCACTGGGCAACCTTGACACAGTAGAGAATCCGCTTTACAGCTTTTACAGCCCCTGGAAGAGCAAGAAACCAGCTGGAAACTGTAGCTCACGATCAGCCTTTGGAGTGAGGGGTGCACTGGAAGTGCTAAAGCAACATCTTCTGTCCCTTCCCCTCCCACTTCAGTCCAACCTCTCTAAAGGTGAAGGTGACCACAAAACACACACTGACTATTGTTCAGTATAATTACTACTCTGCACAACAAGCTCCAGGATACAAAGGAGGGGAAATTACTGCTTATCTTCCAAAGCCATCCTCTGATTGCTTTGCAGTGTGAGAAAAGGATCGAACAGATAGGGCTTTGAACTCCACAGAAAGGAGAATTTTGCAATGTTCTTAGTATGTTTCTGGCATTTGAGCAGTTAAGTACCTCCCAAATCTATTGAGCTTATCTCACTGCTGAAAATGAGGGAAGTACAGCCCCTAAATAGACATTGATCTTCATTAGAGGTGGGACAGAACAAAAGCCCTTGCTCCATAAATCCCTGAAATTTAGGAGAGTTTGGATTTGAACTTTCTGGCTTGGGCTCACCTCTGAGCTTGATAACCCTCAGCTAGGATAAACTGGTAAAGCTCCACAGAAGTCTATGGATTTATTCTGATTTATTATATGCTACTTTTCACCACCTGAGGATTTAGCCTAGGGGTATAAATGTTACATTTCTTATTTAGAGTCCAATGGAATGCTTATTTTGTTCAGCCCAGTTGAATGCTTTTTAGTGTATGTGGTACCTTGATGCGATGGTGGGAGGCGAATTGTAAATGATAACAGTAAGGGAAGGACAGGGAAAGTAGGAAAAAGATGAAGAATGGAGAAAAAGAGTGAGGAGGAAAGGCAAGAAGGGAGAGACAAAAAGGGGGTAGTTATGCAGAGTAGGCTGTAAAGCATTACCACTGTACCTGCCAAACCTGATTTCTCTTTGTACTTAATTTTCCCTACGAAGCTAAACTCCCTTTTCTCAATAAAGGTGTGTCAGTGTTTTTTGAGAAAACTTCACTGTCTGGCTGGGCATGACAGTCTATGAGAGTAGAAATCTGTGTGATCAAAGGGAAAGTCACATTGCTACAGCAATGAGGGCTGGTCTACACTGAAAAAAATCACACTCAGATGTAGTTAAGACAACCTAACCCCTGGTGTAGATAGTGCTAGGCCTATGGAAGAATTCTTCTGCTGACCTAGCTCTTGCCTCTTGGGGAGGTGGATTAACTACAGCAATGGGAGAATCCTTGCAGTCACTGTAGTGTGTGTCTACATTGAAGTGCTGCAACCATGCCGCTGCAGCCTTTAAGTGCAGACATACCCCCAGATTGTCTATTTTGAACTTCAGTTTGGGGTCCCGGGGAGCAGGACTGAGTAGATACAAGCTGCACACCTGCAGGCTAGAGCAGTTGTACACAATTCATACTCCAGCATATGGGAAGGAGCCTATCAGCCAAATATGTGAGTATCCATATTTCCAGCCCAATACTCCTCACTTTAGCATGATAACCGTTAACCATTTGAGCACAGCACGCTGCCCAACTCTGATATCTCACCAATGGGTGTATTTCCCGAGCCAGCAGATGCAGGATGAACAATGGAGGCAGCATTCTCAGACCCAGAGGGTGCCTCCAGTCACCCGAAAGCCACTCTGACAGCTAAAGAACGAGCTGCACTGGGACCCTTGCCCGGCAGTCCTCAAACAGGATGGTGACAGTGATACATAGCCCCAAGGGTGAGGATGGGTTCAGGGTAGAACTGGAACGTTTGGCTCCAAATCTGAAAGAACCTAACTTGATTCTATTCTAGAAATTGTCCAGATACGTATTTCAAACCCCCACAATTCTGGATGTTTGGCCCCACAGTGTGGTCAGTAGAGACTTTCATAAGTGCTTAATCTAGCCCATGGTTTAGGGAGACCTGTGTAGTGAGATTAAGCAGCATAGGCTGTTTTTAGTCACTACTGAGTCTGTTTGTGTCCAGCAGCCTCAATAAAGAATCCCCTTTGTACGCATTACAGCCAACTCCTCTCTCTCCTCTACTGCTAGGGTACTACAAGGTCCAGAGTTTTGCTCTGGGCTCCAAGAAAGATACAGACAATCTGATAAGTTTGGTGCTAAGCTTCCTCCACATCTAGACCTTTCCTGATCCACTGGTTTGACTGGACCCTAATCTATTTTGCTTAGCATCAGTAAACTTTACCAGGCACTTTCTAGTTATTGTTATACAGCATTTCCTGGTGGTGCTGGTTTCACCGGGAAAGGCTCTAAGCACACAGGACATTTTAAATAGTACAGTATAGCAGGTTCTCGAAACCACCAATTCAAGGAATGAGTCTTCTCTTGCTGACATCAGTTTTATGCTGGTGTGACTCCACAGACTTAAATGGAGCTACTCCCAATTTACACCAGTGCAAACAAATCAGCTCCAGCTCACCAATCTCTTCTCTTTGGAGTGCAGGTCTAAGTTTCTCCTCCCCCTTGTTCAACAGACTGTTTAATCCCCTCCTTTTCCAGAAAGGGGCTGATGGCTCTGGGACTTATTCATACTCTTTCATCCAAACTGTCTTTAGGCCTTTTTTTGCTAATGTTACCAATGGTCTGATAAAGACCTCCCGATTTGATGAGTGTCAGAATTTTAGAAACAGTTGCCACACAGGCAATGAAAAAAACACCCATTTTTAAAAGGGGTAAACACGGAGGAAGCTCACAAGTGAAACCACCAACTCTTTCCATATCAGCCACTAAACTCTGCTTAAATTTGCCAGCTTATTGGGGCAGGACCATCTTTTTGATCTGTATTTATACAGCACGTAGAACAATGGGATCTGGGTCCATGATGGGGGCTCCTAAGGGCTACTGTAGTTCAAATAAATAACAGCAGCTTTCAGTCCCTACCAAGTGGTATTTGAACTAGTGGGCTAGCGATGAACGGTTCTGCTCCCTTAACCAACCCTCCATACAAGAGGGTTGGAGACTTTTTCATGAGATCATCTGGAGGACACCTCGCCTCCCATTTGCTGTCACACTGTAGCCTTATGGTAATTGCGGATGTGGCAAAGTGCCATTGGGGAAGGATTTATGTGATTTAAGGGACTCTGGTGTGATAAATGTTACATACTTTAAAAAAAGTAGCAAATCACACTCTGCTTTTCTTCTCCCCTTCCCATCTGTTCTGTTCCTCTCCCTTCCCCTCCTCTCCGACAAGCTGCTCCTTCACCAACTAGCCCATCTTCCCCGTCCCATGGGTGTATTATCTGGCTGCCTGGTGTTCCCCTCTTCCCTACATGTCCCTCTCCTGGAGTTGTCTGACAGCTTCAGACCCCCTGGTGGCTCAGGTTCCTGACTCAGGGTGGCTTCTCTTTCTCCTCCTTTCATTGAGCAGTGAGCTTTATCAAAGGCAGCTAGAACGACTCTGCCTCTAGTCTTCGGAGAGCCTGGAGACTTGTAGAAGTGGCTGGAAACTAGGAGAGGGATCCAGCGCCATGTGACCAGCCAGCACTCTGCAGGCCACCAGCAAGTGCTCTGTGGATTACACCTGCCCCTGGAATACAGTTTGGGAACCGCTGCTCTAAACCATCCAGTCTCTAAACAGGTTCTAATTACGTGGACATAGCATGTTCTTAGGGTATAATTACTGGAGGCCATTCCCAATTATTAATAGGTCAGTGGTGTGAGCGTGCCGTAGTTTAGCTATTTGTAATGCTTGGAGTTAGGAGAGGAGCCAGGAAGAACACTAGCATGGTTAAACAAGGAAGAAATAGCAGGGAGAGTGAGGCACAGGCTGCAAAGCTAGTGGAGAAAGATTATTCCCCCCATCCCACCTTACCGGTCGAGGCCGTGTCTCCCTCAGGAAGGATTTCAGGTCCCCTCCAGCCATAAGCTCCAGCAGGATGAAGCGTGGCAGCGCCTGCAAGCTGACCCCAATACAGCGCACGATGTTCTGGTGGTTGAACTTGCTGCAGAGAGAGCGAGACTCAACTGAAGGGCAGCTTTGAATCAAAAGGCACCTTGATGTGGAGAGTCAACATACCCTACCATCGAGAAGTGTTTCCAGAGGAAACAACGCATCTGAATGAGTGTGGAGCCAGGAATGGTCTGCGATGCTACCAAGTCTAAGGTATCACTGCTGGTAGACCTAATTACTGCTTTGGAAACACTGGCCTCAGTTCTCTGTTAGTCTGTGTCTGTGCTTGGAGTGGGAATGGAGGATGGAAAGGGCGGCTTTCTGCCCACTTTGCGCTCCCTATGTTCTGGGTCTGGCACAGCCTATGGGCCCTGGGAAGCAGAGAACAGCCACAGTTCACTGTGCTTTGGGCATGCGTCGTCCTCACCCACATCTTCTACCTCCCCTCTGACTTCTCTATGCCTGGGACTGGGGTTTGCTCCAGTAGCAATACACAGACATGAGAGTCAGTTATGGAGGGGATATTACCCAGGATCCCAGTGCCACCGCTTTCAATGCCCCTTTGTGTCTCCGGCTGTTAGGGGAATGGAAAATTGGCTGCCTGGGATCTGTGACTCTGCCATTGACTCTGTGTGATCCTGGGAGGGCAAATTACTTAATGCCAACATTTTCAAAACTGTCCACTAATTTTGAGTGCCCAACCTAAGACAAACTAGGGCCTCAGTGCTCAAGGTTGGGCACTCAGACCTTAAAGCATCTAAACTCAATGAACCGTTTTAAAAACATTAGCATCAACCTTTCTGAGCCTCAGTTTCACCACCTGATTTTTTTTAAAAAAGAGAGAATAGTGCCCATCTGCCATTGTCAAGCACTTTGATATCTTTGGGTGAAAAGTGCAGTATGAATGTACTAACAACATCTCACAGAGCACTTTTCATCTTGTAGGACCTATGCTTTGCCATGCATAGCCTACATAAGCCCCTCGTTACCTTTTATTCACACACCTGATAATAAGAGCTTCCATGAGGAAATCTAGCTCATCTTGCTCTGAACACATCTCTGGCAATGTCTGGAAAAGACCGGACAAGAAGGGAGAGAGAGGTTTTAGTTTCATGATTGTAGAATCCCAGAAAAAAAAGGCTATAGCGATCCCCTTCTCTCCACAAGAAACTCTCACACCAAGCTAATTAACATGCCAGACTTGGTTGTGAAGCCCTGTTGGCAGGCATGGGGGATTTGCCATTAGATCAGAACATTGGTCCATCAAGCCCAGTATCCTCCTCCTAGCAGTGGCCTATGGCCAGATACGTCAGAGGAAGAAGAAACATCCCATAATGCAAACAGTTAATTGCACAATGCTGTACATATTGGGGACTCTTATCATATTGAATGTGATATAATGCCTAGACAGATTCTTTCCTGACCATGAAAATCAGTTACTGCTCTCCTGGAAATCTGCATCTGATGCTCGATTTCAAGGATGGATGTCAACAATCATAGTTTGTACTAACAGATCTTCATCTGACTCCACAGACCAATCTGGGAAGAACATTTACCACACTAGCCACAGAGCCATTTGCCTAGTTGTGCTGATTGAGCTGCTCACTGTTTTTGTGCTTGGCACTCTGCTTCCAGCTACTCAACGTGATTCTTCTCAAAATTGTGGACACGCACCCTTATGTCTGTGGCACTATGCAATGTGATCAGTTGCCAGTTGCTCAAAGTTTGAGTCAGAAATGTTCATTTTGTGGCAGATTTTGTTTGAGGGCATCTTACAATTGCTGGAGCTTAACTGGGACTATTCAACCTGTTATAATAAATGGGCCTCAGGCATATGAATTACCTGACCAGTCCATCTCAAGTGGGTGCAGATCAAATAAGCTCAATACCATCTAAACCAGCTTTTGCCAGGAATACTATATTGGAAACCAAGTCCTGCCATCTGATGCCCAGCAAACATCATTGGTATCATAAATGGAAACTGTCAAGATTTTTGTGTGCCACTGATAACAGGTCCATGTTTTGCACCCATAGAGCAAAGTTTTGAGGACAACAGCATTATAGACTTTGATTTTTGTCTGTAGTCAGATTCCACGTTGCTTCCAGATTTGGTGATGGAGGTAATCATATGCAGCATTGGCGTTCTTAATTTGTGTATCCACTTTGTGGTCAATTGTTGCTTCATTGTCCAACATGCTAGCGAGATAAGTGAACTGTTTGATGACTTGGAGTGTGGTACTTTCCAAGATCACTGATGAGTCTTGGTAAGATTGTTGAGGAGCTGGCTAGTATATAACCTCGCTTTTCATTTGCTGATAGTGAGCCCAAAGTTACAAGCCACCACAGAAAAGTGCTTTGTAAGATCTTGCTTCAAGGTGTGCCATCAAGACACAATCATTAGCATACAGCAACTCCTGGTCCAATGCATCTATCAGATTGATGTTCGCATGTAAATAGGAAAGACTGAAGAGCTTATCCATGCAGAAACATATTAATATGCCATTTCAAGACCCACAAAGGACTTCTGTAACATCACAGCAAAGAATAGACCAGGGGTCTCCGAACTTTGAGAGACGAGGGCTATATTAGATTTTTGAAGGGGCTCCATGGGCCGAAGTGACTGTGGAAAAAATTCAATATATGCAAATATATGCAAAAATACCACCCCACCCCCACTCCTCTGGCCGCTTCTGTGACCCACCCCTGCCTTTGCTCCTCTGGCTGCTGCCGTGGGGGCACTCACCCCTCTGCACATGGGGCCGCCGGCAGCAGCTCGCAGGGTGGTGGGGAATGGCTTCTTCATGTGCCTGCTCAGCTGGAGGGCCAAACAAATAGAAGCCGCGGGCTGGATCCGGCCCCCGGGCCGTAGTTTGGAGACCCCTGGAATAGACCAAAAAGGCTAGGAGCGAGGACACCTCCTTGATTTATCTTGCTTGTGATTGGAAATGGATTTGTTACATCACCATCAATACTAACTCCTTCAGCCACGCCTTCATGGAATTGTTCAGTGATGTTAATATATTTGTCTGGACATCCAAATTTAGCGAGCAACTTTCAGAATGCAGTGGGGTTGACCATGCTGAATGCCTAAGAGAGTAGTTCGAGGTTCTTTTATATGGTCTAACACCCTCACACACTAATGTGCATTTCATTAACTCAATAGACAGGAATGCTACCATCCAATAGTGACCCCTCCAGCTGTGCGAAGAATGGTATTGGCCGGAACTGAAGGGGAGGCTTGCTCAGCCCTTTCAGGATGAGAAGATGATGGCTATGAAGTAGAGACTTGATGATCAGGATAGTTCAGAGTGTAGAGGGAGGGAGCTGTAGAGGGACTCCTCAGGGTTTCCCCAAAGTGGTAAATGAGCCCACAAGGCAAGAAGGGAAGAAAGAAAGGTTATACAGGCCTATCGTTGTGTATGTGGTCCTTTCTGTTGAGCTGCACTATAATGGAGCAGACATGGAAGTGCATGCCACCTTCATAGATCAGCACTGCTGCGCATCAGTTACACATAGCGGAGGACATCATGCTGCAGAACTGAAACACTAAGTTGGCTTCCCAGGCAATAAGCTGCCTTCCAAAACCGAGAGGATGCAAGTTACCACAGTTCATTAGTGGCTGTTTTATAAATTGTAACAGCTGAATGATTACTCACTCAGTGCACAGGGCTCTAGTATCCCCGTTGCTGGAGCTCATCATTACCAGCTATGTGTTAGCTTCACTTACAGGAATGTCAGACACTGAAGAATTAAGTGGTCAGATGGTAATAGACGCAAGCTGACAGATTGGAAATAAAGCTCTCTGTAATGCAATTTCTCATTTGAATAAGGTTGCGTCAGCTGGATTAATTTCTCAGAAATTCTGAAAATAAACAATCTTGTTGATGGACATGATGCCTGCAGTACCAGAAGAGGCCATGGGAGCATGGCTAGTGGTCAGGGCAGGGGATTGTGAATGATGCAACATGGCCCATGGCAAAGATAGGGTACTGGATTAGGGAGTCAGTAGATCATGTACAACAGGCACAGTGATACCTATTGTCCTTTGTAAAGGGCTCTGGATGAAAATCGCGATATAAAAGCCAGGCATTATTACTCTGCCCAAGGAAAATCATGTCACCTGTTCTGTGCCCCATTGTCCCATCTGCAAAACAGGAACAATACACACCTACCTTCCAGAGGTTTGTGAGGCTTAATTCTTCAGTGTTTTTATAATGCTTGGAGGCCCATCGATGAAATGTCACACAGTGTTACTATTGTGACTATTCACATATTGTCACTTACCTTCACGGCCACCTGCAAGGGACTGGGGTCACTGGGGATCCCCACCACCTGACCTTCATATACTTCGCCAAAGGCTCCATGGCCCAAACCTCTGAATAAACCAGAAAAAATAAGGAGGTTTTAATGCAGAGCATGCACACTGTCATGTTCTGAACACAGGAAACAGAACATGGCTAATGCTTCTTTGACAGTAAACTATAAAGAACTGAAACATCAGTCTTGGCCACGCTATTGGTGGCACTCTGAACATTTGTGGGAGCATGGCTCGATTTCCAATCTGGATTTTGTCTATCTTTGACCTACCATGTAAAAAAGTGCTAGGGGAGGTGGCCCTCAGAAGTAACAGCTTGTGGATCCTTAATGTATAATAACCCATTCCCGAGTCACTGACAACTTGGGGGAAAGTGATCTTGAATGCTTGTGGATCAATGTCCTAACAGATAAAGCACAAGATGGGGTACTAGTAAGTGTTTGCTGCTGAGCACCAAATCACACTAGGGAACAAGATGACGGGCATCTTATATACGTCTCTAAGGTGTGTAGAAAAAAAATCTACATGATCACTGGAGATTTCTATGTGAGTGACATATTCTGGAGGAATTCTTTATTAGACCTTGTCTTAACAGATAAAGAAGAACTGATCACAAAATTAAAAGTAGCTTAGGTACAAGTGATCATGGCTTGATCCCATTTATAATTTAAAAGCAGACTAGTAATAACATATAAATATACACACCCACCCACAAACATGTGTGTATATATCATCTATATCTGTGTGCGCGCGCGGGGGCTTTAATAGGATCAGTTTCACAAAGCTGAAAAGAGTGCTGAATCAAATTAGCTGGGAGGAAGAATTTAATCAAAAAAACATGAATTATAATAAAAAACACCATCGCACCATCGAGGAAGAAAGCTGTGCTGGTTAAAAAACTGACCTGGTTTTGAAAGGAAGTGAAGGCAGCTATAAAAAATAAATATAATACATATAATTACAAATGGAAGAAGGGGGAAGTTGATAGTAATGAATATACACCTGAAGTTAGAAATTATAGAAAACTGATAAGGGAAGCCAAGAGACACAAGGTGAAATCTGTGGCCAGCAGAGTTAAGGACAATAAGGATTTTTTTAAAAAACATATTAGGAATAAAAAGAATCCTGAAAATGGTATTGGCCCATTACTTGATGGAGATGGTAGAATTACCCATAATAATACAAAAAGGCAGACGTGTTCAATTAATATTTCTGTTCTGTATTTAGTGAAAAAATGGACAATATAATCTCATCATATAGTGATGATAACACACTTTCCATTATACTAGTATCTGAGAAGACAACTGAACAGAAGCTAATGAAGTTGGACTCTTTAAAGTCAGCAGCTCTGGATAACATGCATTCAAGAGATTTAAAAGAGCTGGCTGAACAGCTTCCTGGACCATTAACATTGATCTTCAATAAGTCTTGGTGCACTGGGGAAGTTCCAGAAGATAGGAAGAAAGCTAATCTTGCACCAGTTTTTAAAAAGGAGAAAAAGGGGGATAGGTCTGTCATCCTGACAGTGATCCTGGGCAAGATAATGGGGTGGCTGGTATGGGACTTGATTAATAAAGAATTAAAAGTTAAAGGAGGGTAATGTAATTAATGCAAATCAACAGTAGTTTATGGGAAACAGATCCTAACTCACTTGATAGCTTTTTTTTTTAAAATGAGATTACAAATTTGGTTGATAAAGATATAATTCTGATGTAATATACTTAGTCGTCTGTGAAGTAATTGACCTGGTACCGCACAACATTTTGATTAAAGATTAGAATTATGTAAAATTAATATGGCATATATTAAAGGGAATAAACACTGGCTAACTGACAGGTCCCAAAATAATTGAATGGGTGTGTATCCAGTGGGGTACCACAGGGCTTGGTTTTTGGCCCTATTCTATTTCACATTTTTATCAAGAATCTGGAAGAAAAAATAAAATCATCACTGATAAAGTTTGCAGATGACACAAAAATTGGGGGGAGCGATAGATGATGAAGAGGACAGGTCACTGATTCAGAGCAATCCAGATCACTTGGGGAACTGGACACAAGTGAACAATATGCATTTTGACATGGCTATAGAGTATTCATATGTGCACATCTATGAACAAAGAATGTAGGCCGTATTTACAGGAAGGGAAACTCTAGTCTGGAAAGCAGTGACTCTGAAAAAGATTTAGGGGGTCCTGGTGAATAATCAGCTGAACACAAACTCCCAGTGTCACACTGTGGCCAAAAGAGCGAATATAATCCTGGGATGCATAAATAGAGAAATCTCAAGAGGTGTATTTTACCTCTGTATTTGGCACTGGTGCAACCACTGCTGGAATAGTGTATCTGGTTCTGGTGGCCACGATTCAAGGCGCATGTTGATAAATTTGAGAGGATTCTGAGAAGAGCCACGAGACTAATAAAAGGATTAAAAGACAAGTTTTCTAGTGATAGACTCAGGGAGCTCTCTCAAACAAAGAGAAAGTTAAGGGTTGACTTGATTAGTCTATAAGTACCTACATGGGGAACAAATATTTAATATTGGGTCCTTCAATCTAACAGAGAATGGTAGAACACGATTCGATGGGTGGAAGTTGAAGCTAGACAAATTCAGTCTGGATATAAGGCAGTGAGAGTAATTAACCACTGGAATAAGTTACCAAGAGTCTTCTCCATCACTGACCATTTGAAAATCCAGATGGGATGTTTTTCTGAAAGTTCTGCTCTAGGAATTACTTTGGGGGCAGTTCTATGGCTTGTGCTACATAGGCAGTGAGACCAGATGACCACAATAGTCCCTTCTGGCCTTGGAAACTAGGAACTATGCCCAATGAAGCCAATTGGCTGGAGTGAACATGTTGTCACAGCAGCACATAGCATTGTCCTCTTATGCTAGTACAAGGACAGTTTTTAATTTTAGTCTGTTTGCTGTGTAACTCAAAAGTGAGCCAGAAAAGATGGGCCTATCATGGATACACTGTTCATTTCATAGTCATACTCTAAATTTGCTAACAACTCCTCATACAATCATACATCTCACTTAAAGAAAGCATCAAATGAGAGGCTGTGTAGTACAGCATGCTATGTAAGTGCTACAAATGGTTACTGTAGATGTTAACATATTATGAAGAAGGTTTGAGGTTTAATTATGAAACAAGATAGAGAGAAAAGCAACTAAATAAATCTTACACTCCCTCAATGCACATTTTTCCCATTGTGCTCACTATAAAGTTCTGTGCCATTGCTTATTCTGGTTGTCAATCAATGAAAGTTAAAGCACTAAGTGCAACAGCCACCACATCACATGGGCATTATTGGCTCAGGTACACAGCATAACACCACCACGGTGAATGTAGCGAGATGGAAGCTGCTGGAATCCCCTCTTCAACCACTGAGGTGTTCAGCTTTGGCAGAAGCAAGCTCTCCCTTGATACCTCTGTTCCTCAGCTCTGACATGGAGGGGGCTTTCTCGGGGCTCTCTCTTGCAGCAAGACACTGAGTCATTCACTTCTAGGGCACCGGTTTGAAGCAGGCCCAGACTGATGACCAGATCGAGTGGGTGCTGGGTGGTCTGCGTTTCACTGAGCTGGTGGCCTTATTCCAGCTCTAAATGGCTCCTCTGTGGATGGTCTCAGCAGATCATAGAGACTGAACTCCCCAGATCACTGTCCCTCCCCCTAGATAAGGTGAAGGTACGTGTCTTGTGGGTGAAACTGGGGGAAGCTTGTGCTATTGTTGTCCATGCTGTACCTGTTCTGTAGATACAGTTCAATTTAGAGTGGCTTTACTTATTGCCAGGATAAACAATGTTACATTCTTGGACTGTCAGGCCTCAGCCCTGGCAGCTCACCCACTCTGCAGAGTCAAATTGCATGTGGCTTGACTGCAGCTATCAATTATTCCCAATAAGTGTCAGCCTGAAACATTGTTCTTTGCAACACTTACCCACCCTTTGTAAAATGGGGATATAAAACAGAGCTCTATGGCTCATAAACCTATCCCTCCTCCCACATCAATTCCCAGCTGTTTCCTTTACCCTCTGTGGTAAAGGCATTTGGCAACACACATTTCATTGGGAAATCATAACTTGTGACAAGTGAGGTATTAGATATGACAGAGGAGCCCAGCAGTACTTGACAGCACAGTGAGAGGGGTAGTGGATGTTGTGGGCTTTATCTCTGTTGTATCTCAGGGAGGATTTTAGAAATACAAGCTCCTGAATCTTCCATATCCTCCTGCTTCTTAATCCTGTCTTTTGGCTTTGTATCTAAGATCATGTAGTATTGGTGTCACATCATATCCGCTATGGGGGAGGACTCTATCCTGCAATAGTAGAGGGGTTGGACTTGATTCTGCCGGTCTTTCCTGGAGATGATCCACAACCCAAGCCTCCCCTAATCTTTTTAAAAGTTCTGATCCAGATCCTAATGTGGCTCAGGCCCACAGATGCACTTCCCCATCTCTGGTTTTTATAGTCCAAGATCCACTGTCCGGGTAGCATCTAGATTCTCATCGCTCACTGCTGTTGTTGCAGTTGCTGATGTCACTCTCATTGCCAGGAATTCCGTCACAAACTTCTAAAGAACCTCCTCCAATCCCCAGGCTCCTCATATTACATCAGTTAATATTTGGTCTAAACACAAGGGGTATTCTGCAAAGTGTTTGAGAGCCTGGAAAAAAGATCTCTGGGGTCTGAATTGCTGGGCTTCATAGTGATAGTTCTTCACTTCCTTCTACAAGACAGAAGATGAACAATGTGCTTATGAAAGGCTAAGGAGACCTAGCTGGAGTCCAGTCCCTCAATGGTCATGTGGTAAGTATGGAATACCACCCTATCAGCGATAGTTCTTATGTGTGTCCAAGAGTAGGGACGTGTATGTGAATGTATAAAAAGCATGAGAATGTGAGAGAAAGATTTTGTGTGTGCGCGTGCATGCGTGTGTGTAAGAGTGAGAGTATATATGAGTGCATGGGGTTAAGTATGGGAAGGCAAACAGATTAGCATACCTTATGAGGGAGATATTTTTCCGAGGCACCTCTTTGAGATCACTGATGGAGGTAGTCTTTCCTGCAAAGCAGTAGTTGGGATTGTAGTCAGTCATAATAGTGGAGGTGCGCAGCCTGCTCAGTTTGTACTCGGGGCTCTGTAATTCCAACTGCATGGCTTGCAGCTCTTGATGTTTCCTGCGGTACACTAGAAACAGAGCACAGTGAATCAGAGAGGCAGACTGCCCTGTGAACATGAAGGCACCCAACACAAAACATACGTGCTGTGGAACTGGTATAGTGTTCAGACTCCAGTGAATCAAAATAAATGGGGGCCTTGTCAACTATCTGTACTTGTGTACATGCAGAAGTCTGGGTGCTTCTCCAAAATTCAGGCTGAATTTACACAACTTGTTCGATTTAGAAATCAGGCTAACAAGCTCACTCATGAGTTTCTAGTATTTTTTGATTTGAAGAATAGAGTGAAATCCACTAACAGTGAACTCTGAAGTAAGAAATCTGTTTTGTTAGAGATTGGCCTTCAAAGTATCCAGATCCAACTTTCCCAAAGCTCAAAGGCATTTGGATGCAGGGTTTTGGTTAAGCACCTAGCTTATGAGGAAGTTGAATAAAAGTCCATACTTAGTAGTGTTGTATCACAATGTTCACACTGAAATCTCTTTAGAAGTAAAATCTCTCCCCTCACAACGAAGCTGTATAAATAAAATGACTTCACTTTATGAAACTCCCTCTTGATTCCCATAAGCATGAAGGGTAAGTGTAAAATTTTTAAAGAAACCCATCCACTTGATCAAATGTTTCTAAACCTCAGACATGGTTCAAATTTGGGGGAAACCTGAGATCAGTTTTTACAGTCTCAGAATCAATTCACTCAGCTGTTATGTTGGATCTCCCGTGGAAGACAGGCATTTCTTAGGAAATCATAGACCAAAGCTAGTCTTCCTGTGAAAGTAATCTGAGTTCCACGTGTAAGTTTAAAAAGTAGGACCCAATCGTGGACAAGCCCAAAAGTAATTTTGCCACTGACTTCAGTGGGAGCAAGACAGGCCCAAATGACCTATTATCAAGCTCTCCTAGTTCTACTTTCACCTTATCATTGCTCTTGCTTTGATTACTCGTGATCTCTGCTCATTCCTGAAATGAAATGATAGGAATGGCCCAAAAGAATTTGGTTATTCTTCTATTCCCTGAAAAGTAATTAGATCCTTAAGGAGACACCATAAGAACAGCAACTGTTCATCTGAAATCATGTGTGTGTATTAACAGCAACACTTGAAATCCTTAAACTGAAATAACGACACAAACTAATTCATTAGTCACCATCTGATCTTCTAGTGTGTACTTTTTTTAAAAAAAAACATTTCCCTCAGTGTGGACAATGGAAGGAAACTGGCTAATTTGACTCATGGGTTCTCATGCATTAGCACAATAATCTTCCTATGTCTAAAGTAGGAACGTAGGCAGGGGATTGTTAAAAAAAAATTAAAAAAAGATGTAACTGAAATTCTGACAAAGGCCAGAAACACCCACGTGTTATTACACCATAATGTAAAACTGGAATCTAGGCCAAAGTTTTCAAACTAAACGTAAGCACTTAAATGCATATTTTAGGTACTCTAAATGAAAAGAGGCCTGGTTTATTTTAAAGTGCTGAACACTCATAGCTCCCTTTAAAATCAGTTGAAATTGGAAATTGTAGTCTGACATTTTTACACCCAAACCACACAACAGTCTCTCCTTAAGGATGCAATCATGAGAAGTATTGCAATGCTGCAGTCAGTCACTGGAAGGACCTTGCAACTAGCTAGTAAAGAAAAGGAAAACAAAGATGGTATTTTAATTATACCTGGGTATCCATTTGCTGTCTGCTGAAATATAAAGTATAAAAATATTGCTCAAACTAAATTCTTCCCCTACATCTTCAACTTTCCCTTCACAATGAAAAATGCCCCTAAACTGGTTGTTTTGGTTAAAAACATTTATCAAAAAAGAAAACACATGGGCTTTCATTTATAAAAACCCAACACAGCTTAAAGCTTGAGTCCTAATGCCAACGTTCTTGGCTGTACTAGACATGGCTGAGGTGGAAAGCACAATATGCCACAACTTTTGCTGCTCTATGCACATTTTGCTTTATGAGACACTCACCTATCATGATCCCGGAAAAAGCCAGAATGAGGGCAGCAACCAGTGCTGAAGTCACTACAGACAAGACCAACGAGAGGGGGAGATGAGCCACGGGGTCAGCTGAAAGAGACGCATAAGGAAGGGGGAGTTACTTGTTTTAATTGATCTCCCTATGGTCAGGCCCGCCTATAGCAATTCCAGGCCTCAGGGCAGAACAGTCGATGGGCTCCCATGTGTGCATGAGCCACAGACGTAGTCCGCTTGAAATTTGGGCGGTGCTGCACCTGCACTGGCTGCTGCTCAGCGAGCTGCCACATGCACTGCTATGCGCGCTCTTCTGGCACAGCCAGGCATTCCCCATGCCTGCCCGGTAGGGCTGCCAACTGTCTAAGTGTGCAAACCCAAGGACCCTTGCCCCACCCCCTATCCCACCCTTTCCTGAGGCCACGCCCTGCCTTGCCCCTTCTGAAGCCCCACCTCCTGCCCACTCCATCCTCCCTCCCTCTGTTGCTCGCTCTTCCCCACTCTCACTCACTTTCACCAGGCAGGGTTTGGGGTGCAGGCTCTGGGAGGGAGTTTGGGTGTGGGAAAGAGTGTGGGGTGCAGCGTCTGGGAGGGAGTTTGGGTGTG
>ML677362.1:5040528-5134452 GCA_007922305.1 Dermatemys mawii
GTGGGAAAGAGTGTGGGGTGCAGCGTCTGGGAGGGAGTTTGGGTGTGATGGGGGTGTGCGGTGTGGGCTCTGGGAGGGAGTTGGGGTGTGAGAGGGGGTCAGGAGTTGGGCTCTGAGGAGTTTGGGTGCAGGAGGGGTGCAGGCTCTGGGAGGGAGTTTGGGTGTGGGAAAGAGTGTGGGGTGCAGCGTCTGGGAGGGAGTTTGGGTGTGATGGGGTGTGCGGTGTGGGCTCTGGGAGGGAGTTGGGGTGTGAGAGGGGGTCAGGGGTTGGGCTCTGAGGAGTTTGGGTGCAGGAGGGGTGCAGGCTCTGGGAGGGAGTTTGGGTGCAGGAGGGGTGTGGACTCGGAGTTTGGGTATGGTGTTCTGGCTCTGGGCTGGGACAGGGGGTTGGGGTGCAAGAGGTCAGGGGGTCATCGCTTACCTCGGGTGGCTCCCAAAAGCAACCTGCACACCCTTCTGGCAGTGGCTCCTAGATGGGGGGCCCAGGGGATCTTCACGTGCCACTGCCCATAGGCACCGCCCTCCCAGCTCCCACAGGCCACAGTTCCCGGCCAATCAGAGTTGTGGAGTCAGCGCTCAGGGTGGGGGCAGCGTGCGGAGACCCCCTGCTCCCCCAGGGGCCGTGGGGCCGTTCCGTTCGCTTCCAGGAGTGGTGCGAAGTGAGGGTGGGCCCCTAGGCAATTGCTTCCTTTGCCCTCCGCCCCCCATCAGCGGGCCTGCCTATGATCATTTTTCAATGTAATATTTTTTTCTGTCCCTCCTTCCATTCACTCCATCTGTTGCTCTTGCACTGTAGGAAACAGAGGAGAATCTCCGCTGCGATCAACTCCCAGATCTGTGACTTCCAATGGCTCATTGTTTCACTCTGCTCAATTAAGTTTGAGCCATAAAAACAGATGGTTTTCTGTCAGGAAATTAACACACACACTCACTGGATATGAAAGCAAGGCCATAAAAACAGGGCCAGAGGGTGGCGTGGGGGGTAAAATTAAATTGTTGAGGGCCCTGAGTGCTTCCATCAATGCCAAGTTATAGTGAAAACAGGACGAAGACAAGTGCAGTATATGATCTGCTAAATGCATCCACACTTAGGCAGAAAGAACAGCTGACTACTGGTGGGGAAAACCCTAGGACACCGATGCAGTGTTAGCTGGTAACATTCCCCTGCAATACCTACCACTTAATAATATTTATGGAGCACTTTCCAAACAGGGACCACATGATAGCAAACAATGACCAGCACTACACCCATCTAAATACATCTCACTATTCCCATTTTAAAGATGAGGGAGACTGCAACATAAAGAGGTTGAACAATTTTCCCAGCTCAGTGGCAGAGCTGGGAATAGGACGAAGAACCCTGGCTTAGAGTCCCTCGCTCTACCTGCTGGACTCAGAACCTCTTCTGAATGTACAAATGTGGGGAAAGCCCAGCAGTGGGGCTCTGAGTGTAAACAGGGCAAATATACTCCACTCACCTATGCTTTGCATTCAGCTCTCAAATGAAGAACTGACTGGGATTCTCCTCCTTGCTTTCCCCTCTCCCATGATGTTTGCCCCTTCCTCTGCCTCATGCCTGTGACATGTCATCTCTGGCACTCAGGAAGCCTAACCTTAGGGTTCAGTTTGACTGGAAAATTCCAGGGTGCCTTTTCAGATTTCAATGGCAAGGGGACAACTTTCAGCAGAGGCCCTGGGGCAAACTTAGACCCCTGGAAGTTCTTGGGATTTTTGAAGGTTAAAAAAAAAATAATCCCCAAATCAGTCAGTTCCCTTCACAGTTGCAAGGGGAGAAACCTCACTGGGATTTTCCTAGGAAAAGCTGAGACTCTGAAGCACAAGACAGCAACCCCCAATGTGCCGTTGGACAAGGGGCGCTTCATCGCTCCTATAGCTGCAGATGTTCTGGCCACCTTTGCCAATCACAGCTTCCAGTGTGAGCCCTGTGGTCAATCAGTAGTGAGGGCGTGTAGCACTGGATGAGGTTGGAGCAGAGCTGTAGTTGCTTCAGCCCAGAGGACAGGTGGGTCCCTGGAGCTGGGGTGGGTAAATCAGGGAGCAAGCTCCTGGCTGCCTGTGGGTCTCTAGCTGCTGAAGGTTTCAGGGAACAGAGCAGGTCTCTGGGCCTGGAGCCCAAGCTACTCTCCAGGGCAGCCCCAGGTACAGCCCACAAGAGGGACCCTAAGGGGCTCCAGCCCCCTGCAGGTACTTGCCTTTCTCCTGGGCCATGGGCAGCACCTTGAAATTGACATGTGGGTAAGCACAGGTGGGAGAATAGAGCAACTGCCCCTGCCCCCATATACCCTACACTGCAACCCTGGTAAACTTCCTTCTTTGTTTGGGGTGAGTGAGAGTTAATTTCAGATCAGGGCTTCTCTCTTATCTGTGCCGGATACAGAGTCAATGTAACCAAAGGCTCTTAGAGGGGCACTCACCCCCACAGATCACATACTTACCCCTTCAGTGCAAAATGTCACTTAACTGCTTTGAGTGTTGCCCAGTGACCTAGGTATATAAGGCAAAACACATCAGCAGTGCTGCCCCATGTGCCAGCTTCCATGCCACTGAAGTGCACCGCGTTTTCACAGCAAATGCCAGCAACAAAGGGGATAATTAACCAGGGTCGACTTTAAAGAACGGCTATGCTTCTGTGCTGCCTTGCAGTCCAGGTCATTAAAGAGGCTTTCACTCTGTATTCACTCATAGACCTACCCATCCCAAAGGAGGCCCTTCCTCCCTGCACCTTCTTACCTACACAAGAGACGCCATCGTCAGCCAGGTCTGTCCCAGGCTCACAGAAGCAAATGACTTTTTGAGTCTCCAGATCAACACGGCACTCATCAAGCTCACAGTGGCTGCAGTTGAGGTGCAGCTTAATAGCCACCTCTCCATGCCCCTCTGTCACTAGGAAACAGATGAAAGAGGCTGAGTTGTTATTGCAGAGATAACCCAAGAGCTTTCTGCAGACAGCGACTGCCACATTATGGGATGGGAAATGCACAAGTGTATGGTGCTTAGGTGCCCCACATTGGGTGGGCTGGACCCTGTCTGAAAAACTTTTCCTGATGCCATTCATCCACATAGGCATGCGCACAGGGTGTGCCAAGTGTGCCCAGGCACACCCTAATGTCTCAAAAAAACCCCCAGTGGCTTTCAATGCAGAGTGCGGCGCCTTTAAAAAAATAAATAAATAAAATTCCCTGGGTGCACACCCTAATGAAATGTGCTGTGCACGCCTACGTTCACCCCTCTCTGCTGACGGTATCCCCACTTCTCACTGGCATCTGCATAGGGGAGAGGAAATAGAAGGAATCTCAGCTAATAGTTTCCATTTACAAAAAAAATCCCTCCGCTAAGCTGTCTTGGACACCTGCATTCTAGCCTTGTTGAACCAGCTATGCTGGTGCAATGTGGCCACACAGCCCCATCCCCTTCAGTGAATCCCCCCAATGCAGCAAAGTGTCCAGCCAGCTTTGTACTGACTCCACAGAGTACAAGGAGAATTGTCGGGCAGGCCCAGGGCATGCTGAGGCCAGGAGGAAGTGTTGCTGGAGCAGTCCTGTGCCCTCCATGCTACAGCAAGCCCCACTGAGGCTTTGGGAGTAGGGGGAGGAGATGCAAGTTAAGGCAGTCCTCAGGAGTTTCCTAGTCTGTACTGGGGCTGAACCATCCACAGCATCCCCTGGTAACCCACAGGGGGACATCAAGTTCAAGTCCTCAACTCTTGGGGCCAGCACAGACAGGGAAGGCTGCCAAGGTAGCTCACTCCACCTGCAGGAACTGGGAGAATGCCTCACTACCCTCTCCAGCAACTCTCTCAGTCTGACCCAGGAGAAGCACTGAGCACTGAAACATTTCTCATAAGATCACTTTCAGCTTCCAGTACTAGCAAAGCAAAATATATAAATCACAGGCTGACAGCTAGGGGAGAGTGGCCTGCTAGATCATCTAGTCTTTGCTCCATCCAGGACTGGAGTGTGGTTGTAGATTGCTGTAAAAAAAGACATATTCCAACTTCTTTGAATAACACACTTTTATTTCAGGCAACACACCTATCCCGGCAGTAGCTCCACAGACCCACACTTGCCACAGTTGGCAACAGTATACAACTCAACACTACAACACTCACAAATATCCTTGTTTAACTCTCTGCCTACTCCCCCTGCTGGCTGCCTTATTACACACGTAATAACAACTGGTTCCCTACGGTATTTCTTGGATTCATTGTCCAGCCCAGTTTTAAACGACGTAAGACATGAAGCTTCCATCACTTCTCGCTGTTAGGAAAATGTTTCCCCAACAGCCTCCATTTTTTACTTCACTCCCTTTCATCTCCTTATTCCTCATTGGGCTACACTAAACACTTCTCTCCTTCCTTGGTGTTCACAACCCCACTAATCTACATTTTCTAACTAAGGATCTCAAAGCTTTTCCTGACACAACCTACTCCAAACTATGAAGGAAACTCACGAGAACTGACTCCTGACCGATATCAATACCTTTTAGTGCAGGGGTGTATAAAGTACCCAGTGGACTAATAAAGGACACACCATCCTCCCCATCCATCTCTGGGTCATTGTCCGCTGCAGCATTGCCACCTATGTCAAATCAGAAGGTACCTTAACATACTGCAGTTCATTAGATCTAAAATACTGTTAAGAATTGCAACATGCAAGCAAATTCACAGTATGAAGCATCCAAATGAAAAAGGGCAATCAATCAGTCAAAATATTCAGCTGGATGTTTAATGGATGGCAGAAAGGTTTAGTGGATAGTGGTATGGACTACTGGCTTTTCACTTCTGGGATTTCGGCTTAATAACGCTTGTGGCTCTTAATTAAGCAAATTAATCTTTCGACTCAATCCCAAGCAGACCATTGCCCACTAAGCACAAACATCACCTTTAATCATTTGGATGCTGTGAAAAAACAAATTAACAGATCGTCCTATGCATTCATTTGGCTAGCAGACTGGACAATGCCAGTGCATAAGGGTTAATTCTGCACAGTTGCTGATCAGGCTATGTACTCCACCAGCACTGGGAGTAAGAGTCATCTGATCTGCTTTCTCTCCTCAACACCCTCAGGCCAGGGTGGTCCACCAGCGATGGGGGGACTGAAGGAGCGTGCATAGGAAACGTTCATGTATGCCTGGGACAAGCAGAGGATCTCAGAAGTGGGGTGAAAGACCAATATTTGATCTGTTAACATGCACAGATACCCTTCCTCCCCCCTCACAAAAAAAAAGAGTGGGTTGTTTTTCTACTTTCATCACCTTTGGCAGGGGAGAAAATAGCACACTGCAAACAAAAGTATCTTACATGAGGCATTCTGTTGAAAAAATCATTACACATAATATCATCACAATGCATGTGGTCAAGCTAGGAATTTAGGCTAATTACTTCCTTGCAGTGTTTTTGAGTTTACCATTGCCCTGATTTCAAGCCCCAGTGGAGGATAACCAGTGTTAAGAAGTCCACCACGGGTGAGGAGATGGGTGGCCACAGGGATTGATTATGGTTTGTGGAGCTGTTCACCCAATGGCGAGGGCTTTCAGTCTGGCCCATATCAGTAGTAATTCAGTGTCATTACCATCTGATGGCTGACCTGGAGGCTACTGGAAAGGAATGAGTTCAGTTCCTTGTTGACTAAAGTCACCACCATAGCTGTCATTAATTGGCCTCCCTTGTTGGCAGTGTTAGCACAAGAGCCAAGGATTGGACTATGGAGACCGAAATACCTCCCTTGCCCTTAGAGGTGATTCCTCTGTGGTTGAGGCATGCTGGTCTTAGGGCAGTGTGGAGGAAGCTTGGATTGTCACTGCTCATGCTGAATCTCCTTTAAGGCTATGTCTACACTGCACCGTTAACCCAGTAATTGGCACCAGGGTCTGAGCATCTGGGTTAGCCCTGTTCAGGTGAGAGCACTTACACAGCAAAGCCATATCTGGCTATTTCCACACTTGCCTATGTATGTCTGAGGGAATATTCCATGTTTTTTCATGCTGAGACCCTGTAGGATTTCTTTCCCAGCCAATTGTGTGAGAATTTGTCTCTCTTTCACAGGGAATGGTGGGAAGGGCATTGGAGGACTCAAATGATTTAGCCTGTGTCCTCACTGAACAGTAGGTGGGTTTCAGCCTGAGTTAAAGCGGAGTCATAGCTCTCACCAACCCACAGTTGGGTCAGCTAAACTGGGCTTAAAGCATCTCCAGACCTGGATAAAGGGTGTTTTTTCCCCCTGCATGGATGGTAATTGAGGTGAAGACTAAAACCCAGGTTAACTCTGCAATGTAGACATACCCTAAGTGTAAACACTGGCCATCAGACTCCATGGCAAAAGCCCTCAGATGCTGGTCTTGACAGCAGGAATACAAAGCTATGGCTCCTGCTTCTTCAGCATCATGGCCAAGAAATGAAATGCTCAATATATAGTCATGAGTCAAGAATCACAGCAGGATCTTGATGGCATAGTTTTCCACAATGCAAAGCCAGGATTCCAGCTGAAGAACTGACATCTGGCTATTTGCTTAAAGGCTAAACAACATAAGTTCATCAGAGCTAAAAAGGCAATACACAGACATCCTATCACATAACAATCATATATGCTAGCTATAGGAAATTTCTGAACAGTGTTTGCTGACTGTTAGCACTAAAGGAGGGGAAGGGACACCTTGAACATGAAGCCACTTTACCTATATATCCTCCGCCTCCTCCACCTGAGGAGCACCCCCCTCCACCCCCTCCGAAACCCCCTCTTGTCTCCCACCCCCACTTCTTCATGGCCTGGGGGCAGGATTTTCCTCCAGTAGCACCTTCCAGCAAGGACTTTCCTGACCACAGGAAGGAAGTGTTATCATTCCAGCCACCTCCACCACCTGCAGTTAAGAAAAGAGAAAGCAGTCCATGTAAGTTTCTGTTGCATTCAAAATATATACATATCAGCAGAATGAATGCTCATTCCAGACACGTCAGCTGCAAGGGAGATCATCATATAATGGTTAGAGAATGGGATGGGAGTCAAGACTGCTGGGTTTTAGTGCCAGTCTGCACTATGTGGCCACCACATAAACTCTCTGTGCTTCTTTTCATCCATCTATAAAAGAGGTGTAATATTGTAATTAGAGCTGGCCAGGAAATGGTATTTTTCCATGATAAATTCAAAGAGATAAAAATTTGTGTGTGGGTGTGGGAGGACATAAGATTTTTTTTTTTGAGGAAATTCTCCAGTTTTTTCATGAAAAATGAAACTTAACATTTTTTTTGTTTTCAAAAGGTTATTGGTTTTCAAAAAAATACTGAATTTTTTTCATTAAAAACATCCTAGAAAATATTAAACATTTTTCTGCAAATAAATTAATAAAAAATGCAATTTTTCTTCACCAAATTTTTTTGGTGATTGAAACATTTTGACTAGCTCTAACTGTAGTGGGCCGGCTACTGTGTATGTGCTCTATTGCCCTCTACAGGATGAAATCAGATATTCTCAAGCCTCTCTCTTCGGTCTCATATTGGTGACAGCTAACACAGAATCCCCTTTAGCTTGGGTGTAGTTGCTAGCACGTTTTGGAGCAAGAAGATTTAAGCATATCCTTGCTGTGGCTGTGAAGTTCCAAGTGGCCACAGCATGTAGCATAGTGAGAATGGTGAAGCTGGATTGACCCTTCACCACCATAGCTCTTTAGTGTTTTTATTTTAAAGTACACCTTGCTATGTGCATGTAAAAGAGGCCAGATTGAATAAGTGCACCTTGCACTTGGAGAACAAAATGGTGAAGTTTGTGATGGCCCTTAGTTCCTGCAAGAGTTCAAACCCACACTCTTGGGTTTACCCCTGAGAAAATTTGACTCCTGAACAGGTAAACGTTGTGAAGTACCTGGTGATGTCCTGCCAGTAAGTGCTTGTGGCCATACAAAGCCTGAATAACATGAGTTTGTGCAGTGGTGGGGGTGAATGGCTTCCCCAAAACTGACAAGCTATATGCAGAAACCTGAGCTCAGACTATGGGAAGTAGAGTGGATTAGGGAGAGCTAACTTTCTATTACTCTGAAATATGTTTTTAAAACAAACTTTTATTTATCTTTTAAATTAATGGACCACCCAACATAAAACATGTTTCTTTAAACAAAATTCTGACTCCTATTTCTACTACCTTGAGACATCTAATTTTCTGATATCAAAGAGTTTGTGCTCATACTCTTTCATAGCCTAAAATACTACAGCATTTCTTACTAGCACTACTGGTGCCTTTCATTTGAGGAGCTCCAAGTACATAACAAACAGTAATTAGTTAATGCTCACAACAGCCCTGGAGGTAGAGACATATTATCCTCATTTTATAGGTGGCCAAACTGAGGCCTAGAGAGGTTAAGTGACTTGCCAAACACCACAAAGTAAGTGGATGTCAAGAAGAGAATTAAGAGTCCTGACTTCCAGCCCTCTGCTCTCTATCCAGGTCCCACTATGTAGCATTAAGTTTGGAACACTAAACCCCCCATGTCAGTGCCTCAGTTCCCCATCTGTAAATTGGAGATACTAATACTTCTCTCTTTCAGACAAAGATTGGGGCGAGTTAGTTTGAAATTGTAAAAGCTCACATCTGTAAGCACTAAATATTGATAATTGTGATATTGTTTATTTTTGTAGGGTTCATGATGATTGACGGTTCAAGATCCAAAACGCTAGACATTACAGAGCTATGGAAGAGGCTTTTCGGTCTCAGGAGACAAAATAAACATATGTACATTAAAGTGAATTTCATGCTTGGGAAAGGTGCCAGACTGACTGACTGTAAGACTGAAGTCCAGTAACCACAGAACAGTACAATCCAAGAACAAAACTAGACAATATTCTGTAGGGAACAATACGTCCTGCCCATCTCTGTTTTTTATGGTAGAGACCGCAGAAGCACAAGCTACTTATAGACAGAAAATGCACCGCCCTGATGCGAGAGGGGTGGTCCCCACACCTCCGTGACTCATTCAGCCCTTGGCCTTTTTGCCAGGACTGCGAACCAGCCTGAAATATAGCCCTGTCTGCACTAGCCTGGGAATCTGTATTAGCAGTATGCTGTAGAAATGCTACATGATTTCCATGTCTACAGGGATGTCTTCCCTATGACGACAATGGTTTCTGAGAGTCTCACATTTTCGCATCTTATGTTCTGTCCCTCAAAGATTTGCTGAGACAAGATGGGTGCACTAATATCTTTTACTGAACCAACTTCTGTTGATGAATGAGATAAGCTTTGGAGTTTACAAAGAGCTCTTCTTCAGGTCTGAGGAAGAGTTTCTGAACAGAGTAAATGTTCCTTACCTGCAGCTCCTGAATTTCCATTCAGCCCTGGAACAGATGAATCATTCTCCAGTCTTTCTGGATGAAAAGTATCTGTTTTGGCCCTATAGGCCCTGCCACCACCTCCTGCTGCAATTATCAAGGGGATTGGCTCTCCATTCTCCATCTTAACAGGGTGAATTGAGAAATGAAACTGGGATTTACGCTGTGTCAGACATGCAAATACAAGTTCATCTCACACGCTAGTTACTTCGTGTTGCACTAAGCAAACCCCTAGGACTGCTGAGCAGTCCAAATTACAATTGCATTATTCACATACCTGCATCCAAAGATTAATGGATACTACTAATCGTATCATGTTCAGTGGAGAATAGCAGCTTCGATGGCTATATGTATTGTGCACGACAGTGCTCTCGGCTCTTGTAAAGCATATAATGTTACCCTGTATGATGTAGTATCTCAATTACAAGAGCTCTAAGGTACACTGCTCTGTGTAGTGCAGTACAGGGGATTACCACTCTGGGACTACTTGAGTGTGCAGAGTTACTAGGATATGGTGCAAGTCTATTGATTTGAAGCATATTGAAAACACACAAAATTGGGATTTGGGATGAATGCTGATTGATTAGCCAACTTTAGATAAAATGTAAATGACCTGCAGTGAAGATCAATGGTCTTTGGTTGAAAGGCTACACCTACAGCAGAGCATAAAGGCTGATCCCAATTTGTTCATATGCCATAGCACAGCAGAAGTCAAAGGCTACAAGGCCTTGTATATTCTGCGATTTCACAGCTCAAGAAACTGCCAGGAAATTGACCCCTTGGACAGAACTGTGCTCCAGAATCTCAGGTCACTTTAAAAATTATATTTTCAGTTCTCGTGATTGGAAGGTAAACCTTAAAAATGTGAACAGAATGTAAACTGATTTAATGACCCTGCCTGAGTCAGCACACAGTCTTAGCAAAAGCTCAAAGAGGTATGAACAGGGCCATTCAGCCCAATCACAGCTCAGGACCTCTGTGCACCACAGCCATAAATTGTAAATGTAAGTTATATTTAAGCTCACTTTAAGGATCATTTACACTGTCAGAGCAGTTTAAAGGGTCCTTAGTGTAAGTGAGAGTCAGGCCTGGAGAGTTCTTGGTGCTCCAGGGTACGTTGTAGGCGGTACTTACTAAACAAAGGATGGCATTCACGTAAAAGTCATTTTTATGTAAGAGGATATAATAGCTATGTTCCTGTACCTTAAATATATACGTTGCTCCTCCCCCTCCACCACCTCCTCCTGCCCATTCATGGACACTCCTGTTCATTCGAATCTCCTCCTCAATCACGTTATTCTCTCCAATGCATACTTTCTGTATAACATGGTTAGTCTGCAAATAGAACAGCAAGTCTGAGTTCAGACAAGGAGCCTCCATTTTGCTACACACACAAAAAGTAAGCTCATCCGCTCCAAAGGCCTCATACTCCTCCTTCCCCTGCATTTGCAAACCAATGGTCCAAAAGGGCTTCCACTAAAACCATTGACTTCAAAGGGAGCAGAAGCAGGCTCACACACTCCTACCAAATTGTCACCTTTTTCTCTGCTACTGGCCAGAGGAATTTGTGGCTTTTAAAAACTGAATCCCTTTAAAATGACACAGGTGTGAACCTTTCAAAATTTTGGGGGGTGCTCAACCCCCGGCTCTGTCCCAGGCCCTGCCACAACTTCACCCCTTCACTCAATGCCCCACCCGCACCCATTCCAGCCCCTGCTTTGCCCTGCCTTTTCCCACCCAGTTCTACCCCTTCCCCTCAACATGCCACGTCCTCACTCCTCCCCTTTCCCTCCTAGCCTCCTGCACACCGCGAAACAGCTGTTTATGGTGGGCTGGAGGTGCAGGGAGGGAGTAGGAGGTGCTGATCTGCAGGGCCCACCAGCAGGTGGAAGGTGCTGGAGGGGCACTGCTGATTGTGGGCCTGCTAGTAGGTGCTCAGCACCCACCATTTTTTCCTGTAGGTGCTAAGAGCCATTGAACCAAACTGCAAACCCTTTATATGATGGAAGCCACTTCAAGCCAGCACCCCTATTTCCAGCACTGATGCACACACACATGCTAGCTCTCATTGAGCTGGCCTAAGTATAAATAGCAGTGTAGCTGTGCTAGCATGGGTATCAGCAGCAAAGGCACAGCTGAGTTTTGCAGAGAAGAAACCTGCTGGAAACAGGCGGGTATGGATTCGGCACAGCTCAGCCCCCCTTCCACTGCTGCTGCTACTACAGCCACACAATTCATACTCATGCTAGTTCAATTACGTGTACACAAGGAGGGGAATCGCAACCTTAGTGTGCATCAGAATGCAGATGTAGACAGTGCGAGCCCCTTCCACTTCTTACCTGTAACAACAATAATTTGGGTTTCCCCTAGTACTTTTAACCCACAGATTTCCATAGGCTTTACAAAGGCAGTATTGTTACTATCTGCATTTTACAAATTGGGAAACTGAGGCACTTGGAAATGACATGATTTGCTCCAAGTGACACAGCAAGTCAGTGGCAGTCAGGAATAGAATTCAGGTCTCCTGACTCCAAATCCAGTGCCCTAGCCACTGAGCCATACTGCCAACGTGTTTCAGCTAAAGGAACCAGCTAAAGATAAAACCTCATTACCAATCAGTGCCAAATGCCAGTTTTTGTGGTGTACAGTTGTTCATTAGGCAATCAGCTGAGTCCACACCAGCTCATTTCATATAGATCAACTGAGAGTCATAATTACCGTCCCTAACCTAGGAGAAATAACAGTAATTTGGTGACTAATTATGTGCACATAGTTCACACCTCTTGTCCCACTAAAGTCAAACAGAACACTTGTGTGTGGGTCCAATGAGCACGACTTAGCTCTGCGGATTTACATTGGTTGGAACTTCGCTATTAGTTATTCTACTTTCTGGTTGTCACATAAGTATCTGTCTCTCAATTTCTATCTTGTTTATACTGGGCTCAACACTGTGGTAATGCACCTTAATGGAAATATTTACAGATAATATTTGTCTAAATATAATCATCCCTCTGTATCTTCCAGCTCTCTCACACAAGTATTTTATTGCAGGAGAAGAACTTGATGCAAGCATCTTTCCAATTTAGAACTGAAGTGTTTTGTTTACCATAAAGTGGACACAAAACTTGCCTGCTGAGTACCACAGGCACAATTAAAAATCCACTTCAGGCAAGAATTTGATTCAGAGTTTGGAAGGAGATGATTAACAAAATGACAAAGTGCAATGATCCGGAGAGACCACTAAATTACAATTGGATTAAAAAAAAAAAACACATCTTCATTGCAAAGGCATAGCTGATTACAATCCAATCAAGTAAAAGTCCCTTCCACAAGTCAATGCAATTTCTTTGCTGAGATGAAAGAATTACATTATCACTCAATAAATTCTTGCTAAGATTACAGTGGCCTGTAATTTAATGACTCCATATATTATATTGCACTGGAATGGCCTGATTATACATGTGAAAGTCTGAGTTAGGACATATTTGATTCTAAAGGGCTCTTACATTAACCGTGTGTGTATATGAGTCCATGTATGTGGCGGGAGGATATTATTTTTTAGCATTTTTAGCATTTTCTGCAATATTTGGCCTTGGGGCCCCCAGACCCTTTCACTCTCCTGCGTGCATCCTCCTTCCCTTCCCTGCTGAAAGTCCGAAACGGGCAGCAATTCTTTGGTTTTGTGAACCTCAGCCGCAAAACAAGTGTCACCGCCAAGAATCCTGCAGAATACTAAACATCCAGATCAAAAGCTGTGGTGAAATTTCACAGGATAATGCTTAATTTTCCTCCATCAGGGCTTCCACCCAAAGAAAAGAATTTTCAAAAATATCTTCGCTACCACAACTCTTAGCAGTAGTAATGGAAGGTGATCATCTTGTAAGCAATTTGTAGTGATTCTTAGTAACAGTGGAAGTTGGATTGATTCAGCAGGAATGCATTCAGCCTCCCCCATGCGCAAACAAAGCCTGAGCAAAGGGTCTTTGTGTGGTGATCTGTGTAGGATTTGAGGGGCTCCTATCAAAGATGGGGCTGAGGTTGGAAGGAAGGGAAAACCCCAGACTTGGGGCCAAACTTAAAGAGTTTCTCCCAGATTAATCTGTTGGGAAAAGAGTGGGTGAAGTTGTCCTGTCCCTTCTGCAGAATGAAAAAGGGATTTGGTATTTAAAACTAAAGATTCCTGGAGATGCAAGCAGATCCACTGGGGGCTCCACTCTTTCATGGTAGGACTGCAACATTAGGCCCTTACAGGTATGCCTACACAACAATGAAACACCCGCAGCTGGCTCAGGTCAGCTGACTTGGGCTCAGGCCGCAAGGCTGTACAATTTTTATGTAGATGTTTGGGCTTGGGCTGGACCCGAGGCTCTGAGACCCTCTCCCCTCGCAGAGACCCAGGCCCAACAGCCCAAGCCTCATGAGCCTGACATGGGCCAGCAGCAGATGTTTAACAGCACTACAGACGCACCATTAATATTAAGTCACTAGCAGAAATCTTACATCTGTAGTTTGAATTACTCAAACCAAAATCCCTAAATTCAGATAGTTGTAATATTAAAAGATCCCAGTGCTGGAAAAAGTTCAACATGAGACAGAAATGGCGATAACTTACACTAGGGCAGGCATCTCCTCCTTGCTGGCCCACCAAGATGTATAAGGTATCATCCTTTTGGAGGTCAAAAATCCCCAGTATGGACACACCATGAGACCTCACCATAGTATTCTTCCCTCCTTTCCCACCAGCTGCTCTGTAGCCTGAGATGCTGTAAAGTTCAACACGAGACAGAAATGGCGATAACTTACACTAGGGCAGGCATCTTCTCCTTGCTGGCCCACCAAGATGTATAAGGTATCATCCTTTTGGAGGTCAAAAATCCCCAATATGGACACACCATGAGACCTCACCATAGTATTCTTCCCTCCTTTCCCACCAGCTGCTCCGTAGCCTGAGATGCTGCAATGAAAAGAAAAGATAAAAGCCTGATACCAAATTGCTCCAAATGGGTGTAAGCAGTAGGTGGCAATGGGTATAACATAGCTTATTTAAGTGAATGTCAGTACATTAGTGCTCATAGTGAATGCATCTGGCATGTATCTTTCTGGGAAAGGAAAGTTCTGTGGCTAGACCATATCTGGTGCAGATAGTAGCAGCCATGAAACCTACCGTGTACAAGGTGTGCATGGCATGGTGTCAGGAGTAAAGTAGTGCCAGAGGAGGATAGAAACAGAAGGAAAGCAGCAACAAAAGTTGCATACAGAAGGAAAAAAGCACCAAAGGTTGCAGGTTCTCATCTACGTGCCTCTCTTCAATGCCCCAGAGAACTTCATCTTTGAGAAACCTTCACAATGGACAGACTGGAAGTAGTATTTTGCAAGGTTTGGAATTGCTACCAAACTCCACAAGGAAACCGAAGACTACAAGTATGCTCTTTAATTTATGCTATGCGAAAACAGGCAGAGAATATCTTTAAATCCTTTCATTTTACTAAAGATATCACAATGAAGACTATAAAGGGATTCTGGCTATAGTTGATGCATACTTTATACCCCAGAAAAATGTGGTTTATAAAAGAAAATGTTTTCACCAGAGAATTCAAGGACCAGGGGAAAGAACTGAATCTTTTACAAGAACTTTGCATGTATTGGCTGAAAACTGCAAGTTTGGAACAGCAAAACATGAAAATATCAGGACTTGTCTCCACTTACCAAGGGACGGATGGGTGGCAATCGATCCACTGGGGGTCAATTTAGCGTGTCCTCACTAGACTCGCTAAATCGTGCTCTCGTCAATTCTGGTACTCCACCAGAACGAGAAGCATAGGATAAGTTGGCGGGAGTATTTCTCCTGTCGACCCAGCGTGGTGTAAATACCACAATAAGTTGACCTAAGGTACATCAACTCCACCTACGTTATTCATGTAGCTAGTGTTGCGTAATTTAGATCGACTTAGCCCCGGAGTGTAGACTTGCCCTCAGAGACAGGAGGGTTATTAACAGATAAAAACCTTTCATGGCAGCTACAATTGATGAGATTTAACCCTAAGCACAGATATCCAGATAGCAAAGCAGTCTAAGCAGCGAGATAGCAAAACCAAGAGCAACTTGCCAAACTTGAAAAACAAGAAACTAGTTTAGAAGCAGTTAACAGATGCAGCATGAGTAAGAGAGAACTCCCAGCTCAGAGCCACAAATTCCAGCCAAACACCAAAATCTGACAGCCTAAATGCACAAGATGTGGAAAAATTCACATCTCAACAGATGATGCATGTCCGGCCAAAGGCATAAGGTGTGATAAAAGCACAAAATTATGGACATTTTCCAGTTGTTTGCTGCATCAAAGCAGTCAGGGAATTGACTCATATTACAATCAAAAGCCATTGTTTCTGGGATCTATCCCTTGTGATAACATAGAGCCTTCCTGGAGAGTGAAACTGAATAGTCCAGTAAAGGCTATTGACTTTAAAAGTGACAATTTTACATCTGATGGCAGACACTCACAGAACTGCCACATCTTAAACCCAGTGACTGTGTTCGTATCAATTGGATTTAGAAAAAGGATGGACAACTCCAGCTGTCATAAAGAAAAGAATTAAGTTCCCAGATCATATGTGATTGAGACCAACAGTGAATAGTTCAACGGGAACCACTAACATCTACAATTTGTTCCTCAGAAAAAACAATCAACAGGGCAAACTCTATAGATTGCAGATGCAGAACAAGATAATGACTCAAGGATTCCAGACCAACTGCAGCCAGTCATTGCAGCTAATGGACAGCCAGAGTCATGTAATTAGAAAACCAGTACGATTCAGAGACACCTAACAGACTGATCCATTCTGAACTTCAAAGACGGTGTAAATTTGGTAAATGGTAGGAATGTAGAACTTACAGGGGGAGATGTAAGGGATTGTTAAGCCACTAGGTGGTGCTAAGATCTGTTAGTCTATAAGGTGCTACAAGACTGTCGCTTTTGCAGATCCAGACTAACACAGCTACCCCTCTGATACTAGGTGGTGCTGTGCATAACATACCTTATTTAAACAAACCTCAGATTTACATGGCAGAACATTAAAGGGGCTTATAGTGAACATATCTGGTCTCTCTAGGAGAGGAAAGCTTAGGGTTGCCAACTTTCTAAGCACACAGAACCAAACACCCCTTCCCTGAGGCCTCTCCCCTACCCTACCCCTTCTCTGAGGCCCCTCCCTCTCGCACTCCACCCCCCCCTCCATCTCCCTGTCGCTTACTCTCCCCCATCCTCACGGGGCTGAGGCAGGGACTCGGGGTGCAGAAAGAGGGTGAGAGCTCTGGGGTGTGGCTGGGGATGAGGGGTTTGGGGAGCAGGAAAGAGCTCCAGGCTGGGGCAGGGAGGTTATGAGGTCTAGGCAGGAATAGCAAGTGCTAGGCAGATCAGAAATAAGGGGTTCAGGATTTGGAAGAGGGCTCCAGGCTGGGGCAGGGGTTTGGGTTGTGTGGAGGGGTGAGGATTCCATCTGAAGGTGCAGGCTCCGGGGTGAGGATGAGGGGTTTGGGGTGTAGGAAGGGGGTCCAGGTGCGGGCTCTGGCTGGGCATGTGGGATGAGTCGGGGATGAGGGGCAGGAGGTGGGGAGGATGTTGGGGTATTGGGCTCCAGGAGGGAGTTTGGGTGTCGGAGGGAACTCTGGGCTGGGGCAGGGGGTTCAGGTGCTGGAGAGGGTGTCGGGTGCAGGGTCCCAGCAGCGCTTTCCACGACTCCCAGGAAGCAGCCACCAGGTCCCTTCTGCCCCTAGACACATGGGTAGCCAGGGAGGCTCCATGCACTCTCCTTGTACCTGCAGACACCACCCCTACAGCTCCCACTGGTCGCGGTTCTTGGCTAAGGGGAGCTGCGGAGCCAGCCTCAGGGCAGGGGCAACACATGGAGCCTCCCTGGCTGCCCATTCATCTAGGGGTCCAGGGATCTGGCAACTGCTTCCAGGAGCCACATGGAGCTAGGGTAGGCAGGAAGCCTGCCTTAGCTACCGGCCCCTGTTGCGCCACCGAGCAGACTCTTAATGGCCCAGTCAGCAGTGCTGACTGGAGCCGCCAGGGTCCCTTTTTGACCACGCATTCCCGTCAAAAACCGGATGCCTGGCAACCCTAGGAAAGCTCTGTGGCCAGTCCATATTGGGTAGAGAAGCCTGAGCATACATGACATGCATGCTTCTAAGAAGAATCACAGGAACTACAGATGGAACAGAATCGATTCTTTCCCCAGTCAAGACTCAATACCAGACTCTGTGATTACACTTGCAAAGAACATCAGCCAATTATTATTATTTATTTGTACTGCTGTAGCACTTAGAAACCTCAATCAGGGAATCAGGGCTCCATTGTGGTAGGCACTGTATAAATACATAACAAAAGATGGAGTCTGCTTCAAAGAGCTTATGGTCTAAGTCAGGGGTGGGCAAAATACAGCCCATGGGCCACATGTGGCCCGCCGGCCATTTTCATCCAGCCCGCGAGCTTGGGCCGGGGGCGTGGGGCCAGAGGCCCCGCGCTCCCGGCCCAAGGGTCTGGCCGGGCTGCCACGGGTCCCTGCACTTGAAGCCGGGCCCGCCCCGCGTTCCCGGGCTGGGTCATGTGCGGGGAGCCGTGGGACCCCGCGCTCCCCGCTGGGAGTCGGGTGAAGCACGGGGAGCCACTCGGCCCTGCGGTTCCCAGCCGGGGGCCGAGTGGAACGCAGGAGCCGCGGGGCGCCGCGCTCCCGGGCTGGGCCTGCCCTGCGCTCTGTGGCCGGGGGCTGGGTGGAGCACGGGGAGCTGCTGGGCCCCGCACTCCCCAGCTGGGGGCCAGATCAAGCATGGGGAGCCGCAGGTCTCCCACTCCCTGGCCGGGGACCGGGTCCAGTGCGGGGAGCTGCAGAGCCCTGCACTCCCTAGCTGGGGCCAGGTGGAGGAGCACCCGGCTGATTAAGGTAATGGGGGTGGGGGTTAGGTGTTGGGTTTCCTGGGGGGGAGTAGTTAGGGTGGGGGGATATCGGAAGGGAGCAGTCAGGGAACAAAGCAAGGGGGCTTAGATGGGAGTGGGGTTCTAGGGGGTGGTGGATAGGGTGGAGGGATCTCGGAAGGGGTAGCCAGAGAACAAAGTTGGGGGGGATTAGATGGGGGTAGGGTTGGGGTGATGGTTAGGGTGGGGGAATCTTGGGAGGAGGCAGTCAGGGAACAAAGAACAGGGGGGCTTACACAGGGGGTGGGGTTCCGGGGCAGCAGAGGGGGGGGGTCTCTAGAGGGGGCGATCGGGGCAAGAAGCGGGTGGGGGGGTTGGATGGGTCGTGGGTTCTGAGGGGGGCAGTCAGGGGGCGGGAAGTGGGTGGAGGTTGGATAAGGAGCGGGGTCAGACTTCCCTACCCAGCCCTCCGCACAATCTGTAACCCCAATGTGGCTCTCAGGCCAAAAACTTTGCCCACCCCTGGTCTAAATAAATCAAGATCCAAAACTTCCTTGGCAAAACAGGATTGTGAACTCTGAAGATTCACGTCCTCTGCTTATCCACAGAACAAGTACAGCTAGGTCAATAGCAGTGCAAGTGTCTCTCACTTCTACTCCAAAGTAAGAACAGCTGACACCCAGCAAGGACTTGTGAACACAACTCTGTTGTGTAGAGAGATTCCTCTCCTCTGGACTGCGTACTCCTTGCTAGCTTTAGAGTTGAACACAGGGAGAGAGAACACAACAGGGGTCTATAAATATGAGATTCAACAGGAGGAGTTTCAAGGAAGCAGACAAGGAACCTGTTCCACACGGCAGGGGCTGCAGGGGAGAGGGCTCTCGCACCAACAGTGGCAAGACTGTGTGAAGGGACTGAAGGAATATAGAGAAACACTGTGGCTGGAGCAAGTTCAGGCTTTAACAAACAAGGCTGGCAAAGTCACCAGACCTTTATATTTA
Source organism: Dermatemys mawii (assembly GCA_007922305.1). NCBI lineage: Eukaryota > Metazoa > Chordata > Testudines > Dermatemydidae > Dermatemys > Dermatemys mawii. Next base: position 5,059,775 of record ML677362.1, read on the forward strand.
GTGTGCAACATGCACCTTCTCAAAGTGCTGCTCTGTCCCCCTTGAGTGGTGTCTGCTCCACATATAAAGGGTGAGGAGTAGAGTTGGTCAGGAATTTGACAGTATATTTTTGGCCATTCATTGAAAGTGAAGTTTTTCATGGGAAAGGGTTGGTGTCAAAGAATTTCCTGTTTTGAATTTTTTTTTCAAAAAGTTTCAAAATCATCAAGACATCCTGACTGGCATTTCCACAATGAAATGTTCCTTTTTTGACTGTAAGAAAAGGCTTTTCATTATGAAATTAAAATTAATTAAAAAGAGTTGAAACCGAAATGAAATGTTTCAAAACGATCAAAACAAAATGTTTTGATTGACCCAAGCCAGGGTTGGGTTTTTGGTTTTTTGGGATGATCAGATGGCAAATTTGTTTTGAGATTTTGGCTTTTTGTCCCAATTCAGAATGGGAAAAATATTGAATTTTCCCATAAGAGGAAACCTATTTCCTACCCAGTACTAGAGATGAGCCTAAGGCTTTTAACTCAGTCAGTAAAGCCTCACATTTTGAAAACCAGACGTTCCAGATATAATCCCCACTGCGCCCACCGCAACCCAAAAATATCACGTTATAATTGTATCTCTCAAATCTTTACTCTTTTATGCAAAATAATAATAATAAATGTGCTCCTCCATAACAGCAATTCATCCAAGAACCTCAGAGTACTTCAGAAACATTGAACTAAGCCAGGCAACTCCCACTGTGAGACAGATATGAATTGTAATTTTCATTTTAACGGTGGGGAGACTGGGACACAGAGCGCCAAATTTCAACCTAGTGTACAATGAGTCTTCTCTCACTTCAGTGGCATTACAACCGCTTACATCAGGGTGGAATTTGGCCCAGTGAGGGTAAGTCACTTGCCCAGACTGACAGATGATCCTTAAGCAGAGTAGGAATGTAATCCAGGGGAGCTCATTCCCTACTCTAACCAGTAGATGTATCTTCCTCTAATGAAACTAATTACATTATTTAAGAAAGAGAACCAGCTTTCCTTTAATCCCCATTCCTTCAATTTGGGCTCTGAACTTTGCTTGACATGGCACCACATGTAAATGGAGTACAAACAGCACCGTACATGGCATGAGACTGATTTGCACAGCGCCGTCCCTATCAATTACAGTGCTCAACGCAGCCCGAGCACCTGCTCTCCCCATTCCTCCTCCCCCACGGAGGGTCTGGCCTGTGCTCAAGGCCTGTGGGGCTGCAGAGGCAGGAGCTGTGGGGGCCATTTTGGGGGAACCCACAGACCCAGAGCAGACTGGGGAATTATCTGAAGCCAGCAGCAGGAAACAGAACGACCTGATCCCAGCTGCCTCGCTCCCCCTGCCCTAGCCGTGTCACTCGGGGGAAGGGGCTTAGGGAAAGGGGTCCATTTTCTTCTCTCCCCCCCACCGCACTACACTCAATGGTGGCTGGAAGTGGAGCGACACAGCAGGGAGCCAGCAAAGTGGAGCGGGCTGGGGCTGGGTTTCTCTGCTTCCTGCCACCACCAGTGAATGTAGGGATAGGCCTGACCCCTGCTGCCAGCATCAAACCCCCTTCCCCTGCTAATTCCCTGGGCCGTGTCCATTGCTGGGGGAGAGGCCTTTGGAGAAGAAGTGAAAAATGGGGGCTGGAAGAGGCGGAGGGAGTTGTCTCGGGATCTGCACCCCCCAGGAACACACAGGAGGGCCAGCTGGTGGATAGGGATGGCCGCCCTGTGCGTTCGCATATAAAGCGCTCAGCAGCGTAAGTCACCATGAAATTTGGGGCAATTTGGTGTCCCAAATTTCACAGTGTCCTATGCAGCTACATATTCTGCATAGGCCTAAGGAGAGCCCTGGCTCTGCACTAGGACTGCTTCCCCGAAGGACATTAAGCAGCTCGTGCAGCCAAGCATTACGTGCTAGTTACTAGTGTCAAAAAATGAGGCTTTGAGATTCTGCTCCGAGGCAGCCAGCAAGGAGTAACTGTGGCGCGCCAAGTGCCTCAGAAAGCAGATGAGAATCCTTGGAATGTGACATAATTATGTTGGTGCCACTATGTGTGACCAAACCAATCATTCCTCAGTGAGGCTGTACACAAGCCAGGAGAGAAAGTGAGGAACACTGCCTAGGATCCCCTGAACAGATGCTGCACAGACCAGGAGATTACTGAGCTGATTTGCAGCACGACATTGTAATGGCTAATGAGGTGCACCATGAAGCCAGGCAGATTGGCAGGGCTAATCAACTGCAATTAGGAGCCATACTTCTTCACATTTGAATAGATTTTGCATACAAGCAATAAAGTCAGGAAGTGCAAGAGACCCCATTAGTGGCTCATTCACAGGCTGCAAGCGAATGTGAGCAGCAGATACATCACCCCGCTGCTCCCCATTCATCAGAGGAGTCAACTTCTTTTTAAACAAACACAATGTTTAGAATTTATAGTATGGATCCCTGCACCAATACAGAGACCACTGGCACATAAGGGGGTGGGTGTTGGCTTGCAGGCCTGAGGCCTAAAAGAGAGACAGCCAAATCCATAGAAGAGAATAATTTACATTTCCTTCCTTCCTTCCTTTTGGCTTTAATTATATCATGACTTGTGCACACTGAGGAAGATGAGAGTCTTTACGGGGATCTGCATGAAAGGACAGGACAGTTGCTCAGCAAACTGGGGGTGGAGAGGCCATTCTACATAACCACAGCGTGGAAGTAGTAATGGGGATGATTTGGGGAGAGGGAAGATGATCAGGATGTGAAGGCTGGACCACTACATGATCAAGAATAGCCTCTCTCTCAGGATTCCAGACCCACATGAACCCACGTGGTTCTAAAAATGGGTGAATGTGCATGGTGGAGGGAAGTGGGTCTTTTTTTTCCTCATTCACTTCTCCCATCTTTAATCATAGCCCTGAGTGTGAAGGGATGGAAGATTTCATAGTAAGCTCCAGAAGGAAATCTGACGATAGAACATGTATTGTCTTGTTTTGCCTGATGCTGCTGGTCTTTGCAGTGCAAAATCCAATTGAGGTCAAATCCAGCTCTCCTTGCTCATATGGGCAGCCCATTAGGGCCTTGAACTGAAAAAGCTCAGGTCTGTTGACCTTCAGGGCAGGCTGCCAGGCTTAGCCGTCTATTCAGAACTTTAGTGAGGGTGGGTTTTGCTGGAGACTGCTGTTCATGACACAGAGAAGATTTCCTGAGGGCTGAACTATCCTTTTGCTACCATTCCTATTCTGGTAAGTTGTGACCTTGGGAATACCTCAGTGCCAAAGGGCCCACTATACCATAACTCACATCAGGACTGACATCAGGACTTACTACTCTCAACAGTTATCGTAATATGTATCCAAAAGATGTCCTGGAAGGTATCATATGTCAACTGGTGACACACTGGTCCTTGAAAATCATTTTGTGATATAAGTATGAGTTGTGTACAAAGAATTATATCTGTGTTGGAAATAGGGTCTTAAAATGTGGTTTGGGAGGCAGTGCTTACAGCCAAACTGCTCTAGCCAAAGGAATGTGGGTTTACTTATCTGGTCGGCTTGATTACAGGTAGAAGACAACAAAAGTATGTTTACATACAAGGTAAACAAAGCTAGTAAGCCAATGAGCAGAGGAGACAACTTAGTAAGCACACCAGGGGATAGAGTCTTCTCCCCATGGGGTGACCAGATGTCCCGATTTTATATGGATAGTCTTGATATTTGGGACTTTTTTTCTTTTAAATATGGGCTCCTATTACCCTTTACCCCCGTCCCAGTTTTTCACACTTGCTGTCTGGTCACCCTATCTCCCCAGGATGTTTTCCTGGCTCTTGAGGTTGAGACAATGGCCTTTGGGTAATGTAAGGAGAGCAAAAAGGCATTCTAGTTATCTATCATTTAGGGTCCTTAAACAGCAGCCTCTGAAGCTGTGAAAGTTGGATCCCATAGTCTGAGAGATAGAGATGCTGGGAACTTGATGTAAGTGAGAAAAGGGCTTAGGAAAAGATTGCAACTTGCTAAAATTAAGTTTGTCACTAGAAAGTGTGCTTCGCTTGTAACCATACCGGTCTCTCTTTTTCTTGATTAATATCACTTAAATCTCAGTTCTTTGTTAATAAACTTATTCTTGTGTATTATTAAGTTATCTTAGTGCTGCTATAATGAACTGAGTTCAAATGTTCAGCTAGCTTAACAGCCAGGTGTATACACTGTTGCTTTATAGGAAACAAATTTAATTTCTGTAGGCATCCAGTGAGAGGGACTGGACACTTCAGGGAGATGTCTCTGGGGAACACAGGAACTGGGGTTTAGTGACTATTCCCTGCAAGGCAACGTTTAGATTGGCAGAGTGTTGAGAATTGGCTGGTGAAGCAGACAGACTGACGTGGCAGGGAGCTGTCTCAAAGTCTAAACTCCAGCAAAATTCACTCTTGCTAGTGCTGAGAGGAAACACAGTTGTTTAGATCTGGGTGTCTTGAGAACAGAATGTCACAAAAGTATATTTTAACTTGTGTCCAAAGTGCCCAGCGGATTAGATACACCCTTTTAATATCTATTAGATAGATCAGTATCAGGACTGAGAGCCTCATCCCTGCTCTGCTTCTTCACACTGGGTGAAAGGGTTGGAGTGACAGAAAGTGACTATAAAAGCCCCATATCCTGCAGAGGGTCTTTTCTCTCTTGGTGCAGGCCGTGTGCAGACAGCTATAAGGTTAACTTCTACAGATCCTCCTTGCATAGCAGGCATGCTGGAGTTAGGAGCAGGAGGGATACATTGGAGGCAGGGATGCAGCCTGCAGTGCTATTCTGGGAAGCCCTGGGAAGCTGTTGTAACTTGACATGTCCCCAGGGCTGTCTAGGTTATGCTGGGGGCCTCTCCAGCTCCTGCAGCAGTCCAGGATCACAAGGGCACAAAGATGGTTTGATCATACCACAGTGCCCTCCCCCTCCCCCCTCCAATTGGCTGCAAGTTCTGCGCTGCATCTTTAAGGGGTGCAGAACGGCATCTGACTCGTGTTGTAGATCAGGAACTAAGTTAGTCTGTTAACCATTAATTACTTACACAGACCCTAAAAGTGTGCCAGGTGTTTTACAGACATGGAAGAAGACAGGTATCTACACTGAAGAGTTGTAATTTTAGCTCTACTTGCAATCTGTACTATGCAGCAAAATCAGCCTGTAGTTGCTGAAGAATTTTGGACCTTCCTTGGGCTGTGTGGTATTAAGGAAATGTCAGTTTTTTGTGTTTAATTTATTGCCTCACCTCTTTGGGATTATATTTTATATGCATATTCACTGTATGCCAGCCTTGAAAAATTCTACTCACCCACACCCCCAGGCAAGTCATTTTTTTTTTTTGATGGGTGAGTAAATCATCATTAGGGTTTTTTTTCATTATCATTGATCCTCATGGTAATAGGTGTGCAAGCAGATTTTGTGCCTGGCCTAGTCAATTTCACCAGGCTGCTGTCTGTTATTTTATTGGTGTCCTGACATTAAGGATTGAGATGCATCCCCAATACTGTAATTCCTTTTCAATAAAAACAAAATAGTTTAAAAATAATAGAAGATCTGACTGTGTCAATGAGGGTTAAGCAGAACTCTACCATTGTCTTCAGAGAGGAGTTCTGCTTAAAAATCCACAGCAGAATAATTGATTTGAATGGAGAGTTCTGCTTAAAAAAAAATCTATAGCATGATATCGCTCAATGTTATTGTTTAGTTACAGTAGATTCAATTTTGACTGTGCTCTTTTATCAAGGAACAACGTTTTTTTTTTTTCAGTAGCAGCCTGCTTAAATTATTTTGAACCAGGTCTGACTATCTCTATTTGTTGACTAGCAGGTAGCCAATTAAACAGGCCTGTGTTAAATTTAAACTGCTAATTTTACCCCTTCTGTAGCAGAGTTGTCTGTTGCATAAGCCTGGAAAGGTCACACTAACAAGTACAATTGGTTCAGGGTAGCAAAGACCCACAGCCATAAAAATTCACAGAAGAAAAAGAAAGGGACTCAGTTATTAAAAGTGTCTGATGGTAAGTCATTTAAGTTTAAAAACATTGTCTTTATGTTATAAGCTACATCTTAGATTATTAAAATGAAAAAAAAATCTCTTTCTGGCCCTACACTATGTATATGTTTACTTACCAGTTTGCACTTCTTTCAGCTCTCACAACGGAAGGAGGAAACTAGATAAATCAGTTTCGCTTTTGTTTCTACTCAAAGTCATTTTGGGGGTCTCATCCACTAGCATAAACCTGCCATTGCACACACAGCAGGGGAATTATTATTTATTTAAAACATGTGGAAACATTTATGAAATTGTACATTTCATAAAAACTTGTTTCTAGCAATCAAAAAATTCAGAGCCAAATTTGACCAGTGTATCGATGTACTTGTTAGTGTATCCATGTACTTGTTGTGCTGCCCATCATTCCACTGAAATTAGCAGGGTGTGCATGTGCTTCGGATTAATGAGCAGCAATTCATGTTTGGTGTAGGCTAGTTATGGGCTGCTGACCTCTGCCCACACATTACTGCTCTCACGTGGATGAGATATCAGACCTAATCTAGCGTTTATAGGTCTGTTGTACTCACTGAACTAATAGAGCAGTTCTGTTAATTCAGCAACTGCTGCAGAAATCAGTGTGAAATTAATGTCATTTACCTGGCAATGGCAGAGTTTGCATATGTGTTTAGAGCACATGTATGTGCAATTGTTTGAGTTGTCAATAAAAAAGAAAATGAAAAAGCAAGATTATGATTGTTTTTACAGGGCTCAGAAGTGGATAGACACTTCACCGATCAAAAAATAATAATAATACGTTTCCTGCCCTGTAGAGTTTATTCAATTTGGGTATGTGTACATCTCGATAGTTCTATTAAATTAGAGGTAGAACTGATAGTGATGCATATAGCTAAGGTTGCTCATCACTTCCAATATAAAGCCGCTGTTGTCAGTTGCTTATAACTTTCCCAGACTGTAATAATTTGAGCTGAAATTTCCCACGCTTGGTCCCTGCCTCAGGCTGACTTAAGTTTCAGCAAAACAGTTCAGCTCTTCCTCAGAACAAAGTAAGGAAAACAAACCATTTTGCAAATTTTTTTCCCCTCCAACCACTTATTTGAAGCACTCTTGGGTCTCCATTCTTTGGATCACAAACTTGAAATTTGACAGGGAAGTAGCCCTTGGGTCAGAGATGTGCCTTTTGCTGTCCCCATGAAAATCCACTCACATTTGGCCAAGTTCTAATATTCTGAGAGTAGTCATTTGATATGCTCAGGACATATTTAGAGCTGGGGGGAAAGGGGAAATTTCAATCTTGTCAGTGACAGGTCATGAAAATGACAGAGTCTCTCACCTGTAAGTATTGGTAGCTGGCACTCTCCAGATCTGCACACCTTGAAGAATTCCTTCAGCCCCCACTATAACACTGAGATTGGAGTTCCTATAGGCGTTGTTGCACTGGGTCTGAGTGGGTCCCTGCGGTCCACTGGCACCACATGTGGTGAACAACCACTGATCTAAAATAAGGACACATGCAAAATACATTTTGAATATATCATAGTCTCACTAATCTTCCCTTTACTTGCTCCTCCTTAGACTGGGACCAAGGGGAGAATCAGTGGAACCTGTTTTTAAGGGCGAAAGGATAGTTATTCACAAAGCTCCTCATAATGGGCACGTCATAACCATGCTTAGCACTTATGCAGTGATTTTCTTCTGTGGTCCTCAGTCTCACAATGAGGAATATTAGCTCTGTTTTACTGAGGCACAGGGAGGTGAAGTAATTTGTTCAAAGTCACACTGAAAGTTGATAGCAGAATGAGGAACAGAACCCAAGTATAGTGCACTGTTTGCTGGACCATGAATAATGTGTGACCCATTAATAACTAAACCATTGCAATTTACCCCTCTGCCACTCTACTGTAGTTTACTAAACAAGAATACACAGTACTCAGTTACTGGGGACCTAAATGAGAAGACTGAATAATTCTGGATAACTGAGATTTTGGACAATTGGGGAATTTCCACTGTAATTAATACACAAGCAATCATGGCTCAGTTTCAGATAACAGTGAGTTTGAGATAACTGAGATTTATATAACCAGAATTCAGCTGTACAGATTATTTGCCAGACCCTCAGGCATAAATCAGCATAGCTCCACAGTAATTATTTTCACCAGCTGGGGATTTGGCCCTATGTGCATAGATTTGTGCAGTAGAATCTTGCTAATCTTCTCATCTCATAATTCACACAGATGAAATTGCCATACCTCCCCATTTCTCTGCAAAGTTTCACCACCAGAGCCAGCACTGTTGTGAGGCCTCATATTATTAAGACCTCATCAGTTCTGCAAATTATATATGCAACATTTGCTAATGTGCCCTAAAGCATTATATATATTCAAAACTAAATGGATAAATTACATTTGATGCATGTGTCCTTGGTTTCTCTATTGAGAGGGGGATCTTTACTTATATGCAAATTCACAAAATCCAGTAAATTCCATTAGTAAGATTCTACTGTCATTAAACATGAAAGATTTAAAATATTTTTTTGAAATATCTGCAACTGTGACCGTGGGTAAGCCAATTCACCCTTTCAGCTGTGTCTGCAGTGGCATTACTTTTCAACATTCTCACCAGTTCATTACAACATATGCGGGGAAGTGGGGAAGACTAGATCACAAGAAGTCTGTTACACAAACCCAGAGAATTTTTAATACTAGAGTCTCAAAAGTTTGGAATTTCGATAAGAAGCCAAAGGTGTGACGGCTTCTCTGAACTGAGTGGAAATTCATCTCCTCTCTTCCATAGTTTGGACTAGCGTGGATAAAGCTCAAGAAGATACAGTGGAGGTACCAGTCCTGCACTGGACCCTGAGGGGAAGCTTCCTGGGACATTATAGGTTTTTTTGCATTTCTAATTTATATGAATCTTTTCTCGTTCTGAAGAAACCTACACATACAAAGACGAGTTGCATATAAAAATAATGGGTGACATCCTGGTGTGGTGGAAGTCAATGAAGGGTTTTGCCATTAAATTCAAAGGGAGCTGGATTTCTCCTAATATCCACTGCCAGGTGTTTTCAGTATTCCCTCTTAATCGCTACTGTAGTGACTTGCGAACACATTCTTTCTTCTAGTTCAGAATCTCCTGAACTAGTGTTTGATACTGAAGGCCAGACCAATATATTACAACTTTACTGCTGGATCAAACGTGGACAGAATATAGCTTGGGGTGGGGGAGAGTCTATCCTGGTTTTAAAAGAATTAGGATGATGGGTCTCAGAAAGCTTGGATCTGAACTAAACTCAGACTTTTTCCCCACGAAACCCACACTGATCTAAAAAATTATTAAATACAGCACTTGCCTGAAGTCTTAAATAACAAGCATCCATGGTTCTCCTAATGTCTGTACAACCACAGAAGTGGCCTTTTCCCAGTAAAAGTAGCTATTTCCTCCCTGTGTAGTATTGATTTCCCCCTGGTACTAGAAACAGCTGCAACATACTACACAAACCATTAAAAACTCTCAGAAACCTGTTTCCACAGGTTGCTGCATGTCATGGCAGTTTTGAGTAATTCAGTTTTGAACACAACTTTGATCTCTGCAGATGAAACAGCAACACTGAAACCCAACCCTTTAAGCAACTGAGATAGCAGCATAGCATTTCCCACCTGCATGCCACCATGACCCGGTCACGCAACATACAGTATAACTCTCCTTTGTGCTGCAGTGCATGATGGAGTAGTACCTTCAGCACACCATAATTATCCAGTCTGTGGCTGCCAAAAAGTAATATATTCTGGTCCAAATTTACCAAAATGACTAAGGATTTTGGGTCCCTCTTTGGATACTTTAAAGAGGCCTGATGTCCATAAATTGCTGAGCACCAATCCGCAGAAAGTCAGGACACCCAATAACAGAGGGACACAAAATCACTAGTCACTTTGGAAGATTTAGGCCTATATTTTTAGGACCTTCTGTTGTACCCTTTGGATCTGATTCAAACACCTTGGATCAGACCCGCTAATTGGGCTAATAAACCGAAGCTTTCAATTTAAGAAAAAAATGAAATAAAAAACTGCACTGAGAATCAGAGCCAAGCTAATAAATTATAATGAATAATTCATACAACTATTAATCTTTTTCCTGTCTGTGACTGGACTGTCATTTCTCAGACTTATTTATTGTTCTAAATTATTTGCCAGGTAGTTTCTGGGAATAATTCTTGGCCTGTAGCTTGTTTGCTAGCATAAAAATGAATGTTTTGATTGCATGCAAAGCCCATGGGGTAAGTTTATACTTGTTTTTTGATTGGATGAGCGTTAACTCTTTGAATTAGGTTTCCATGATGATTCATCACGATTAAAATTAAAAAAATTTTTCTGTGAAAACTCTCCAAAATGTTATTAAAATTGTCTGTTTTGGCCAATACTCACCTTTGACCCATCGTATAGTCAGAGAAAACACACACCAAAGAAGTGCAAGTGCAACCAAAACAAAAGCAATTAAAAATTCCAATGAACATTGGCCAGGAAGACATTGTAGCATTTATCTGACTATGTGGACAATATACAGAGGGTGGAATTCACGCTGGTGCAGAGATTCAGCAAATCTAGCCATCAATTAAATCTCACTAGGCCCTGTTCTGAAGTCTAAAAGTGGGATTTAAGGGACGCTTAACCCTTGTGTTGACCATCACCATGAAGAGTCACTGAGAGCAACTAACACTTTAAACTTCACCGGCGACCCTGCCTCCAACGTACATGCTTGAACTCTGAGCCGGAAGGAGCTGGGGTGAGAATACAGCTCAGATTAAATGTCTGACAGTGCTTAGCCTTATCCTAAGAATGCCAATAAAGGCGCCAATTAGTGACCTGACAAACATTTTAAATGTTGTGAGAAATGTTTTTTGCCATATGAATTTTCATTATCACACGTGGAGGAAAATATCAAACCTGAGCCGCTTATCCCATACATTAGTGTCAACTATCTCTACCAGTGGTCCCCAAACTATGGATCGTGACCACAAATGGGGTCCTACCCTCAGCAGATAGAGTCATGGTGATTCCTAGTGGGTGGAGGACACCATTTTGCTCTGCACAGCATGGCCTTGCATAGACGGTGTGCGTGAAGTCATGAGGCATGGAGGACATGATTTTGCTCTACAAAATAGCATTCTCCAAGCTCTCTGGACTCCCGAGAGGAAATTTTATTAAAAAGGAATTGTGCTGGCAAGAAGTTTAGGAACCCCTGATCTAAAGTTATGGCTGGGGGCAGAAGCTAAAAAGATTCCTGACCTGATTTCACAGTGGGGTCTTACCTCCTACCAGCTCAGTGTGCACATACACTTTTGGTGCACTAAAGCAGGGGCGGGCAAAATTTTTGGCCTAAGGGCCACATCGGGTTTCTGAAATTATATGGAGGGCTGGTTAGGGGAGGCTGTGCCTCCCTAAACAGCCAGGTATAGCCTGGCTCCTGCCCCCTAGCTGATCCCCACTGCTTCTCAGGTCCTGACGGCTCCCCTCAGGACCCCTGCCCCATACAACCCCACCAGGGCTGGCCCACAACACTCTGGCACCTGAGGCGGGGAGCTCAAATGACGCCCCCATGGCCCCTCGCTTGTGCCAAAACTTTGAACGCTGTCTTGTGCCCTCCTTCCTCCAGCACAGCACTCCACCATCTCTGCATCTAGAGCATGGAGTATATACATGCACCAGCAGCAGACATAATTTTCTACCCTCTGGGTCCTAGTGGTGCCCCCCCACCCCAGTCTGGCACCTGAGGCAACTGTCTCAGTTCACCTCATGGTAAGGTCAACCCTGAACCCCCACTACTCCCTATCCCCTGACTGCCTCCAGACCTCCCACCCCTGACTGCCCCCAGCTGCCCCATCCAACCTCTCCTCTCATTTCTCACTGCCCCCTGGGGACACCTGCCCCATCCAACCACCCCTTCTCCCTGTCCTCTGACCACGCTCAGGACCCCTGCCCCTGACTGACCCTCCACTGCCCTATCCAACCCCTCCTCTCCTTCCTGACTGTCCCCTGGGATCCACGCCCCTATTCAAACCCCCTGTTCCCCACCCTCTGACTGCCCCAATCCCTATCCAAACTCCTGCCCCCGACTACCTTCCCGGAACTCCCCTGCCCTCTATCCAATCCCCACTGCTCCCTGCCTCCTTACTGCACTGCCTGGAGCACTGGTGGCTGCCAGCGCTACAGTCATGCCATCCAGAGCACCAGGAAAGGCAGCCATGCTGCCCGGCTGGAGCCACTGCACAGCACAGAGCTCTTCACCTGAGCTGCCTGGCAGGAGCTCGCTGCCCCGCCACCCAGAGCATTGCACCGGTGGTGCAGTGAGCTGAGGCTGTGGGGAAGAGGGAACAGTAGGTGAGGGGCCGGGGGGCTAGCCTCCTGGGCCAGGAGCTCCGGGCCCGGGCAGGAGGGTCCCGCAAGCCAGATGCTTGGCCACTTCTGTGCTAAAGCCTGCATACACAGCTGAATTATTCTAATCCCAGAATGTGCAGGCACTAGAATGTTCACAAGCCAAGAACCATTTATCCAAATGGGACTTGGGTATGAAGCTTCTGTCACCTGCAAATGGAGGGGTTACAATCTCTGACTTGCACATACCAGGGCTAGTGCTCCCAAGTAGATGTACATGTGTGTGCTGGGCCCTCCCTAGACTAAATGGAGTACCGGGCGAGGAATGTCTTCCATGCCCCTCTCCCAATTTGTTAAATCTTTGAATCTCTTATTTTTATTGCATTTGTAGCACATTTCACAACTTTGATGTACAATTTGCATGCATGATTTATCCCAGTCATATAAGACAATAAATTTGCAAGCTAGGAGCTGTAAATCTGTATTTATTCACTCCATATACAAGCAAATAAAAATATTCATTTCCTCTAAGCTGATAGAAACTTTTTAAATTTTAAGAATAACTGAAATGTACTAACATCAAGAAATTGAACTGTGCACCAACATTGGGTGGACCACTGTCAAATAGTGAGTGTTACCTTAGGTGACAGAGTTAGAATGTTAAACCTAGTCCTTTAGTTCAAAAAGTCGCTTTTCCTGCCTTTGACCTTGCGAACTGAAGTACACGATCTGGTTTGTCAGGCTTTGCGCCTCGTGGCAGATTCCAGTCTCAGCTTTGTTCAGTTGCTCCAGTTCTATCAGGGCATCGTAAACCTCAGTCACTTGGTACCTCACTGGCCTTACTCTTGTCAATGCGGCTCTGCCAGCGAGTGTCACTTTGGCTTCACAGTAAATTTGTAACATTGTCCATGAGGATCTTCCACCTGATAGCTGATGCTGAAAACATGACATATATCCTTTGCAGTATTCCGAAGAGAGGTACTGAATCTAAAGATAACGCTACATCTAATATAACTAGGTTGAGGGAATGGCAGCCATGTGACATGAAAAAAATTCTTGGACTCAGCTCCAGAATCTTTGCCTGGATGCTACTGTTTCTTCCTTTCATGTTCGCACCATTGTTGTAGCCTTGGCTGTGGCCATCCAGAAGCTTTATTTTACTTTCATTCGAAATATTCATAAACAGCTCTGTTAGGTCTTTTCCAGCAGAGTTGTCCACAGACCAGAAACAGATAAAGTGTTCCTTTACTTGGATACAATCAACCTCGTCATCAATAAATTTTATTGTAAATAATATCTTTTCACTGTGACTAAAGTTGCAATCCATTATTACAGGATAGTACTTTGCTTTACCAAGTCCTATCAATATGTTATCAAGCAACTTCCTTGCCATAAGGTCAATCAATTTTTTTTTAATTGTTTTGCTCCAGTAATGGTCCATAGCTTCTTTACGAACTGCTTGATGTATGTGCTTGTGTGTGACATCATCATATCTCCCAAGGAGCGCTACCAAACTGAGGAAATTACCATTATGTTCAATGAACTTATCCAATGAGCCCAGAAAGCCAAATTATTCTTTGCGAGAAAGAGGGAAATTGAAATCAGATTCTCAAACACATTCTTCAAGTGCTGGGTTTCTACATTAACAATGCGCTGGTTTTCTGCGTCTATGTATTTATTCAGCTTGAGCCTGGACTCGACCTCCATCCATTTGGAGTAGGCCATAAAATGGCCAGATGACTTTTCATGTTGCTTCAGAACATTAGCTAAGTTATGCCAGCAGTTGTACCCAGAAAGTGCAAGCAACGATTTGGCATTCTTGTCAAATATTTAGCAACAAAAACAGAACACTTTGTCAGCTGATTTTGAGTAAACTAGCCAATGCTGCTTCAGTTTCTCACCATTTTTGAGCACTCTTTTGCAGTACGACTTCAAAAAGTGTCACTTCTGCTCATTTACTGGAAACAGCATATCTTCAGTTTTGCCTGGTCTGTTCAAAACTGTACGATCAATACTGGCAGAGTTTAGGATTGCTGGCCATAAAGCAGGATCTGATGTATCGATTTGTGGTGTGCAGTTTCTCTCATTGCTGTTTCTGTCATCATGCGAGGCTGATTCTTCTTTATCGTTTCTCTCCTTTTCATGTAAACCAGGTCTTTCTTTGTCATTACTCTCCTTTTCCTGTGAGCCAAATTCTTCTTTATCATCACTCTCCTTTATGCTGCCAGGAGAACTGGATGATTCTCCATCACCTTCCTCACATTCCCATTTCTTATCGTCCGGTAAATCTGCTAATTCCTTAGCAATAGGACTTCCATCATTTACGCTTTGCTCCTCAATTTATTTTGCACTGGGATGATGGCTACTGCCTAAATCCCAGTCCTATGTTACTTTCCCATCAGTTTTGCCCCTTGCTGCAAACTAGATTACAATTGAGATTTTTGCTTCCTATACTGAACTCTTGAAGGCTTCTTCGGGGGCATATTTTATTTCCTCTGGGAGAAACAGACAGTATTAAGGAGAGCAAAAGTCTATGTTCCGCAGCCTTAGAAAGTCATTAGACATTATGTCTTAAGCATGGTAAGAAAAGTAACAGTATTTCTTTTATATTGTTGCATTTGATAGATATCTCTGGCATTTCATTACATATGTCCTTTATTAGTTGCTATTTACACTCTTCATGTCTTAAAACACAAGTACACTTTCACAATTACACAATAAAACAAGGTTCACAATATCCCAGCTGGGCTCTCATGTTGTTTTTGTATCTCATTGATTGACTGGCGATGCCCCACCTCTTATACACCTGCGTGAGCATGGCTGACAACATTCTGGGAGATTCAAGAAAAATATAGTTCTCATGAAGTTTGGAAGGTTCCACAAGATTCTACAAAGGTTCAGAGCATTTTAGGAAATGAATGAAAAATGAATCCCCTAACCCTGACTCTGAAATATGCTACTTCAAACATTCTATTTTCCCTTTTGTCACTAACAACAAAAACCAGTTGCCTGGGTCACCTGCCCCTAAATTCGACCCTGTAGGTGCATATGTGCATGCATGTGGAGAAAGTAAGCTCACAAGGTGAGGAAAACATTTCAACATCTGCCAGTAGATATTTGTTTCAATATTTTTAATTTCACATGGCAACAAATATAGCATTTATAATCCCATTTTCTGTCTCTTACCAATTCCTGAGCACTCACTTATGTTTCCACTGGTGTTTGAGTCAGCAGCCTCCCTAACAATAATGATATATTTCGGATCTATAATGCTTTTTATCCAAAAGGACCTCTAAATACTATATCACTTATTATATGTTATTTGCACAGAAGTCAAGCATGTACCAATGAAATGCAGCCATTCCAGAAATGAAACACAGCAGCTGGTTAAAGGCGCACAGCAAATCCATGTTTAGTATAAGAAGTGAAGACGAATATTGTAAATAAATTGAAACTGCACAGGGAATGTCTAGGTACTAGAGTTGGTAGAAAATTTTCTAACTCAACAGGTTTTGGATAGAAAACGCTGGTTTGACAGAATCTCCATATTCCGTAGGACTTGAAACTTTCAATGGAAACCTGGTAGGCCCTCCCTAGTATTCTGCCCGCTCCCCTACCTCTCCAGGAACCTGTCTGATAGGCTAATAAGGATGTAAGCTCCCTGGGTTTCCAGGCTCTTCAAGAGCCCACTCGGTGAGTTGCTGGAGAGCAAGGACTGGAAAGTTTTGAAGAATTCATTAGGTTCTTCGGAAATGGAATTTTTTTGAAATTGTTCTTCCCATAGAAAATTTCACATATCTGATTTGTTCAAATTTGAAACTTTTTGGGGGGAGCGAGTAGGGAAACACAAAATTTTCTAAAGGAGGGAAATTCTGGTTCCCACAAAGCTCTAACAGGTAATGTACTGTAATTAACCAAACTGGAATTCAACCACGATGCAGAGGGTAGCACCCCTGATGCTGGCAAAGAATGCCATGGGATTTTCAATGTTCACAATTTGTTTGTGAGCTGGGCACAATCACAGCTCCAGGTGGCACAGACACAGGCATTCTAAAGAGTAACTTTATCAAAGAACGGGACTCAGAGGAAGAAAGAACGAGGCATATTTGCTCTGCTGGAGTGGAAAGCAATTTCACTGCTCCCAAATATGCTAATCAAGTGTAACAAAAATGGCAATAAGCATCTTAGCCATTCCTCAAAGGCATAAATACATTAACTGGCGTCTGTTGACTTGAACCAGTTTAAGTTAAGGGTAAATCGATTTATTCAGCCTTGAGATGATCACAAACTCACTGTTCCCACATGCTCCATATCCTTATCTGTATTTCAGAATTCAGGTGTAATGCATCACTGAAAGATTTCAATACTTTTCACACAGTGCATAAGCAGTCCATGGAATTCTCTGTTACAATATATCAAGGCCAAGAGACCATCCACACTTAATGTTAGATAGAATAAACACATATAAGGAGTATAAGTTCTCATGCTTAAGGGCAAAGGTTAATCACTAAAGGTATGTCTATAATGCAATGAGACATTTGCATCTGGCTGGTGCCAGCTGACTGGGGCTTATGCGGCTTCACGGTTGTTTAATTACAGTGTAGACACTCATATCTCACCACCTTGCAGGGTCCTTGAGCCCAGGCTCCAGCACTAGCCTGAATGTCTACACTGCAATGAAACAGCCGCTTAGCCTGAGTCAGTTGGGGTGGGCCAGCTGTGGGTTTTTAATTGCAGTGTAAATATACCCTAACTGAGAAGGGCTGGAAAAGAATTTCACCTGTGGGCAGGTGATTTTGTAATTGTCTTTCAGGGATCTTCTTGCACCTTTCTCCGAAGCAGCTGTTGCTCAACAAATAACAGGATGCCACAAACCAGAGAACAACTAATATGCCCCAAGGATTTGTGAAAACATTCACAAATCCCTGCTGATATTTCACCAAGCAACTGAAGCAGGGACTTACAGCGGAGCCGGATTGCCTATCTCAATCTTAACTAACATTTTGCAGCCAGTGACAACAGCATAAAACATGGAGCAATACATCCTCACCTCAGTGCACGAGAGATTTTTGCTCCTCACTCCCATTAATTCTAGTGGTCATTCTGCGCTGAAAGCATCCATACAAAATATACTGTATCAATTTATAAGTAGTAAATTTAATACTGTGAAAAGAGGAAGTTTTTAAATTTTTCTTTACATTCAGTGGTTTAATAGAGACCTGTGGCCAATACCTTTTCCAGCATTAAGAGTGACATGGGTTAATGCTGGGGGCAAGATGTGAAAAAATGGTCTTAAAGAGCAGCGTTGGCTTTCCTCACCTTCTTAGGCCCTGGTATCATTAAGTATGTCTGTCTACAAGCACATACTTGTAAAACTTCTGTTGATCGGGGTGAAAAACACACTCCTCTGACCAACATAAGTTTCACTGACAAAAGTGCTAGTGTGGACAGCGCTATGTCAGCAGGAGACATTCCCCCCGCTGACACAGCTACCGCCTCTCACTGTGGGTGGTATAATTATGCTGGCAGGAGAACTCTCTCCTGTTAGCGTAGAGCAGCCACGTGGGAAACCGTACAGAGGAGCAGCTGCAGTGGTACAGCTGTGCTTCTGTAAATTCTGTAGTGCAGACACAGCTTAAATAGTGATAGATTACTGGGACATAAAAAGACAAGTGAATACTGTGTTTTGCATTATGGGGAAGTGAACAAATCTTGCTAGTGTTGTTGGTATCAATACAGGAAAGTCTAAATAGCCCTCTTAACCTCTCTCTCAACTATTTATATGGTATCAATTTCTATCCATCCATCCATCTACTCTCCCCAATCACTCCTCTTCAATTTATCAGTCCTCCCAGGTAGGAGAAAAAAGCAGAGGAAGACCTGAAAATACTTTTCAAATCAACAGACAGAGCCTCTGCAGTGGTGATGGGCTAAATGGTTCAAAATTCTGTTTCACAGACATACTCAAAAACTCAGATTCTTCTTTCAAGCTTTTCTGAACTGTTTTCATTAGCAAAGCTGGGCTGGAAATCTCCTGCAAACAGGCCATCACATGACTGACTGAGCTAGAACCACTCTAAGAACAATTTCGTGCTCTTTTCTGGAATCAAAAATTAACAAAGATGTGTTTGGGGAGTGGTCGTCAGGGAAACCATCCAGTTCCCCCCATTTAAAAAAAACAAAATCAACGCACATGAAAACAACAACAAAAAATAAAAATAAAAAAAAAGAGATGGAGTTTGGAGTGAAGATTTTGGATGAGAGATGTTTCTTATTTTATTGGAATTAGCTTATCCATACCTAATAAAGAGATCCTAAGGGTAAGGGAAAAGAACAGGGGGGAAAACAGAGATCAAGTCAGCATGGCATGGCCATTTGAAAATCTCTCCTGATAGTCAAACCAATTTCTGAAGAACTTAAGCGGTTCATAAAAGAGCGGACAGTGTTAAGTCATAGGTCTAAAAAGTGTGAACTCCCCAATTCATCTCAACTGGATGGGTAACTCTGGAGAGCAGCAATTCCAATTTAACTGTACAGCGATATGTTTTGATCATTTCAGCAGAGGCATCCCACTGAACTGGCATTGAGAGTGTTGTCTGCGTACAGTGCCACCACTATTTCTCCTCCGTTTAACCCCTGGGGGAAAGCAAAGGACTAAGAAGCATAAAAGATTTGTGTCTACAGAGGGTCAGCCCATCACCCCCACTATTACTTCCAACACACTTTCCATCACTACTTTGCTTACTATTTTTTGGGGTGTGGGAGAGGGGAAGAGGCTGCTTGTTCACAAAGTTTACTGCTGCTTAATATGGAAATGCAATTCTACAGACATCTTTATTGAATTATGCCAATGGTGCAGTTGGTATAATTGCACGTGAAGAGCCAACAAATGTAATTTTCTTCTGCTTAATACTTGCTCCATTGCTCCTTTCAGCTCCTTCATCTGATTAACTAATATGACTCAGACTTCTTCCGAGAAACACCAGCGCAGTACCCTATGCAGAACTTTCTATGATGCAAACTGCAAAATCCCTGAAAACATCAGCTGTTATGGGAAAGACTGAAGCTGAAGGAAAAAGACAATCCAGCCCAAATCACAATACAGCCCATTGACATTAGCCAGGTGGGAAAACAGCTGGACACACAAGTAGTGTGACTTGAAAAGAAAGTTCACTTTTTTGTTGTTCAGTGATCTGTCATTTGTGTCTGTGCACCATGGCACTTCTGAACAGTGATTGAGACCAAAAGAGAGGCTGAAATATTGGACGAGAAGCTATTTGTATGGTATTTGCAACCTATCTGGGAGCACCAGAAATCTTGTGATTAAAACCTAACCCTGGTCAGTACCGCCATCAAGCTCTTTTCTTTCTGTCTCTTTGTGCCGTCCCAGAGAGCCAGTCTTCCTGTTTCCAGGCTGGTCATTTGTTTGCTGTGTTAATAATTCATCACTGACCTTTTGCAACCTTCTGCCATTTTCAACTTTGTCTCTCCTACGTCTGAAATTCCCACCATCTGGCCATGTCTACACTATAAAGTTGCATTGGTTTAATTTAAATGGGCTTTTAGCGGGACACCGATTACAGTTTAAGCGTGACATATTTCAATTTTGCTTAAACTGGTACCTAATTGATTTTAAAATAATCCAGAATAAATCTGCTTTAAACAAAAATGTGTCTACACTGACACAGGTGGAACGAAATTTATTTAAAATGACACTTTTAGTTAAATCAGTGCAACCTTCTCACGTAGACAAGCTTGCTCTTAGCACCACCCTTTCCTCCTGAGAATTCCTTCTCAAAAAAGCTTCTTCCACAAAGCCTTTCAGCAAGAATCTGCTACACAAACAGTGGCCACTTTTTAAATTAAAAATAAAAGGCTCTACACTGCTGTGTGATCAACCAACTTTATCAGGTGCTTTGTGTCTGGATTGGACTGTTTAGACCATATGATCTTAGTGGTGTGGATCAAGTCGCCATTATAGAAGGCTATGAGCACACAATCAGCATTCATCTAATAACCACCCCAGAATACTGGAGGAAGATGAAGCAACAACTCTGGCAAGTTCTCTATGAACTTTGTGTCATAAACCTGCCTCCTCCAGGATCATCAGCCATCACAAAACTCTGGGAATTTCAGCACCAAACCACAGCCCTTCAACACTAGATAAAGAGGCGTAACTGCACTAGCTGGTAGCAGTATTGGATTCTCATCATCTATGTGGACCAGATGCTAGGGTAAGATGAAAGGCACTTAGTCATTGTGTTCACATGCTATTGGTGTCATAGACAATTTTGGGTGTTTCAATACCATTTGTAGTCATTCTGTACTACTATTCACCACACCCTTGCCAACCCACAGGGTCCAAGGCATAGAGAGGTTCCAGCCATGATGAGCAGGAAGCAGGGGTGAGAAGGTCTTTTGCTATGAGTGGTCTGAGAATGGAGAGGGATGGTTGATGGTGATGAACATTCACTACTTCTGCTGGAACAGGTTTTCCTGAACAAGAACAGTATCAGCAAAGAGTGTGAGCGAGAGGCTGTTCTGAGTTACCCAGGTGTAATCCAGAATGGCATTGGTGAAGTCAGTGGGGTTACTCTGGATTTATACTCATGTAACTGAGTAGCAGCACCTCTTAGACAGAGCTTCCTGCTGCGTGAGGTGGGTCAGTTCAGGGAGTTGAGCTGAAGTTTTATTATCTCTCTAGCTTCAGACAGATAGTTCTTTGTTTTAATCTGATTGGTTAAGAAGGAAATATCACAGTCTGATCCATCACACAAGCCAAAAATCACATTAGCTGTAATTACTTTTGGCTGGGCTCAGATTGATCAATGCACTCTTAGGAACGTCACGGTGGTGCTGATGCTGAAGGTTCACTTGCACAACTGTAAACATGCAGTCATCAAACTAATCGCCCTGACAGCATTACTGGGATGCAGGAAGCAAGAGAGGAAAGCTGGGTGAAATGTAGAGATCAGGGACCTGCTTCTCTTATTGAACAACGGGACACAGACATTGGAAAGTTCACCCAGAGCAGAGGCTCCGTAACACAAGAAGCTCACAGTGGCTGGTGCTGGGGCCCCTGGGAGATGTATTGACTTAGTGCATATCTGTGTAAAAATGGTTCCTGCGAAGTTTCTTCAAGAAGCTATTGCTGTTCTCTCTGGAGGAGCCCTTATAGAAGAAGGTGGCAGTACCACTGTCTACCCTCTCCTGGGTATGAATTCCAGCTCCGAGACAGCTGTTCCACAGACACAAAGAGGTGAAGATTTCCACCTCTTTCAACATGGGACCTATTCAATGTCCAGGTGTCAGAAGCCATTGTAAAAAAGGCCAGGAATAGCAATGTGGGTAAAAAGTAGGGACAGGCAAACTGCCTTGGATAACATAAGTGACCTGAATCTGCAGCCAAGACTCAAAACAAACCCCTTCCGAGGTTCAAAGCAGCATGGGTACCCTTTCCCATCCCCCTAGCCTTTCTCCCATTATTCTGAGTTATCTAAGCTGAACCTGAGGTTCATCCATTGCTAATAAAAAGAGCAACAGGCCTTATTGTTGTATTTGTGGAATTTGCTCTTCATGAAGCAGCTCTTTGCAGACAAGCTTAACTCTCTCCATAAGGGAGACTGGTAAGAGATTGGGGATGGGGTGGCTGAAATGGCTCCATTCAGAATGGACTGAGTTTTTAACAGGAGGGCATTTGGGCTTTACAGATGTGATCTTGATGTGGCTCATTACAAAGGGAAGTGACAGAGGAATGTGAGATGAAAGAACAAAGTGATTATATTCCTTGAAATTCTTCTGTACCACAACATTAAATGGTTTCAGTCTTACCTAAAGCACTGGGTACCTGGGGACAAAATGCAACACCACATGCCAGCTATAGTACCATGCAAGCACTGATATTCCTATGGACAGTCAATCCTGTTGATTCTTATATGGTTCCTTTCATCATAGGATCTGAACACCTCACAAACATTAGTAAGTTATTCTCACAACACCTCTGTGATGTAGGACAGTATAATTATCCCTACATGTACATGGGAAACCGAGGTACAGAGAAATTAAGGGTAAAATTTTCAAAAGTGCCTAAGTGGATTAGGAATCTAAGTCACCTTT
The DNA here is from genome assembly GCA_007922305.1 of Dermatemys mawii. Lineage (NCBI taxonomy): Eukaryota > Metazoa > Chordata > Testudines > Dermatemydidae > Dermatemys > Dermatemys mawii. The sequence goes on from ML677362.1 coordinate 5,082,279, forward strand.
TCAAAAGTACATTTTAGGTTCCTAAGCATCATTGATTTCCATAAGGCTTAGTTTCATAAGTGCCTAAGTCACTTTGAAAATGCAACTTAGGCTCTAAATTGCTTAGGAGCTGCTGAAAATGTTACCCTTAGTAACTTGCCCAAGGTCACACAGGAAGTCTGTGGCAGCCCCAGAAACTGAGCTTAGATCTCAAGTGCTAGTCCAATTCCTTAGCTCCCAACCTTTGTTCTTGAATTCTGCTGCTGTACAGTGCTTCTTATAGAGAACACCAGCACATCCCTTGTGTTGATACTACTCTAGGGTAGATGCCTGCCTGGAAGGAGAAGGTGTGAACAAATCCCAGGGCTTGTTAACAGGGTTTATGAATTGTGCACCACCTAGGGCCCTGTGTTCCCCAAACCGCATGGGGAGGGGTATCTGCCAGCAGAAAGGATGGCATTTCAAGTTGTCAGAAAAATAACTCTGATCCTCAGTCAGGAAAGTCAGCTGCTCATGCAATGGACAATAGAAACTGAAGCAAATGAATCCCTGAGAGTTTGTATCTCCTGGTATCTCAATGATCCCTTTGCCAGTGCTCAGGAGGAGCAGGGATCTGTCTGACTTGACTGCAGAGAGGACAAAAGATGGTGATGGGTGACAAGGAGTCTGCTGAGACTGAGAATGAAGATAGGGAAGGAGAGAAACTTACTATAGTTGGCTGGGCAAGAAGACTGGGAATGGGAGCTGCGAGGAGTGGAAACTGTGACTGGAAGTCGGTGATGGCAATGAGGGGAATAGAAGCAAGTTGGTTGTATGTGTGGGGGGGGCATTGAGATTGGACAAGGAGCTGTGGAGAAAGGGGAAGACTAAGACTGGCTGAATAAGGAGACTGGCACTAGGAACCAGTCTGGGGGGAACAGGAGTGAGGGGAGGGGAGACAGATCTCATAAGGAGCTGGGGTGTGGACAGAGACCTGTGCAAAGAGATTGGAATATGGAGCCAGGAATGGGGTGGGGAGGACAGATGCAGTTTGGATAGAGAGATGGGAGGGACAAGGAAACTGGGACTGGGTTTGGGGATCGGAGAGACTAGGAGGAGGAGGGAGAGATGGGACCTCAGTGAACTTGGTGAAGGAGACTAGGACTTGCTGGGCAAGAAGTCTGGGATAAGAAGCCTGACGAGTGGAGACTGGGACTGGGTATGTAATGAAAATGGGACTTGGACCAAGAGACGGGGACAGGTTGGAGGGGACAAGGCAAGAGAAATTAGCAGAAGACTACACTTCCTTCTGGAATCTAAGTTTGAGTCAGAGTCTCCTGAGACTCACATGCCTCTGCTATCAGCAAATATCTGAGAACCTCACTGGCAAAGTGCATCTCATCCCCCTCTGATGCTGGTCCACAAAGAGGACGACAATCTACAATTACTATCAGTGCTTCATTGTGATAGAGGTCAGTGTGGTGGATTTAAAGGTTCCAGTCCTACTGATGGCTCACCTAAATGTCAATGTGATACATATAAAGGATTTTTTTTTTAGTTTTTTTTTTTAACCTAGCAAATTACAAAGAAAAAATTGTTGTAAAAGAATATTATGGTTGCAAAATCAAGAATTCAGAAATTAGGAAATGCCAGAATTAAGGTTGCCTGTGCAATTTTATTTATAGTGTCTCATGAGTAAGCTATGTTTCCCATTCATTGTACATTTTTCTCCCCCGCACCTCCCACCGCCATACACACAACACAGCCAAGATGATGAGAAGAATTTGGACCCAACATAGTAACAATCTTAGGAACAGGACTAACCAACCATGAGAAATGCTGCATCTTAAAACCATCCTGAGATGATGTCTTTAAAAATCTCTCATTATTATTTTAATCTAGTGCCAAAAAGACGGGAAGTGGCACTAGCTGATGCAAACATACATTAGCTAGGGAGTTGTATGACTGGACCAGGATGGATGAACTAGTGATGTGGACTTCACTGTATATTTTGCTTTGAGTACGGCTTTTCCCCCAAACCATCAAGAGACCAAACAAATTTACAGTCTCAAAGTGACCATTACTCTACTTTGAGAAGAACCTCCCCCAACCCATGTTCCTTTCTTTTGCAGCTCACAAACCAAATTAGTTGTAATTAACAACCTAATGATGCTTGATTTCCTCTGATCTGTTCGACTTTCCAGGGCTTATGAAGGCTTAATATGTTTTCTTTGAAAATAAAATAAACTATACTGGATTCCATTGTATTTAATTGAAATTTGCACTAATGTGAAAGCCGAGTGTCCTGGAATGATTCTCAGCCAGAGAAATTCCCTACCTGCAGGACCAGAGATGGGAACAGCGCTGAGTTGGAGGCTCTCCAGAATCTTTTGTTCCAATCTGATTCTTTTCTGGCTGTGTCCTTTGGTGAATAGATTGCCTGAGTCCGGAGCTGCATCTCGAGATGTCTTCTCTCCATTGACTAGAACACAAAAAAGCCGCAGTCTGGTTTATGACTGCACTCAGACAGTGTGTGTCTCAGCAAATGGAGGTAAGTTACAGCTGGTGACCACTTTGCCTGGGTCAAGAGTCTGCCATCCACAGGGCAAAACAATATTAAAGGGAGGGCAGAAGGGCATTTTATTGCTGCTGTGGGAGTTGAAACAAACGAAGAAGAAAAGGAGGCGGGAGGAAAGCATGCTCAACTAAAAAGCAAAGCAAATGAAGCTAATAAGCTGAACTAGCGAAATGAAAGGGATCCAGTCTAACAGAGTGGGCCTCACCAAGATTTAGGTACTAAAATGGTACATAGGTAACAATATTTATTTGCTGTTTAAAGTCTGGCATCCTCATCTTCCCATCACTTTGTCTTCTAGGTTGCAGAAAGATACTGGGATAATTTAACACACTTACATATTAAATAATTAGCCACATGAGTCTAGAGACAGGCCAGCCATTAATGCTGAATCCCAATCTGAACTTCCCCAGAGCATGGGGTGAGTCTGTAACCTGGTGGCTTGGCTGGGCAAGCTACAGACACTGGGCCAGTCATGAAGTTTTGGTCCAGATCCAAACTTTCTTTGAAGTTTGGAGGACAGTTTAGATCCTGGGTTTTGATTCAGACCTATCTTCGTGTGACTCAAATGAAACTGCCCTATTCCAGCAAGAACACTTCACTTGTTGGTCTTACAAAATTAGTGTCAATCACAGAATACCTAGGTATACCTCTTTACCCAGGTAGCATCCAATTTCTATTCATTTAGTCAATTTATTGACACAGATAACAAACCAGCTAAGGAGGAATGTTTTGCAATCACAAATTGGCATTTGAGATATATTGTTTAGACAGGTGATGCCCCCATCTGGATTTGCAGTGGACACTCCTCTACAATATGTCTCATTATCCATTCAACTGCAAAGTCAAAGCTCAAGCAAACTGATAAAACATGTAGTGAAAGAGTCTCCTTCATCTGCACACAGGTACAATTTGAGGGATTTACCCTGATATTTCTGGAAAGATTTAGAAGACAACTGTACCCCTTCACCCAATCACAAATAAAAGGCTAATGAGAGGCACACTTACTTGTTAGATAACAGTCCAGGCTAAGAGAGACATTATCAAAAGCAATAATGGCATCAGATTCTTCTTCCCATGAAGTGATGATCTGAAGCCAAAACCTGGACAGATCGGGGAAAAGAAAGGGGATCTAGTTAAGTTAAGGAGATGCGACTCCAGAGTTATCCAAAAATAAAAGGATAAGTTTTAAATAAGAGAAAACTCCTTTGACCTACAGTTATACAATTTTATAGTAATGGAGAAAGAATACTGAACCCTGCCTCACAAAGGTCAATTGGGTACTATGCTGATGGGGACTGTAGAAATACCTAGATAGATACAAAAGGGAGAATGCTTATTCTTTTGCTGCAGAGGTCAAAACTGAAATACAAGGAGAATAAGTGTCTTGTCCAAGCTCATTCAGTAAGTCAGGGGCAGAACAATGAACAGAAACCAGTTCTCTGGATTCTCAGTGTAAAATTTTCAAAAGCACCTGAGTGACTTCAGAGCATAGGTTCCCTTTTCAAAAGTGGCTTAGGCACTTTGGGTTGGATCCACCATGATGGATGACTTAGCCATGACTTAGGCTCAGCATTGAACTGCCGCTACTGGGATTCACAGCCCAGGCTCCTTACTCAATACATGTGGAGAGTTAGGTGCCCAAGAAGGGGATTCACAAAAGCCAGCATGCTGAGCGGTGAGCTGCCCATGCTAGTCAATAAGTTATGTTGAGGAGAGGAGAGTGGTATAACTCCCAGCCTTCAAAGGCAGTCAGATGTCCAACTTCAGGCTAGAAGGATGCTCACCCTGCATTTAGGATTCACAGCTGTGAACCTTTTCCTGGAGATAGGTGCCTAAGCCAGGTCAGGCCTTACTTTCAAAGAAACCAAGGAGGATGTGGTTCAAACCCCTCCTCTGCCAGATGTGGGGTAGGGATTTAAACTCAGGTCTCTCACCACCAAGGGGAGTGCCCTAACTGCTGGGCTTATATTTAATGATTTCCATTCTCTCTCTGACCCACTCAATATTTGTCATATCTGACCCAAATTCACAAACAGTTTTGGTTCTCCGAGAATTGCATTTTTCAGCAATGTAACTATTCACTAAAAAAAAATATCATCATTTGTAAACCTGGGTGAATGTTCTAACCACAGGGCTAACGGATGTAAAGGGAGAACTCCCACCACTGCCCCCTCTGACCATGTTTTGTGGGAGGCCCTATCCAATCGGGAACTTCTGAGAAAACTTCTGGCTCAGGCCCCACGTGTATAATAGGCAGGAGGTTCTGCTTTGAGGAACATGCCGGGGCTTAGACATGAATTAGGCACTGGGCATCAAGACTGGGACAGTTTTGCACATGTCTAGCAGCAGAATTTTAAGCACTTAGGAGACTTTACCAGCCAAAACTTAGATAGCCTAGGGAATTTGTACACCTATAAAGTTACATAGCAACTGAGCAGAGGTTTTGAAGATATAAATTTTGGATTTAGGCACTTGCTGTTAAGCACCTAAACCCCTTTGTGGATCTACCCTTTAGAAGCCTAAGTCACTAAGCTGCTGTTGAAAATTTTACCATCATTCTGCTGCCCTCTACACTTAAGTATACATTTACCACTGATTCATCACAAAAGGAAATTCAGACTCTCTAACTCAGATCTTGCAAGACAAATGACAGAAGAATATGCCATTCACAGACTATGGGGACTATAGAACTGTTTATTTTAGTGCAAAAGAGACTGAGCATACATTTGCATTAAATCACTTCATGCTCCCCGCTGGCCTTCAGAGGGAAGCTAGGAAGAAATATCATGGCAAATTAATTTTCAATTATTTTTCAAGCCAACTGATATAGCAAAAATATTAATTTACAATAAATATTTGCAGTTCTACAATATATAGTCAGCATAATGATAGAGGTTACTCATGGGCTTAAACTGACTTTTAGAATCTAAGCTGTGCAATTTCATCTGTTCCTGCTGCTTATCTGTCGCCTGGAGTCATAATCCTTTCTTTAGGACACAAGAATAATTTCTAACAGTAACCAACTGTGACGCTGGGACAAGATGTTGGTCTCAAAGGTTGCATCAAGGCCACAAAAAATGATACGTCATGTGAAGACCGAGTAGCAAGAGAATATGAAATCTTAAAAACAGGAAAGATCTTGAGCCAAATTATCTGCCACTTCCCAATTTTCTGCCTTATCCCCAGCCCATAGGTCTACCTTGTGCGACTTGTCCATGGTTTCCGAGGCTATATATCAGGCCTGCACAACTCGGAAAGCAGCGAGGGCCATATTATTGCAAAAAAACCAGCTGCGGGCCGAAAAGCCCCACCCCCATCTGCCTCTCCCTATCCCACCGCTTGGCTTGTCCCACCCCTATTCACCTCCCGCGGGCCACACAGTGAGCCCCTGCGGGCCGCTTGTGGCCCCCAGGCCACATGTTGTGCAGGCCTGCTATATATACACCGCAGTTAGAAACCCGCAGCTGGTCAGAGCCAATTGACTCTGGCTCATAGGGCCCAGACCAAGGGGCTGTTTAACCACAGTGAAGACATTTGGGCTTGGGCTGCAGCCTGAGCTCTGGGACCCTCCCTCCTTCCAGGGTCCTAGAGCCCAGGCTCCAGCCTGAGACCAAACCTTGACACTGCAATTAAACAGCCCTTAGCCCAAGCCCTGCTGAGTATGAGTCATCTGACATGGGCCAGCTGTGGGTTTTTAATCGCAGTGTAGACATACCCAAAGAGATTATTTGCCAGGCTGGGGACAGCTGGGGTGAAACCCACTCCACCTACTTCCAGTCCCCACCGCTGTCATCCTTCCTGTGCTAGGGTCCCTTGGGACAGAGGCGAAGGTCTGGCACAGCAAGGAATCCACCAGCAGCAAAATTGCTGGTGGTCACTTTGCACCGCTTGAGTGGAATAAAGGGAGTGAAACAGAGTAGAAAAATCTGTCCCCTTATCTCCATGCAGATGGCCTAGAAAGAGAAGAGTTTATTTATTCCTTTACTCTCTATTTCTGAAAATGCAAAACTGTAATGCTGTGATATTGAAGTTTCTCCCCTCAGCATGAAGGGAGTGATATGAGAGAAAGTATCAAAAATAGAATGACTTAAAATGTTCTAAAAGAGAGAAGCAGAAGCTGTTTAAAAGAGGCTGATTGACACTGGGAATTGCATATATTCTGAAGGAGAAACATTGACTTTCCTCTGATTGTTAGCAATCAGATGTCAAAACATAAACATGTTTTCTGAACTGAATTACCTTTATCACCTAGCTCGATCTAAATAACTCTTGAGAAAAAGCACAGAAGCATATTCCTTTCCCTCCCCATCTATGTGCTGCAACAACCTGGTACTGCCAGAAGCTCTGGAGTTTTTTCGTCATTCACCTGAAGCCCTAATTAATACGGGCACAGAGGTAAATCTGGGGAAAGCCTTGCACAACCTTTATTGCTTTTGCAGTCCAGTGATGCACGTACATACACCCAGAGGCCTCTCTCCACCCAGCCACCCATATGTTTGTTTGCTCCAAAGCTGAAACCCCAATATGCTTTGAATAAAATAATCAAGGTATTCTAGGTACTGGTGTACAAATGAACACAGTGACACTAGGCATCCCAAATGGCTCACATTCCCCTCACTCAATACTTGGCACAACACATATAGCATTTCAAGCACAGGACCCGGTGGCTGGAGACTGGTTATATTACAGGCTGAATCACTGACTCACTATATGTCCTTGGGAAAGTCATTTAGAGCTGATCTAAATGGTGTGCTAAAGTGTTGTAAAGGGGTGTGATTCGGAAAGCACTTTATTGTGCTGTACTCTGAAAGGTACCTAGTTTGCATTAATGAGTGCACCAGGAGGGTTTACATGGGACAGCTGAAGCACAACAGGTTAGAGCATTTTGTAAATCACACCTCTCTAGAGGACTTTGCTGCATCACATAGACAAGTCCTTTATCTCCTTGGGCCTCAGGTTTTTCCATATTAAGTATTAATACCCGGAAGAGGAGAGATTATAAGGATAAATAAATTAATGTTTGTCAAAGTGTGTTCTGATCCTTGGATGGAAGGTGCTATATGAATTTAAATTATTATTGCCCTAGCACAGGGTTTATCCAGACCAGCAAAAATTTTTGCTTGAAAATCCAGTGAAAGCACAGAAATGAGAGGTGGAAAAGACTTAGTAGGCCATCATCCTGGCTAGTGCACCACTTTTGCATACAGTCTATTCTCCAGTGCTTTGGGATTCTGGTTTTACAAGACACAAGCAATGGAAAAAACTCAAGTGGAGAATTCACGCTCCAAGAGATGGATTGCCACACATGTAGGAAATACGATAACCTGTCCAAGAAAGGTGGAGAAGGGGTAGTGAGATCCAGGTCTGTACGGTGCTGTCCTTGACATGAGAGTTAAATCAATTGCTTTGAGGCCTCAGGTTGCCGAGACAAAGAAATTGAGGAGGTATAAGTCATCAGTCTCCTCCTCTTGGATCTTTGCCTTCTCAGAGGCCTGGGCTATACTACGGGAGAGGGGGAAGGAGGTGTTTAGCATGTAACTTCAGCTACGCTATTCACGTAGATGAAGTCAAAGTATCTTAGTTCGACTTATCTGGCTGTCCCCATGGCAGCAAGTCGACCGGGGTGGCTCCCCCGTCGACTCCGCTTACTCCTTTTGCAAAGCTGGAGTTCCAGAGTCGACGGGGAGTGCGTTCAGGGATCGATTTATCGCATCTAGACAAGACAGAATAAATCGATCCCCGACACATCGAATACTACCCACCAATCCGGCAGGTAGTATAGACATACCCTTAGATTGGTCAACCTGACAGTAAGGGTCATGTTTCTGCCTAGGCCGGTATTAGAATGATGTTTTGCTCTCTTTGTTGCCAGAGTGCAGAGGCCCAAGGATTTCAAAACCGCTTGAGTCTGTTAGCATGTACAAATCATCCTCTGTTTTAGATAAGAACACTGCACATCTCTCAAAGGGGAAGTCACAGCCACAGGAATCCCCAAGGACGACAATAAGGAGGAATGGTGCATAGTCACTGCCATCACCATTGCCTGGGCTGCAGAATCTGCTGCTTCCAAAGAAGCCTGCAAAGCCGATTGAGAAATGAGGCAGCTCTCTGTGATGACTGATTAAAATTGTTCTCTGGAACCATCTGGTAGCTTGCTCACAAACTGAGATATTACCACCTAGCTACAGAAGTCCTACCTTGACAACTGACAGTAATTGCAATGTGAAGTTATAAATTTGCTGAAGAATAAAAGTCTTTCTACCAAAACAGTCAAACTTTTGGGCACCTTTGTCTCTGAAGGAACCTTAGCCCAGCCCTATTGGCTCTCCTCATTCACCACTGCCACTACTAAAGAGTTGGGGAGGGCGGGTGGGAAGAGGGGATGTAAATACTGTTCTGCATTTTCAGTTTTTACCAGTTTCCACTGATAAATTGCCAATTTCTTTATTAAAAGGAGTTCTGTTTTTACTGATTTATGCCTGTTTATCAATCCACTTGGTATTTTTGCAGGGACTTATTTTTGTTAAATACCAGCGCTTTACGTGACTCTTGTGTCCTGCAGTACCAGGATTGAAGCAGTTCCACAGTGAAAAACACAGAACACCCACACGGTGTAGGTCGGAAAATCAAACAACATGAATATCATGCTGTGTTGGGCTCACAAGGAGAAGCTGTCCGCCTATTTCACTCGAGTCCATTCCATGTGGCACTGAATTGAAACAAATAATCCTCACTAGAGAAATATATGTAACGCACCCTATCTACCTAGTTACCTCCTTTAGTGCCAATGTCCTTACGGGTTTGGATGGACAGGAAATATGGTGTCTAGTCTCTTGATGCTTTGGACCGCCGATTCTTGGCCTTTTGTTTTTGCTTTTTGATTTCAAGCAGAATAAACCTGTATTGTTTTGTGCTGATGTGACTTTTCTCTCCTCTGCTGATACCTGTTTCGTCAATGCAATAACTGATATGTTTGAGAAGTACCAGCTAACTTGGGAAAATGTGGCCACAATTAACACAGATTCTGCTTCCTACATGGCTAAATTTGCAAGGAAGATTAAACTCAATCAGAAATTGGAGCTGCCACATATTACCTGTCCAGCCCATCTGATTAATGTTGTGCAGTCAGCAGCTACTGCTACAGAAGAAATGAAAGATGTGAAATCTTGACTCACTGGATTCAGAGCCATTTTCAAGCACTCAGACAAGTTGAAGGCTTTGTGTTACACAGTGTGAGATGAGCGCAGAGCTGACTGCCAATTACCTACCTCTGTTGTGCCACATCGGTGCATAGCTTGTATTTCACTGCCTGTCATGTAAATAACACATGGACTGTGCTAATGCACCCCATAAATCATCCTGAATTTGTTGGTTCTAAAGCAGAAACTCTGAAGGGACTGGCAAATAACCAAAATGACTACCAGCTTTTGCGTACCGAGCTAATATTCATTGTGGAAAATTTGGAATAACTGTGTGACGTACAGAAAACATTGTATTTTTCTCTGGTCGCTACCAACACGTTTTGAATACAGATGTTTACTGGATCCTGACAACAAGAATCTCATCTGAACTGAGCACAAAAGCTGCAAGAGAAACATATGGTGAGAAAAACCCAGCTGTTTCTGGCAATCCTTCTGGCCCCAGAACATGAGAAAACCAAAGTAGTATTCAAAACCTTCAACACAATGCTCAGCACGCAATGGGAGATGATGATGACCCGCAGTCTGAACCCTGAAGTATTTGATGCCAAAGATTATTTTTGGAATGTCATCCAAGTGTTGCACCCCTTTCTTTAGGTGAATTTTGCAATAGACTACGACTGTTATGCCAGAGGGTTTCAACCATTTGCCACTAGAGACAAAATTTCAAATCTGAAAGGCACATTTACTACTTACGTGAACATGCCTAACACTGACAACATGAAACTGGAGATGCTGGCTTTTTAGAGTAGCCATCAAGACACACTTCCCACCTTCAGCAAAGTGGCCCGGTGAGCTTCAAGTGTACCCCCTGGATCTATAGATGCAGAGAGCATAATTTCCAACTTGGACTACCTCCAAGACAGCAACAGGCTCAACATGGGTGAGGATGCTGTGAAGAAATTTGTGTGAATTTCTGGATAAATGACTACCACTGAGACACAAAAAAATACTTTTGTACATTAAAAAGTTTCAATTATATTGTAGTGAAATGTGTATATTATAAAAGTTTTTGGGGTTTTCTTTCACCCCTAATTTTTCCTAATGTTTTTATTTTTATTTTTTAACCCAATTTCATCCTGACTTTAATGTTTGGAAAATAAACATTGAAAAATTCATGGATTATTATTACTACTACTGTATTTACAAATAAAAACTGAAAACACAGAACACTAGATGTAATAAAACTATTCAGATCCCTGAGACAGAACTTGGTATTTATGTTTCACTTGTTTGGTCACAAAGGGAATGGAGGACGGGGTTTGCCAGAGTGTTTTGGCTGGCTGCATAATAGCCTCATTGATAGGTAAGGACTATCTTTCCTTCTGAAGAGGGATGGAAAGTGTTGATCAGTTTGTGGGTATTTGTCCTCACCAGCTCCACTTGAATGCCTAGATAAGCTGTCATTCCCCTGAGGAACCCGTGATATATCTTGAAGTCATATGGTACCAGAGCCTCACCAGGCAATGAGGAGGATATCTGAAGGGAAGGCAAAAAAAAGAGCTCCTGAGGCTGTTCCTGTACTACCATGACAGGCTGCAGCTCCTAAGTAGGTTGAAGTAAGTCCTGAGCTTGAGTGTCCAAAGGCTAATCTGTACAGACTGTCACCCCTCAGTATGGGTGATATTGATCTGGATGCTGTATAGGAGTAGGCCTTTATAATTGGACTATAAAAATTGATGTAAACTGATGTAGACTTTGTTTCATCCTACCAGACATCCTTTTTGAATAACAGAAAAGAATGACCCTTTGAAACTATGGGATCCTGTTTCCCATCCGCCTTACAATTAGGACCTGGGCCTTTTAGTTTTGTTATAAAGTTTAGTTAGTAAGAGACAAAATTTTGCATTGTGTCTATAATAAATAAATTAGAGAAATGTTGAGGGCCTGAAGCCCCAGTGTGAATTGTTTTAGTTATAAAATTTAGCAAGGCTTGATTTACAGTGTATCCTGCTCAATATAAAATACAGTTGTTTGTATACCTTTGAAGGTCTCCGCAAAAGACTGTAAATAAAAAATACATGCATCCAAAAAAAAAGTATAAAAGCCATTATTAACCAAATCAAAAAAAAATGCTTAAAATACTTAACACCAAAAAATCATCAACACACATCCATAATTTTTAAAAAAAGCAAATTAATGACCTTAAGGTAGAAGCTGGCACCCCTAAAAACAAGTAATTAAATCAATCCAAAACAAAATGACCCTCTTGGAGGTGTTTTGAAATGTGAATATAGAAAAACACCACCAATTCAAGAGTAACCGGTCATAAACTAACACAGTGAAATCCATAAATTTTAACAAAAAACTCCAAACTATAAAAACAAAGTGCTTTGCCATGGGACGTTGGGATCGTTTTGCCACTACTCCAGAAGCATCAGATCGTGACCGACAGAGCCTGGTTCCCCTATGTGACCAATCTGGCTGGCCACTAGATTGATCCAGACTCTGGACTGGTAACTATAATCATCAACTGGCAAAACTGTGTGTGTGTGTGTGTGTGTGTGTGTGTAAATCAAAAGCATATGCTAACTGTTGTATTCTCAATAAATGCGGCAAGTTGTCTTCTCCCCTATAAAAGATCTCGTGTGTTTTCTATAGCATAACAGTTGGAGGTGTCATACAATAAGGAGATTCAGGGTGCTGGTGTGGTATCAGGCCCCAAGCATATCTGGCCCTAGCATCACAACCCATAGCTGAAATCTTCTGAAACCCACACCAGGGAATACGAGAATGGGATCAGGAGGAAGCTCTGGACTCTCAGCATTGAGATACCTGAGGACCTACCTTGGGGTCCAATGGACACTCTGAGTATTTTGAGACCCATGGTGGCACAATATTAAGTGGGGTCCCTGTTGACTGAGATCGTGATCTGGCTTCCTGGCTGCTGGTAACATTTGCTGTGTCGGAGCTGGTACTGGACCACAGGAAGTGAAAGGAGCCGGTATCAAGCCACAACAAAGCATCCAGGTACCAATGGTCTTGGCAGCTGTGTTGGTGCTGGAAGAGGGACTTCACTCTGAAGGAATGGGGATGGTCATACTGACAGGCATAACAAATCCCTGGCCATGGCATTAGCCTCTGGAATAGTCAGACAGACCCAGGGTGCTGACCCACAGTGATCAGGAATGATTACTCCATTGCATGCCAAAGGGGTCTTGACTGTCCCAAGGAGGGCATTGCAGCTGACGGTTCAGATCTCTCTATATGCACTGGTACCAGGAAGTAGCAAGACAAAAAACACACTCAGGGTACTGGCATGACATTCTGCAGAGGAGTCCTGATCTCTGGACTTAAAAAAAGCCAGTGCCAATGTCTCCTTGTGTTTCCAAAGTTGGGACTGTTCTGAAGTCTTGGGCCTTGAAGAAGACTGTCTCAGTGAAGGAGCTCAGCTGCAGCTTCCATCTGCAGGCAAAGATGGGGGAGTACTTTGGGAGGGAGTCATTGAAGAACTTTCCTTGGATGACCAAGTGGAGTCCAATGCCCATCTAAGAGTGGTCTCCAGTAGGATGCAACAGAGACATTCCTCCCTCGGCTTCCTTCTCCTGGTCTCAAAACCAAAACAGAGTGCCCTGTCTCTAACATGACTCTCACCAAAGCACTTGAGACAGTGCAAACAAGGGTTAGTGACAGAGTTGACAAGCTTTTGTTCAGAGGGGACACAATTGCTCCCACCCTGGATGGTAAGAAGGAACTGAAGGTGTGGATGGGAAGGCTCTGATCTTTATATACTCACTTCAGAGCATGAAGAGTTTGACAATAGTTCAAGCTGCCACTACAGGTATTGCTAGGAAAAATATTTCTGGCACCAGTGCTTGGGACATGCATACACCTACAGTGTAATGGGCATATGCATGCACTCAAAGAAGAACTGGACACTTTTCACCCAGTCCTACAGGAAATATCTGGGCTACCTACCCAATATGTATTTCTATCAGGAGAACGTGTGTGTTAATATGGTCTGCAGTTTGTGTGGGACGGAGTTTCACAAATATTTTAAAACATTTTGGCATGAACTTAATGCATGTGAAAGATGTTATACTGACAGTTGTGAGGTGTTCTGCTTATCCACAGAATAGATACCACTTAGGAAATGGCAGTACAATCCTCCTCCACAGCACCCCAACATGCCTTGGTACTAATCTGGAGGACTATCTGGAATTCAGTCACTATGGCCCTTTACCTTTCTTCTGAGGCTACCAAATGAATGAGATGACTTTTGGGATGTGGACATCTGTCCATTAGAAGCAGAACTGAGACCCACCAATTAATTTCACAGTGGAGACAGAAAAGCTCTTCATGCCAGTTTTTAAGACAACTCAGGAATATTCAGATAGGCTCTTAGGGCCAGATTTCAAAGGTATTTAGATGCCTAAAGAGGGAAACTGAAAATCCTACTGGGTGACTGGCTGGGCTGAATCCAAATTCTTTATCCTTTGAATTCTGCTCTTCACTGCCTGTTATAGTCATGTCTCATTGGTCTCTCCCGACAGTACAGAACTGTTCTGATTATGGAGAGAGAACTATCATCTGAGATGGCAACGTAAGAAGTCCGGTAAATGGAATAGGTCAATTTCTGTCTTTTGTTAAACTTCACTGAAGTGAATACTAAACATCATTGCTACTACTTGGGCTGCACAGATTTAACAGATGGCAGAATTTGTCCCATTGTGTTCACCAGACTTCCTGTATGTTCCTGTATATACATTGATAGTCTTGTCTGTATTTGTCAGTGACAGAAACACTGAACTTTTTATTTGCCTGTTCTAGGCCCAAAACTCTTATTTTCTTAACCACATAAGGAGATATGAACAAGACTGCAATTTGTCTCAATTCAGAGGGGGTCTGTAACAGATAGAAGGGAAACAGTCATTGACGCAGTACTCTGGTCAGTGCAACAACAAGGAGTTGCTTGGAAGTAGCCCTGATTAGAAAGAGCTATACCTAATTGCTGGATTGGGAGGGGCTGGGGAGAGCCCCAAAAGCTAATTAGCCTATTGCCCACGAGATAAAAAAGACACTGGAAGTGAAGTACTTATGGGGAAGACAGAGACTGGCAGGCCTTTGAAAGGCAGGGTGGGACAGATCTCTCAGGGGGGAAGATACTTGGCCAAGGAGGGGAGGAAATGAAGGTGAGCTAAGGATTGTAGGATATTATCTATACAGAGCTGCTTGAGTTTGTGCAGATTGCTGAGCAAACACAGTGAAATCATGCCATGTTTGACCAGAAGGTGATCTCCAAGCAGCTTGAAAAGAGACAAGAATGGGACCCCACACTTTCACATTTATAAGCATGTCCAGGATCTACAGCTGGCTTGAGGTTTTGCAGCCTGGACCAGGAGAAGACTCCACAATGGCTGGGAAACTGCAAGAAGAGCTGCAGAAGACTCCAAAAAGTTTCCAACAATCCCACCACATAGAGAGCTAGGCCTTGTTTGTAGGCAGAATAGCAAAAAAGTCTGCAGGACGTTATGAGAGATCAAGCCCAAAGGGCAACAGCAACATCTAGAGAAGGCAGTGAGTCCAGGGGAAGGGGTGCTAGACCAAGCATGAGGTGATCCCCAGATCTAGATGCAAGGAGTGTGAGTGTACTCTCTTAGAGGGTCCCAAACGGAAACCCCATGGAAATGTCAAACACCGTCAGATCCACCCTGATTACTGTGGGATGTTAATCTCATTTATTTCTTTTCTAAAACAAATGGAGCTTCAGCGAAAACTTTGTCCCCTGAGACCAGCATGTCTGCAACAAATAGTTCACCCTTTTTTCTCTCTGATTTAATGTCACTATTCATTTAGAAATATTATGTGTCTCAAATTCCATTGAAACAAGTTCATTAGTCAACCAACATTTCAATCATTAGCTTCAGTGGTTTTAGCTTAATGGGCTAATTAAGAGAAATTTAATCAAAACTGAAGATGAAGATGTCATATCAGTGAGGAAAAAATATGGATGACTTTTCTCTCCTCTTTCTGTACCAAAAATGTAGCACAGGAACATTGTCACTAACCTAATACACTTAGGGCCTGATCCAATGTCCACTGAACTCAATGGTAAGACTCCCATTGACTTTAATAGGCATTGGGATTAAGTCCTACAGGCAGTGACTGTTGGCAGACCATAAGCATGCTCAAAGGTTGTGGATTAACATGGACTTAAAAGTGATTTAATGTTCCCATTGTGCCTTACAAACAGAGATACTTTGAACAGAGACTGCAGGTGATTTTTGGAAAAAAACCAAAACAAAACCCTAACAACAAAAATCAATGTTGACAATTGTGCCATGAGTTTGCTGCTTATTAAACCTGCCTCGGCAGCATCTGCACATGAATTGCAAATGCTATCAGACAGTTTTATGTTTGCACGCTGAGTTCCATTACAGGAACAACATGATGGTCGATAGTGGTTTTAATGGCTTGAGTCCTGGAAAATCTTAGCTTGAGAGCAAGAGGAACTTCTTGGTTTCATTAAAGTGCAGATGTCATTGTTGTCACTGCTTTTGTCCTGTTCAACCCTAAGGCTATGTTTAAAATGGTTCCTCCGATGCATGGCAGGTGGTGGAGTGTTGGATAAAAATAAATTAATCTTAGCTGATTTATAGGAATATCTGATGATATCCCATGGGATTTTCTCTCTTTCTGAAGCAGACAGGAAATGTTTCACTAGGTGGACAGGGAGACTAATTCAAATCTCCCTTTTGGGCAGGGGCAGCCAACCTGAGCCTGAGAAGGAGCCAGAATTTACCAGTGTATATTGCCAAAGAGCCACAGTAATATGTTAGCAGCCCCACATCAGCTCCTCTCACTCCAACCTGCAGTGCCTCCTGCCCACTGGCAGCCCCACCAATCAGTGCCTCCCTCTTCCTCCCCACGCCTCCTGCCCACTGTGATTAGCTGTTACATGGTGCACAGGAGGCTCTGGTGGAGAGGGGGGAAGAGCAGGGGCATGGCAGGCTTGGGGGAAGGGTTGGAGTGGGGGCAGGGCCTGGGAAAACAAGGGAGTTGAGCACTGAGCTCTCCCCAGTACAAGTTAGCCTCTATAGCCGAAGCCCCAGAGTCAGTGCCTATGGAAAGAGCCGCATATTAACCTATGAAGAGCCACATGCGGCTCCGGAGCCACAGGTTGGCCATCCCTGCTTTTCAGAAACATCAGCTGAGCTGACTGTAGGGAAATGCTTTATTTAAACATAAGCCACACTCACAGGAGACGATGGTGACAGCTCAACTACTCAAATACTCCAAGGCCAAGCTGAATTCATTTTCTTTGGCTGGCTTCTTTGGCCTGAGCCAGAAAGCATGGATTCAGATAATAATTTCCCCAAATAGTAGGAGAATTTGAATCTGGGAGTTTGGCTGAGCCTATTATAGAAACAGGTGCCCATCTATGTACAGAATAGTCCTAATTCTCTTTGCTTTCATCACCTAAACTGAGATGGTATTCCATAGCTTTGTTATTTTTGGTGTATAGTATTTCTGCTCCTGTTTGGGGAGAAGTCGAGAACATTTTGTCTGAAGTGGAGAGCTCAGAAAGCCTGCATTTATATTAAGTCCCCACAGCTCCCTCCTTTTTATAACAACTCGGAATCCCAACAGTGCTTTTAATGTCAGCTCACAGACACAGTGCAGAGAGCCAACAGCCAGTCTCACGCAGCTCTCTTCATGCTATAGGCTGGAATGTCATCATCATTACAATCAAAAATCCATTCCAGTCAAGGATGACTGAGAAAAGGAACACATGAGAGTCACTACAGATACAAACACACATTCAGAGATAGAGACACAGAGAGCCAGTACGTACAGATAATGTTTCTTACTTAAGAATGGTATTTCTTTCGAGGCCAAGGTCTGTCTCTAACTAGAATGATTACTGTTTGTCCTGCACAATACTGAAGTATCAATGGAAGAGCAAGTATTCTGAGCACTGATCCCAGCTGCCTTAATAGCTTCCATAGCACAAAATGTCACACTTACCACAGAGAGAAATACTGGGAAAATGAGAGAAGAGATACTCCTGGTTGGAATGAAGTTATTTGGAAAAATAGAGGCATCTCAGTCAAGGAAAGCTAAACAGAATCATAAAATATCAGGGTTGGAAGGGACCTCAGGAGGTCATGTAGTCTAATCCACTGCTCAAAGCAGAACCAATCCCCAACTAAATCACTCCAGCCAGGGCTTGGTAAAGCCTGACCTTAAAAACCTTTAAGGAAGGAGATTCCACCACCTCCCTAGGTAACCCAGTCCAGTGCTTCACCACCCTCCTAGTGAAAAAGTTTTTCCTAATATCCAACCTAAATCTCCCCCACTGCAGCTTGAGACCATTACTCCTTGTTCTGTCGTCTGCTACCACTGAGAACAGTCTAGATCCATCCTTTTTGGAACCCCCTTTCAGGTAGTTGAAAGCAGCTATCAAATCTCCCCTCATTCTTCTCTTCTGTAGACTAACCAACCGCAGGTCCCTCAGTCTCTCCTCACAAGTCATGTGCTCCAGCCCCCTAATCATTTTTGTTGCCCTCCTCTGGATTCTTTCCAATTCTTCCACATCTTTCTTGTGGTGTGGGCCCCAAAACTGGACACAGTACTCGAGATGAGGCCACACCAACGTTGAATAGAGGGGAATGATCACATCCCTCAATCTGCTGGCAATGCCCCTACTTATACAGCCCAAAATGCTGTTAGCTTTCTTGGCAACAAGGGCACACTGTTCACTCATATCCAGGTTCTCATCCACTGTAACTCCTAGGTCCTTTTCTGCAGAACTGCTGCTTAGCCATTTGGTCCCTAGTCTGTAGCAGTGCATGGGATTCTTCTGTTCTAAGTGCAGGACTCTGCACTTGTCATTGTTGAACCTCATCAGATTTCTTTTGGCCCAATCCTCTAATTTGTCTAGCTCCCTCCGTATCCTCTCTCTACCTCCAGCGTATTTACCACTCCTCCCAGTTTAGTGTCATCTGCAAACTCACTGAGGGTGCAGTCCATGCCATCCTCCAGATCACTGAAAGATATTGAACAAAACCGGCCCCAGGACCAACCCTTGGGGCACTCTGCTTGATACTGGCTGCCAACTAGACATGGAGCCATTGATCACTAACCGTTGATCCCAACAATCTAGCCAGCTTTCTATGCATCTTATATTCCATTCATCCAGCCCATAGTACTTTAACTTGCTGGCAAGAATACTGTAGGAGACCGCATCAAAAGCTTTGACTCCTTAAGGACCTGCTCCATGATTTTTCCAGGGACTGAAGTGAGGCTGACTGGCCTGTAGTTCCCCAGATCCTTCTCCTTCCCTTTTTTAAAGATGGGCACTACATTAGCTTTTTTCAGTCATCCAAGACCTCCCCTCATCAGCATGAATTTTCAAGGATAATTTCCAGTGGCTCTGCAATCACATCCACCAATTCCTTTAGCACCCTCGGATACAGCGCATCCGGCCCCATGGACTTGTGCTCATCCAGCTTTTCTAAATAGTCCTGAACCACTTCTTTCTCTACAGACAGCTGGTCACCTCCTCCCCATGCTGTGCTGCTCAGTGCAGTAGCCTGGGAGCTGATCTTGTTCATGAAGATAAAGGCAAAAAAAAAAAAAAAAGCACTGAGTACATTAGCTTTTTCCATATCCTCTATCACTAGTTTGCCTCCCTCATTCAGTAAGAGGCCCACACTTTCCTTGATTTTCTTCTTGTTGCTAACATACCTGAAGAAACCCTTCTTGTTACTCTTAACATCCCTTGCTAGCTGCAACTCTAAGTGGGATTTGGCCTTCCTGATTTCGGTCTTTCATGCTGAGCAATATTCTTATGTTCCTCCAGAAAGTTACCTATGAGCCAACAATAAAAGGGCATCTGGGATTCAAAGTTGTTATTAAAGGGGAGTGTGTGGTAGGGAATAAACATACATGCACCAATTCTATCACAAGCATTGCTAATGCACCTATCACCAACAGTGTTTCAAAAGTAGGGCACTAGGATGAGTGAAGAACATTACAAAACAGAACAGCAGTGGGTGGGCATTAGAGATTGTCCTTCCTGCCACAGAATACACTGTTATACACTGGGGAGAGGAGGGGAGTGGAGGAGAGGGGAGGGAGAGGAGAGAGGAGAGAAGAAAAGAAAAAGAAAGTGAAGATTCTCATTTGATCACTTGTCTCCAGAAGTTGAGGCTGCAAATAAAATGAAACTGGTGATAAAATCACAAGAATTGGCAACACTGTCATTGGTTCTCCAAAATTCCACAATTTCCTGTTCACCTGCTGGAAACAGGTATGCTGGAGCATGTGTATGTGGGGGGGAGTGGGGGGTAGGGCACCAGCAGTAAGAGTGAGTGACGGGGGAGGAGGCAGAAAGGTGTGAGCAGAGGATGGAGTCTTGGGGGAAAGAGGCAGCATGGCTGCAGAGCCTTGGGGAGAAGGGGCTATGTGGCATGGGGCTTTGGGAAGAAGAGGCAGTGCAGGGGGTGGAGCCATGGTTTGGGCACCAATGGTCCCCCCACCTTTAGGGACCTTCTGTTGCCCCAGCTGGAAAGACATCCCTTCTAAAGCTGTGGCTCACAGATTGATTTCTGACACAGCTGGCCCAATCCAACAACCAATGTTAAACATACCAACCTTGTTAATGTCTTTTATCTCTTTATAATAAACTGAATCGAAAGTCTGGATCTTGACACTAAATTTTAGATGGTTAAATCTAGATGGCAGTTCTGTGGCTTGAACCCATGTCTAATTGACAAATTACCTTTAACTCTATCCAATGGAGAAAAAATCACGTTTGATTTGCCTAAAGGGTAATAAGAATGGTCTCAGCCCTTGATAGTTTCATGCTACATTAGGCCTTTAATGGGAAACAGTTACTCCCCCTTCCCCCATCCCCAATTACTTCTTAACCTTCGACGTGGGGTTAGGGGAGAGGCATGGCACTGATCTTCTCTAGGGAGGGAAGACAAAGCACCTGTTAGATGATATGCTTCAGTGTAGCTTAATTAAATCCATCTGGGCTGGTGGCACTGGAGTGGGAAATAACCCTGTTTAATGAAAGGTAATAGATTGATTTGGGATGTAGGGTGCTTATCTATCTGTAACAAGGAGAGTACTCATATTATTACTGATAACTCAGTAATAATATGAGCACCCATGGAGAAAAATTGATGGGTTCAAAGCATCTACTGGTAGCTCCCCGCACAGCCCCCCTCTGCGCTGGCTCACCTCCGCTCTGCCTCCACCTCCTCCCCTGAGCACGCCTCTGCAGCTCTGCTTCTCCCCCTCCCTCCCAGGCTTGCCACGAATCAGCTGTTTGGTGCTGCAAGCCTGGGAGGGAGCTGGGAGAAGCAGAGCGGCTGTGGCAGCATGCTCAGGGGAAGAGGCTGAGGCAGAGCGGAGGTGAGCTGGGACCGGGAGCGGTTATTTTTAACCTGACAATCTCCTTTTAAATAGTGGGACAGCATGTATGAAAATTACCAGGGTTTGCCTCCTCGCAAGGGAAATTGAAGAGGGTGGTTGATAGCTGGACAATGGTCAAAAGGTAATTCAGATGTTTTCCCCATACAACACGAGGTTTTTGCCACTATCTGTTTCTTTTGTTTTTATCAGTTATCTTGGTAGCATGTCCATCACTGGGACCTTTTATTTCCTTTTCTCACACACAAAAGAATTATCACAGGCACTGGAAATGCATTTCAGTCCCTCTAGTCCCGATAACACTCTAGCTACTTCTGATACTGTTTCACCTTGATGTGGCTGACATTCCTCTGCCACAGCTCTTTGCAGGATGAGTGGGGAGGGCAAACTTTGGACAAGGACATAAAGCCAAACTCCTACTCTTATGAATAGAGTTCCAGGAGTTTTAATGTCCACATGGAATAGATAGAACCTCAGCTGTGAAGACCTCAACTGGATGATTCCTTAGAATCTAAAAAGATAAGACAAACAAAGGATGGGAGAAAGGAAGTGCTATATTCCCAATTTACTCAGGAGCTTAAATGTTTTGTCCAGGGTCACACAAGCTGTGGCGGTCTGGGAATGTAAACTAAATCCCCTGAGTACCAATTCAGTGTCTTCTCTGTAAAACCAGTCTTCCTGGTCCAACCAAACCACTGACATGCCACACTGTGGTCCTGTGCCAAAGTATATATTTTTTCCTAGGCAGTGAGAGACAGATTAGGCATTTAGTAGATATCTGAATCCAAAGATGGAGGTGATCTAATTTCTTGGACACTTTCCTAATGCTTCTTTGAAACACCATAAGCCTAACTTTGAGTTTCTTGACTAGACAATTTTGAGTATACATGTGGTCCCTGGTAAGAATTCATGCCTCTGAGCAGTTTTAGGTAGGTATTTTTTAGTTATCAGTAGAACTTTCCATGCAGATTTCCACACACAGCATGCTAGCTCATGTCTCCTGTAGAAGAGGTATACTGGCCTGGTGTGTGCTGTTAAAGAGTTAAGCTTCAGATGGATGTTTAATGTGCTGCACCTCCTGAACGATACTATAGAGTGTCACATTTTCAGGTGTTCAGCATAGTCTCTCTCACCCTCAGAGAGAGAAACCAGTTATATAGACTGAAGGTATGTTTACACTTCAGGGTGGGGGTGTGTGATTCGCAACTCGAGACATGCTTGCACGCTAAAAAGCCAGAAGCATGGCAGCACAAGCAAAGGGAGGGCTAGCTATAATCCCGTCTGAGTCGCTAGTATGTACTTGGGCAGCTAGCCCCTCCTGCCGCTGGTGCTGCTGCAGTTAGACTCTATTTTTAGCTCACTCGCTGGATCAGAACTAGCACAGATTTATCTTCTTGAGCTGGAAATTACACCTCCAGCTCAAAGTGTTGACTTTGACACACCATCAGGGAGAGGATGCAGACAGGCAAGATTTCAGCATCAGTAATGTGTTTATTTCATCAGGTACTTCTTCTGGTTAGTTAAATACATAAGTTATCTTAAAACCTTCCTCAGTCACCATTAAAATACTATATACTGCAGTCTCCTTTAGCAGCGCAGCTGTATCTTCAGCTGTGTAGTTCCTGAACTGTGAGTCTCTAAGCACCTCAGACTTCCTAAGAAGCAGGTCTCAGGCGCTGCAAAAGAGGCCTGCAGGAATTTCTGTGGTCCTTCCAAGCCTCACAGGAACCCTGCACCCTTCCCAAACAAGACTCACACTGATTTAAACTAAACTAAATTCATTTAAAAATGGATTTTAATTGGCACAGTGTAACTTCTGGGTATATACAAGGCCTACGACTTTCCAAGATGCACCAAAACTCTGAAGCTGCCTCAGAGCCCTTGATTTTCCTCTTTAACCCCTCCCCTCCCATCCCTTCAATGGAGTCAACAGTTTTTCCATTTAAACACTGGGATTTGAGGGTGCTTAGCACCTCACAGGAAAAGCTCAGCATTTCGCAAGGACTTACTAACTTACTACTGAACCTGGTTCCCAAGATCAAAATATCCTATCTTATTCAATCTGCCGTGAGAGAAAGTTTAAAGTGCACACATAGACATAACAGGACGGTGAAGGTACAGTAACTCAAATGGGAGGCATTTCTATGGCAACGCTTAAGTAAATAATAATTCACAGGAATAAGAATGGCAAAATACAGCCTTCTTCAAAGGAAAACACAGCTAAAGGGAAGGAAGCAGCCAGGTGTGCCACCAGCGGTGACTGCACAATAAGGCTAATGTTGATGTTTTAAAAAAATCTTTGATGCATCCATATGAACTATGCATTTGATGGTAAAATAATGACTGTGCACTTTTGTATTGGCACCCTACACACATTCCCAAGACCCAGCTAGGTAAAAAGGCACAACTGCATCATGTTTTTCATAACTTCTCATGAGGCAAGCTAACCCTTTAATGAAATCCACTATTCTTAGGAAAGAGATCCAGAAAGGGCAGAGAGCTCCAGAAGGATCAAAGCTTTTGATTGTTACCACATAAAGGTCAGAGCAATGGAAGATGACTATATAGATGTCTCCTCTATGAACAGCACACATTGCAGTGAATTTGAAATAAAAGTAAACATATCACACAGTATCCCTTTGAAGGAGATCTGCAGTCGACTAATAAAACAATATACTGTGTGTCAGGTGTAAGGGCCTGCAGCTAACCTGCTTACCTGCTACCTTAAACCTCAGATAGTCTATCAAGTACAACTGGTCCCCAGCTGAGCCACCTGATTGACCCATCTGCCCAACAGGCTGAGAGGATAAGGAGACCTGCTCTTAAGATCAGCAGTAGGGCACTGGCTGCTGAAAGCATTTGCAAATATTGCCTCACACCCACACCTTTTTCTCCCTTGCCTCATTCCAAGTAATTTAGCTCTGACCCTAAAATCCGATTCTTGACCTCTGGGTCTGACCCTTGGCTCTAACCACTAGGCCTGACTCTAGGTCCAGCCACCAGGCAAAACCCATCTATGTCCTAGTCACATGACACTCTGCAACTTAGCACAGGTTGTCATATGGACATTTTATGGTATAAAATCCTTTGGTGAGAGAACCACAACATGAAAGTTAAGCAAAACTAACATCACTGCCAGAAATGAGATGTCGCCTTACTAGAAATGGACTGCTATTGTTTGGTTCGGGTGGGAGGTGGGGTAGAATTCTCAGTCACATCTGGGTTCTAATTTTGTGGCTGGCCCTTCCATATTGGATTGAATTAAATCCCAGACCCAACATGCCCTGAAATTTAGAGAGTTTGAAATCTGCAACTAGAACTGAATTATACACCCCAAGCCCAGCTCTAGTACAATGTCTACAGGATCCTTCATCTGAAGTTCTAAACATGCTTTGCAAACAGTCATGGACATGAAATATTATATCCACTCATTGAAACCATGGCATAATTTAAGTGGCTTGCTCAGGGCCACACAGTGATTTAGTGGCAGAGCCAGGAATGGAATGCAGGAGTGCTGACACCTAGCGCTCTGTATGCAATGTTGTTGTAGCCATGTCGGTCCCAGGGTAGTTGGAGAAACAATATCTTTTCTTGGATCAGCTTCTGTTGGTGAGAGAGACCAGCGTTTCAGCCAATGCAGAGAGTGCTCTGCTCTAACCTCTCACTGATGCATACTCCCTTCACATAGCGGAATGTCCCAATGGCAGGCAAAGCACCTCCCACCTTCTGAGAGCTGAATACTCTGTTTCTAAGAGTGCTCTGGCAATTTTGTATGCTAACCAGCCGCTGATGAAGTGCCTTCTCATTGGGAGGGAAGTACAGGATGAGGAGAGAAAGAAGAGGCTCCCACCTGTCTGACACGTCAGGAAGAGATAAAACCATCCACTGCCAGACTCCCAAACCTTCACTGTTAGTGAAGTGCCAGAACGTCCTGCTCTGTTCCTTCCCCGTTTTGTTCTCGACAAGGACCAGGGAAACATTTCCAAACAAGAAGCCGTGGATGAGCCATGACATTCGGAGCTACAAGGAAGAGAACATATAAAGAAGCAAGTAAGACACATTAGTTTTCCATAAATAAATTAAATTCCCAATTCGTCTCTTTCAGTTCCTTCTTTCCCTCCCTCTAAATCCTCAACCATTCTTCCTTGATGTCGTCGTCCTCCTCCTCTCGGCAAAGGGATAGTCGCCAAATATTTGGGGCAGCATTATTGTGCAGAGGTACTGGGTGCAATATGCTGGTAAAGGCACAAGAAGTAAATGGAAAATGTGTGGGCCTGATTCTCATTTACACTAAGGGCCCTTGTACACCACTCTGGAAGTGCAAAGGGTCTAAAAGTGGGTTCACATGAAATTTATACCCGTTTTAAGGTCCCTTTACAATGCATGGTATAAATGGTGATCGTTTTAAATGAAAGTCAGGCCCTTTATATGAATCTATATATCTTAGGATACATGGGTTCTTGGCTCAGGATTCTTACACTCAGGTAAGTATTCAGATGTTTTATATTCAGTTAAAAAAATTAGAGCTCAGTAATTCTCAAACCACATTTGGCTCTTTACATGGTTATTTCTCTTATCTCCCCCAGACCGGCTCTTTGTCCCATGTTTTGGCTTATGAACTATGGTAAAATTTAGTGGTTCTGCTGGAACCTAGCCCCACCAAGCCTGGCCCCACCAAAGTCAATTGCAAAATTCCCTTTCACTTTAATGGGGCCAGGATTTCACCACATCAATGGCTGGTGACAGACCACTAAAGTGGAGGGCTCTGAATTACTGCAGAGAATTATTTCCCAGGTGTCTGGCTTGTGGGTCTTGTCCACATGCACACAGTTTAACTGATCTCCATATTTGGGATTGGGAAGGAATATTCTCCCAAGTCAGACTGGCAGAAACCCCGAGAGCTTTTCCCCTTCCTCTGCAGCATGGGCCATGGGTCATTTGTAGGTTTAAACTATGTAAATGGTGGATTCTTTGTAATCTGAAGTCTATAAACCTTGATTTGAGGACTTCAGTAACTCAGCCATGGCATGGCTCAGGAATCTATTACAGGAGTGGGTGGATGAGGTTCTGTGGCCTTCAATGTGCAGGAGGTAAGACTAGATGACCACAGAACAACAGGACTGGAAGAGACCTCAAGAGATCATCTAAGTCCAGCCTGCTGCACTCATGGCAGGACTAAGTATTATCTAGACCATCCCTGACAGGTCTAGGTGTCTAATCTGCTCTTTAAAATCTCCAGTGACAGAGATTCCACAACCTCCCTTGGCAATTATTCCAGTGTTTTACTATGCTGACAGTCAGGAAGTTTTTCCTAATGTCCAACTTAAACCTCCCTTGTTGCAATTTAAGTCCATTGCTTCTTGTCCTAGCCTCAGAAGATCTTCTTTCTCCTTGTAACAACCTTATATATATTTGAAAATTGTTATGTCCCCCTTCAGTCTTCTCTTCTTCAGACTAAACAAGCTCAACTTTTTTCAATCTTCCCTCATAGGTCATGTTTTCTAGACCTTTTATAATTTTTGTTGCTTTTCTCTAGACTTTCTCCAATTTGACCACATCTTTCCTGAAATGTGGCACCCAGAACTGGACACAATACTTCAGTTAAGGCCATATCATCGCAGAGTGGAAGAATTACTTCACGTGTTTCGCTTACAACACTCTTGCTAGTACATCTCAAAATGATGTTTACTTTTCTTGCAACAGTCTTACATTGCTGATTCATATTTAGCTTGTGATCCACTATGACCCCCCAGATCCCTTTCTGCAGTACTCCTTCCTAGGCAGTCAATTCCCATTTTGTATGTGCACAGTTGATTTTTCCTTCCCAAGTGGAGTTCTTTGCATTTGTCCTTATTGAATTTCATTTTATTTACTTCAGACTATTTCTCCAGTTTGCCCAGATCATTTTGAATTTTAATCCTATCCTCCAAAGCACTTGCAACCCCTCCCAGCTTGGTATCATCCGCAAACTTTAAGTGTGCTCTCTATGATATCATCTAAATCATTGATGAAGATATTGAACAGAACCAGGCTCAGAACCGATCTCTGTGGGACCCTACTTGATATATGTCCTTCCAGCATGACTGTGAACCACTGATAACTACTCTCTGGGAACAATTTTCCAATCAGTTATGCACCTACCTTATAGTAACTCCATTTAGGTTGTATTTCTCTAGCTTATTTCTGAGGTCATGCAAGAGAGTACCAAAAGTCTTACTAAAGTCAAGATATACCACATCTACTGCTTCCCCCTTGTCCTTGTTATGCTGTCAAAGAAAGTTATTAGGTTGGTTTTACTTGATTTGTTCTTGACAAATCCATGCTGACTGTTACATATCACCCTATTATCTCCTAGGTATTTGTAAACTGATTACTTAACAGTTTGTTCCATTTTGCTGGGTACAGAAATTAAGCTGACTGGTCTGTAATTCCCTAGGTTGTCTTTATTCCCCTTTTTTGTATATTGACACTATATATTCTCTTTTCCATTCCTCTGGAATCTCTGCTGTCTTCCATGACTTTACAAAGATAATTGCTAATGGCTCAGGTATCTCCTCAGTCAACTCCTGGAATATTCTAGGATATATTTCATCAGACTCTGCTGACTTGAAGACATTTAACTTGTCTAAGTAATTTTTAACTTAGTCTTTCCCTACTTTAGACTCTGATCCTACCTCATTTTTATTGGCATTCACTATGTTAAATGAGCAATCGCTACTAACCTTTTTGGTGAAAAGCAAAACAAAAACATCATTTAGCACTTCTGCCATTTCCACATTTTCTGTTATTGTTTTTCCCCCTCATTGAGTAATGGGTCTACTTTGTCCTTCCTTTTGCTTCTGATGTATTTGTAGAATGTTTTCTTGTTACCTTTTATGTCTTTAGCTAGTTTAATCTCATTTTGCGTCTTGGCCTTTCTAAGTTAGTCCCTACATACATATGCTATTTGTTTATATTCATCCTTTGTCATTTGACTTAGTTTCCACTTTTTCTAGAACTCTTTTTTTTTTTGAGTATCAGATCATTGAAGATCTCCTGGTTAAGCCAGGGTAGTCTCTTGACATACTTTCTATCTTTTCTACACAATGGGATAGTTTCCTCTTCTGCCCTTAATCATGATAGTACCTTCTGGCCTTAATCTATGAGTCCACGTATGTGGAAACTTCCATTACCCCATATATGCCATTGGAGCAGTGCTTTTTTTTTAAAAAAAAAACCCAAAACAATTGATAAGTTTAAAATATAGACCGTTTTCATATAACTTCTGTGTTCAGTGCACATACACCTCATTATAAAAGGATGACTTTAATACTAGTGTGATCCATAACTCTAAAGCTCACTCTCCCTTTAGACATGATCTAATAGATACAAGTTAAAACTGACAGCTTTTTCAGTGATGAACTCTCTTACATTCAGGCAGCAGCAGAAACAAGTGCAGAATGACGGCAATAAGAGGGTGTCGCTAGCAATTACAGGCTCATCCCCTAGATATTCCTTTCAAAAATTAGTTTTTTCCCTCCTCTTCAGATTTTTATAGACTTTTCAGTTATGATCCAGTGACATTTGGCTTTTTATTAATTAAAGTATTGTATGGAGCACAGTCTCAAGCATTTTGGTTAGATCTAATGTAATAAAGTCCCTTAGTGGCTCTTTATCTCTGTATATAAAATTACTTCCTGCCGGTTTCTCATTTTAGGACTCATTTTCTCTCATTGTCAGGAATGAAATATAAAGCTTTGCAATTTGGTCTGGTCTCAAAATCTCTAACATGAACACTGCTGAGTAATTTGCTTTGAAATAACCCTCTCAAACTCTCTGCTTATAAAGAGCTTAATAAGAACAAAAATACTGCATGCAGGGGCTGGCTTTATGCAGCCATCGCAATAATCAGCAAATGTGAGGTTGCTCAAGGAATGAGTTTACTGAGGCTACGTTAATGATGAATTTCTGGATACAAGAGAGCATTCACAGCACTGAGTCCTGATTCAACTCATAAAAAAAAATCTTCATAATTTTGTAATGCTTCAAATCCAGCACATAGCCTAACTAGGGATGTTAAGTAATTGCACTTATAATTTTATATGGTAATACTATTTGCTGTCTTTATACTATATATTTTCTCCATTATATATTTAGCTAGTTTACAGATTTAGAAAGGCTAGCAGTAAGATTTAGAAAGATTTAGAAAGGCTATCATACTTCCGGGAAAAAGCTAGTCAGTTTTTTTACCCCTCCCCATGACATAACAATATACAATTAGCTAAGATGGGATGTGTATGTGTGTTTTGGGAGAGCATCTTAGCTTGAGGCATCAAGTCTATGCAGAGGTCAGATTTGGAAATGGGTAGGATGAAGTGGTGATGCTGATGACACTGAACTGAACCTCTGGCCACAGTCCCAGGCATCAGGTATTTCACTGCTGATCATCCCCAAGGGACCATGAAATCATCTAGTCTGGCTTTCTGCATATCCCAGGTCCTTACATTTCACCCAGTCACCCCAATAGCTTTATGTTTGGCTTCAAAATTAACACATTTAAATGAATGGGGGCAGCTCATTTCTTTTACAGCTGCCGTTTCAGGTCATTTGTCTCCACAGTTAGGAAGAGGACCACACTGAGAAGACTTCTGTTTGTAACTGTAAGGACCAAAGCCCCACGGCCCTGTTCTTTTTTCATGTCACTTTTACACCAGTGCCAAACCCTGGACTTCCCACATGAGGTCACTTTCAATCTGACCTGGGGGAAATTCCTTCTTGATCCTGCATACAGGATCAGTTAAACCCTGTGCATCCATCTCAGGGGATGTTGTGGCTATCTACTATTCTGTGATGATTCCAATGGGATGGTGTCACAAAATGATCTGAGCCATGGGTATAGGCCGCTGCCATTGGCAGCACACACCACCAGGCTAAATACCATTATTAATTATTATTCATAGTTTGTACTCTAGTAATGACCAGAGGTACAGTCAAGATCAGGAACTCTTTGTTGTACAATGTGTAGGACAAACTAGCAAAAACAGAGTCCCGTCCCCAGAGAGTTCACAACTTATATATGTGACAAGATGTGATAGGTGGATTAAACGAGAGCGGGACAAAATGTTTTGGATAAATAGCTTATTCACCCAAAAATGCAGTTTTGGGTTGGCCAAAGCTACTCACGAATTTGTTTTAAGTTTGCCGATTAGTTTTGACCAAACAGAAAATGTAAAAATATTTCAGTAATATTGAAAATATTTTTTTCTACATGAAACCAAAATGTTTTTAGACATAAAATTTTCAACTAAGATTTTTTTTACTCTTCTAGTCGCTGAAATTTTGAAAAATGTCATTTTCATTAAACCCAAAACAATTTTTCTTTAAATGCCAGTGAACCAAAAGGGGTGCAATGTTTTTATAGTCACGTTGGTTGCAGGATGTTAAAGAGAGATGGTAGGTAAGGTAATATCTTTTATTGGATCAACTTCTGTTGGTGAGAAAGACAAGCTTTTGAACTTACACTGAGCTCTTCTTCAGGAGTGGGAAATCAGTGAACCACGTATCCATTATTTGCCTAGTTCCAGATGAAACAGGCAAGTGGGGATGAACGGATGAGTATGAAGACAAGGTAATATAAATAAAACATCTCTTTACATAGGATGCAATGGTTTCCAGCTTGCCACCTGGCCAGACAGTTTCAACTCTCTAGAGAAAGGCAGGATATAACACTTCCTGGTGTAGTGATTGTACTGTTGCTGGAGGTCTAATGCCTGTTTCAGGGAGGGATGCTGAAGAAGAGAGGGGCTTTATGTTGGTGTGCTGTTGTAGGAGCCCAGCTGCCTGCCATTCCAGTGAAATACAATCAGCTCTCTTCTGCTGTATCTTACGGTATGGTTACACTTACAAGATTATAGCGCTATTGGTTATAGCGGTCCCCTTATACAGTAATATGTACAGCGCTATTGTATGTCTACACTCAGACGCGCCAGCGGTATAGCATGGCCACATTTGGGGCACTTAATGCGGCATTAAGAGCAGCGCATTAGGGCAGGTATCCCAGCATTCAGCTGGGTGCAACGTGATTTTTAAACGAGGGGGGACGCGTTGTGTGTATGCGGAGGGAGACAGTGGTTTTTCCGTTCTTCTGAAAGCCTGTCAGCGAGCCTCCGTTCACAGAAGGCTTTGTTTTCACACAGGCTCCCTCCTTAAACATTTGCATTGCTTATCTGCCGAGTTAAGAAAGAAACTCTAAAGAGGTACTTCCTCATTCCTCCAGCCGAGTTCAAAACAAAGGGAAGAGACGTCAATTGCCTTAAATGGCTCTAGGCATCTCAAGAGATCACTTGTAGCGCAGTGGCTGTCCACATTCTTGTTGTAGAGCTACAGCAGCTGCGCTACAGCCCTTATTCCCCGTGCGGAGGTGGATTACGAGGAGCGCTATAACTCCGCGGTTATAGCGCTCTACGTGCCTTGCCAGTGTGGACGGAGAGGAGGTTATAGCGCTCGTGGGGGCTTTATAGCGCTATAAAGTGCCAGTGTAACCAAGCCCTTAGTGTCAGGTGAAATGATCCTGCTGCTGTGAATTACTTAACATTCCTTCAGGTGATTATAAACACCAGATTATTATACTATGAAACTGTAATGATAGTTCTCTCTTGCAGCCCATTGGATTGGAGTTTGGCAGGGATGTAAACCACTTGGATCATCAGAAGTAAAACTTCTTGTTGATATTTTTGCACATAAAATGAAAGAGGTAAATTTGAAACTGAATTGTTCAACCTTTCCTGAAATCCAGTGATTTTAATCTATAATGGGGAAGAGTGCATCTTTGGGATGCAAAGACCAGTTCCTCTGAAAAATACCTTGAGACTTCGAATATGGGCTAGTGAAGCCACTTCTTTGTGCCACTCTGACTACAACAGTTTCAGGCTGATACACAAGGTCTTGAATGGCCCAATACACTACCACAGGAGCCTGCTAGCCTCTGCATTCTCTGGAGACCAGCCAGGCAACAAGAGTCGGTAGAATCTGAAGTGATGAAAGAGAGCCTTTGGCTATAGCAAAACCAAAAGTTGAAGCAGTCAGTGAATTGGAATGGATGCACATGTCAGTAGTTGG
The DNA here is from genome assembly GCA_007922305.1 of Dermatemys mawii. Taxonomy (NCBI): domain Eukaryota; kingdom Metazoa; phylum Chordata; order Testudines; family Dermatemydidae; genus Dermatemys; species Dermatemys mawii. Next base: position 5,114,496 of record ML677362.1, read on the forward strand.
AATCAGATGTGAGAGAAACTCATTGGTGAAGTGCATCATGCAGACTGTAATGGACTGGCTCTGAATGAATCGACTGGCATGGTGCTCAAATGGGAAATTTTGGCTGTGATTTTTATGGTTTCTAAGCTTCACAGCAGGATATTCCAGGTACTTTCACACCTACTGAAATGAAATGGAGCAGATGATCAGCTGAATGCCCTGGTTAAGACTTCTGAATGAGGCTGGCAATCATTTTATGGAGTAAGGCATCAATGATGGCAGATGGGGCTCCATGTGTGATGAGTCCTGACAATAGAATGGTGGCACATTTTGAACGAGCTGAATCTGTGCTCTTGGTGGCATATCCCTGCATTATTCATCAAATGGCTCCTTGTGTCCTGGACTGGCAGCAAAATATTCTGAAGCCAGAAACACCATTAACAAATTAATTAACCATCTCCGGTTGATGCTGGCTCATTGGTGTCTTGTATTCTGGATTTTGGAGCCCTGCTTTAGATGCAGATTAGCTGCTCATATGCAACCTCACTGACTCAGTAAATGGAAAGCGCTGAAACGATTAGGGAGAATTAGAAGAACAAAGTCTGTAGTTAAAATTTAGTATATTGAGGCAAAACTTAGATAACAGCGATAACTATGTCGCATTGCAGACAACAGGTCACCAGGCAAAAGAATGCCATCAGATATTCTACAGGTTTCATTAGAGACAAGGGGGATCTTCAAAATGGTCAAAGTAGACACGCATTTCACCTGAGCAATTGCACAAGATTTATTCCTGATGATACTAACACATCCTGGGCAATTACGTAGGAAGACAAAAAGAAACACTGATGGTAGGTTTTGTACAACCAGATGGCTAATCAGTCTAGACCAACCAGGAATTACCTATCATGAGGCAAGTGCAATGTATTAGCTTCTCAAATGCAGAAGAAACAAACATATATCGAGAGTCACTTGAATCCTCACCAAGACTGTGTCTGCTTACATCTGCGAGACTCTGGTACAAACTACTTCCCAAACAAACACCTGGAAGATCATGAGAGACAATGTTACATGCTCACAGCAACAAGCTTCTAAAGAGAAGATGACTCAATGGCTATTTGGAACTTTGCAGCCCTTTTTTCCATTCTAACCCGCAACGGCCTTCGCTATCAGCATTATGGCTCCCCCAGTCAGGGAGGCAAGGCCCGGCACCAGCAAAGATCGTTGAAGAACAGGAGAAAAGAGGGATATATGAAGATAGCTAGCAACAAAAGTAGCTCAAAGGCAGACCAAAAGGAATGTACCTATGCCTCCCCTGGGAACTGCAGGAGTTTAATCCCATTGGATGCCACCCCCTCTAACCTCATCCCAAGTACATACTAGAGGTTGACATATTGTGAAAAACTGCATAACTTTGACAGTTACTGACAGGGTTTTTTGCTGCCTACAATGTTTAGTGCAGGTATCCTTGAATGTTAGCTATCCTGCACAAATCAATAGCTGATTCTTGCGTTTCAGCTCCGTGTTGCCATGGTTCTTCTTTTGTGAGCAGGGAACCATGAAAGTTGCCTTCAGATATGAATGCACTAGCTCACTAACTGGAAGCTAGGTACTAAGAAAGCTCAGAAGAAATTTTATCATGCTCAGGGTGGAGTGGACTTACTGAAGCGAAAAATGAAGCTACAGGCTGAACACATTTAACACAGCTATGAATGAGTATAGTCCCATCGGCAGACACAGCTCTATAAAATCTGAGCAATTTTTGTGCACGGACGTGAAGCACTTTAGAAGCATCACACATTACTAGCATTGGCAATGGCAACACTTTTTTGCATACTAGAAATGGAGCATATAGAAAGTAGCACATTTCAAGTGATGAGCTTTAGAAAGAGAACTATTTAGACCTCAGCACAAATTGTGCTAGGCCTCTTGTGAGTGTCATGCAAGTACTCTGAAATTCCTGAAATGCCCTGCTTTTGGTCAGGCCAGTGACTGTGTAAGAATAGCAATACATTGGCACTTCTGCTTTCAGTCATAGGCTGGATGTGCAAGCAAAGATGACAAAATGATAATCCACCTGCTTTGAGTGTTCAATTCTAGTGGTGTTGGGTGGGTTTCCCCCTTCTCATTTTATCTGGATCATCATTATTTAAAATCTTCTTCAACTTTCATCATTTCATCTCCATGCTCTGGTTTCATAATGGCAAAAATGAAAGCATGTGTCTTTGGGAGAGAGAAATTGACTTCATTTTACTGAAAAGCAAAATCATCAGGGAAAACAATTCCTCTGCCAGATCACAGGGCACCCATCTTGTCCTTCACAAATCCCAGAGACACTGGAGACCACCTAATGAAACAGGGAATCAGGCAGAGATGGAAGCAACAAAAAGAAAATGAAGAGTGTATTCACCACTTCCAGGTATTTAAAAATAACACCTCAAGATCAAAAGGACTTGGGCAACTTGGGACTTCTGCAAAATTAAACACATTAAAGGCAAGCCAGCAGCCCTGGAGACATCTCCATGTAGCATTTTTCACACTCAAATGTTCGGAGTCAATGTTATTAACACATGTCCTAGCTTATTTAAAACTCCAGGAGCAAAGGAGAAAGAGAGAAATGCACAATTGGTGCTTCCAATACAGCTGCTCTGGCAAATTCAATAGGACCTCCTATTATTTATTTACATATAAAAGAAACTTGTTGAAAATTCATTTAGTGCTGGTGAAAGGATCTAGATCAATAGCCCTGGAGGATGGAGCCTTCTTTGTATCCACAGAGGATGGAGAAAATCAGCACAAACTTCTTCACCGGTGTGCCACAGTTCTTCTTTGGACAGACCATGTTTGGGTGTAAGAGGGAAGTTCAGACTTTCTAAAACAAGTTTGGTTAACTCTGGTGCCTAAAATTATCTAATCTTGGCTTTTAGCTTCTACCTCCAGGTGAGGCTGGGCGTGCCAAGACAGCCTCAGAAAAGGGTTCTCACTACATTACAGACATGACCACAAGCATAAAGCATATTGCGGAAATCTGTTCTCGCTGTCCCCCAGCACAATATGGCTACTTCAAAAGGGTTGGCTGAAAATCAAGTGAACAACTAAACTCGTGGGTGCTTATCTGAAGAGAATGTCCCCACTTACTCAACCTCAGCTTCCTGTAAGAGAAAGTCAGGTCTCTTTATGGGACTGGGATAAGTTTTTTGTACTGCACAGTACTACAGAGTGAGCACAGCAGAGGGAGAACAAACAGGACTCTGGAATGTGAGCTGCTCTGCCTATGGGAACAAGCAGAACTCTATGGGAGTCTTCTCGGATCGACTGCCCCTCATGTATAATGAATACATTTGCCTGTGAAATTCTGGTTGCCAAAGAACTCAGCCTGGCTGTGACATGCCAGGTTGAGCTGTCAACACTGACAGGTAGAACAATTATCTCTAATGCCTGAACTTGAGCCAGCCCCATTGGGAAGCGACTGAGAGGGAATAAATAGGAAATGCATTATGTTATTTTTACAGCCACTTTTCTGACTATAACTCCATTATATGAAAGATCATTTGCACCTATTGCTGAGATAAATAGGAGGGAAGGTCTCCTTCTTCTTCTTGTGTTAGGCTGAGAAGTGGCACTAAATTATTCTGATCACAGAAAGATTGCTCCAGTAAAATAGAATTTGAAGCTCCCAGGGACATATTGAGAACAGCGACTTTTACATTATTTAAAAAGGCAAGAGACAAAACCCCTCGCCAAACTCCTTTACTCTTTATTACCAACAGCTGCAATACTGCATGGGTCCAGATGCCTCGTAAGTGCCAAAGGGAGTAATGGAGTTGGGACAGTATGTGAGCAAATAAAATAGATAGTCGATTCCCCTCAGCAGCAAGTTTAATTATTTGCACTATTGTAGTCTCAAGAAAAAAAATTATACATATTGGGAAATGATTCGCCCAGCTTCCTGCAGCAGGCACATTTTGAAAAATATTCACTGTTGCTGGTTCATGACAAAAGGAGGTCTATAAATATTCAGATTCCCACACATGCCTTTGGAATGGGGGAAGAAAAGGCAGAAGGAGTCTCCTACAAAAGCAAGAATGCGAGAGGATGCAGGTAACAAAGTAGCATTCATTTCTCTGCATGAAGTAGGATGCCTTCAAGAAGTGAACCAAATCAAACACTAAACTAAAGAAAAACTCTTCCTCTAAAGTACCCCTTTCTCTGGGTGTCCCAGAACATCCAGTCTTCTTCCTTCCTGTATAGGGACTGGAGCCCACACGGTCTTTGTTTCATGTCTTAGTACATTGCTAATGCTTAACAAATACAGAATGATTTACATTTTCAAACTTGGCAAGTGACTTTGGGTGTCCCAGATTTTTGGGTGACCAGCCTGAGATACTTTAAAGGAGCCTGATTTTTCCAAAAATAGAGTGCCAGACCCTTGGAAAATCAGAACCTTTTGTGGTATCTCACTGTGTGAGGCACCCAAAATCACCAACTACTGTTAAAAATGTAGAATAAATAAATAAATAATCACTACTACTATCATGCACTATATGGGAGCAGACCACTAGTCATGTGATGTCTCTAATCTACATGCATCCTTTGGATGTGTCATTATCTAAACCACAATTTGAGATTATACACAATTCACTCAGTAACGCTAGAAATCTCCCACCGAAGTCAATGCCACTTTCACCCAAGCAAGGGCTCAGCTCTGAAGTGCAGAGCAACCTCAACTTCTGTTAACTTGCAAGAACAGGGCCTAAGCAAAGAGTGGCAAATTGGGGTGGGGCATGATATAGCTCTGGTGACCTGAATCCTGGATGGTGATTAGGAAAGTACATGCTGCACCTTCCCAATGGATTAGGAGCCAGTTCTGAACACACTACTAATGTGGACGCATCACTAAAGTTGCCTCTGATTGCTGAAGGCAGATTGTCCTCGGGTAGTGCTGTTGACACAGCGCACCTCTCTATCCCCCTCCTCGTTGTTATTTTGGCTGCTATAGCCACAATAAAGCTTCTGGTTGATCAATGCATTCGTGTAAATACATTATACTAGGTTACATCCACCATGTAAATGAGTCAAGCTTCATATTTCATAGAGTCCAGTTTGTGGCTGCTTCAAGGGAGCATCGGATCTCCCATCTGGGTACTCAGTGCTGCACATAGATGCACAAAATGGGCATTTGAATGTCTGTGCGCCAACCTGAGCCTCCAAATGGAGAGCTGGATGATCTGCCAGTAGCGGTGTTTGAAAACCAAGTTTGGAAAGCATTGTGGGAGAAAGAAGAGATTTAAGAACTTGCCTCACAAGGAGAATTCCTAATTGGAGCTGGAAACACAGCGCTGGTCATGATGGTTGTTTCTGCCGCTGGGACCTCACTAGTGTTCAGCAAGAGTGCAGAGCCTAGAGAAAAAACCAAAAGAGAAGAGCAAACATTCTGTTGCCACTAATCTCTGGATGCAAGGTTTGTAAAAGGCTCATCAGAACATTCCCCTAAGAACCTTACCTAGTCTAGTTCCGATTGTCTTAACTGATCCCTGTTTCAGGGGGATAACATATGACAAAAGGCATTTTCCAATTTAGTTTGGATGCAGTCAATATAGCTTCACATACTCTAGGGCCCTATTCAGGAAACATATTTAAGTGAGCTGGCTATCTTCTTCACACACATTATTTTTCTGCTTATGCGTGATGTAGGATTAATTTTCTTTGCTGGATCCACAACAAAATGCATTTGTTAAAAAATTTAAATTTTAAGTGAATCTTTATGCTGTTGAAAAATACCAGATTAATAGCAATGCAGTTGGAGCCCTGTCTGTTTCTTTAGGCTAAAGGTCACTCATCATAACAAGAAGGAACTGGAAACAGAGATATTTTCTTGCAGCGGGCATAAGAAGTGGAAGAAAATGCAAAGGGAAATTCTTTGCTCTCTTTGCACGGAGCCAGAGAGGGCTGAGGCTTTGGGAATGATCAGCGAGTCCAAAATGCTGACAATACAGCAGCTGCAAGCTTCCACATAAGCTTTGCTCCCCTCCCTTGGGGCTGGAATACCTGTGAAAGAGGGAAGATTAGGCTGCACTGAACTCTGCCTACATGCTGAGGAAAGTATTCCAGTTCTGTCCTCACTCTCCCAACTCCTGTATGCTTCCCCTACAAAGAAACCTAGTTATTTGGCTTGGGTTGAATTTCACCATTGCAGAAAAGAGAAATCATGAAGCAGCAACACTTTACTGTTAGCTCCCCATGGTACCCTCTCTAGCTTTCAACTACCTTCCTTACTCATGCCTCTTAATTTCTTTGTTCTCTGCAATATTGTGGGCCAGGTCATCCACTGACACAGCTCCACTGCAGTCAATGACTCTACACCAGTGGAAGATCTGGCCCTTCACATTTCATTTTGTAGGCATATTATTTAACTCTGAACAGTGTTTTTGGGATAGTGTGTACGGCAGATGCTACTCTGTCTTATTACTGTTTTCCTTTAGTGACTCTGTATCTAAGCAATAAATGTCTCCTCTGATTTATACTATTGTATGAGGGAAAATGTTCATGGAGGCAGGTAGGTAGTTTGCCACATTTCAGCCTGGGGATAGTTCAATGAACAGGATATAAACCACTGAATACTGTGGGATTATGAGAGCAAAGTTGAAATTGTGGAGGGAGTGCAGGACAGTGTTTGTGTCAGGGGGTAGGGACTGAGAGATGATGGGGCAAAGAGGACAATATGGGATGAAAAGGAAAACAAGGGAGTGGGGGAAAGAAAGCACAGGCAGGATTAAGAGAAAGTAAATAAGGAATTGTGGAAGGGTGAAGGATCTGGCTGTCTTGGCAGTGTGAAGGCAGGAGGATCTGAGGAGGATAAAAAGGAATGAGGACTTATCTGAAGTAAAGCACAGAAGCTTAGGACACCAATCTCTAGTAACAAGACAGACAGGACAATGACAGCACCAATGGTCTCATGCTCGGAGTGTTTAAGGTGGAAAGATAGGTTTTGTTTCACTGAAAGCTGAATATAAAGGACTTATAAAAACAAGGTAAGTGCAAATCTTGTGTTCTGCACTGAAAAGACCCCCCCCTCTGCCTTTAGCATACCCTTCCCCCCCTTGATACCTGCCATTCATTCCCTGTATCTACTGGTGCTACCTCATACCTTCTAGTGAAGGGAAGTGGCTGTACTCCACGTTTCTGATCTGCCATGGAGGAGCGAGAGAGGTGGAAGAGCCCTGGGTCCAGCCGCAATCCCCTTCTTCAAACGAACAGTAAAAGCCAGGGGGGAGCTTTTCTGCAAGAGGGAGAGTCCAAAAAACACAGAAGAACTGATGAGTGGATTCCTGGGCACAGGCTGAAGGAAAGCAGTGACTGTTCTCCCAGGGTTATTTTGAAGCAGGCTGACTCTCCCCATCTCCACAATGACCATTTGCTGTTGCTCATCATGCCATGGGTGACAAGGTGAGGTGGGGACAATGTAACAACACTTCAAGGTGGGACTGTTGGCTGAAAGACAGGGGCAAATCCCTGCATGTGTGACATTGCGGGGTTTCCTATTTACTTTGTCTCTGCAGCTTCTAGGATCTAATTTATTCAAGGTTACAAATCAAGAGATGATTTTCTTAACTTCTGCCCCTCCCCAGCTCCACATGGGCAGTGAAAATCCTCATCAGTAAAGCATTCTTTCCCTCCTCTGTTTCACTGAGGTCTGTGCAGTCCAGTGGCTCAGACCCAGCCCTGAGAGTCTGGAGACCCAGGTTCTAGTTTTAAGTTGGCCCCTTATTCTGCTCTGATCTCAAGCAAGTCATTGCACTTCTTTGTGCCTCAGTTCCTGTATCTCTAAAACGGGCACAGTGATACCTCCCCTGCCTTTGGGATGAAATGGGAACATTTTGTTTGCAATCCTATTTGCAGTTTTGAAGCTCTCTCTTTCATTTTTAACTGGCTTGGGTTTTTTAACAGGGTTCTGCATTGTAAGTCCTAATGTTTTATTAGTCACTGGCTTCCTGTCTCTGTGGTCTGGTCTACACTACAGAGTTAGATCAATGCAAGGTAGCTTACGTTGACCTAACTATGGTAGAGTCTACACTTAAATTTCACTCCTGCCGCTGTATCCGCCCCGGTATACCAACCCAATAAATCCATCCCCATGAGTGGCATAGAATCAAGGTCCCTGGAGTAAGGTCAATGCAGTGTCAGTGTAGACACTGCCTTGCTTATATCAACTGTTACTGTCTTTCAGGAGCCTCCACAATACCCCACACTGACAGTTCAATTGGTACAAGCACTCCTGGTGAGAGGACAGACAGTCCCTTAGCCCATGCCTTGTGAGTTTTCTGTTTATACAAATATCATCATCTTGTCAGCAACTCTACAAAAGGCCTATCGTTCAAGATGCTGAACACTGTCAATGCCCATTCACTCTATAAGGATCACAGGACACACTCATCCTCACAGGATTAGGCCCTAAACTTCTCTGTTCTCCCAAAATGCTGCACTGCTGATGTAGACAGGTTGAGAGGGTAATTCAGAGTCCATGGCCTATCAGTTCTTGGTCTCTCTACAGGAGGCCAGTTAGTCCCTGCTGTGATGATTGTGTCTGTGGTGTGAACATCGATTGTTTAGATGGGAACTGGACTGAGAATCACCAACTCATTCCACGTAGGCCACCAACAGTCATCACATGTCCATGGCTTTCAAGAGGGACTGCTTTGAACTTGGGACCCTACGGTGGAAGTGAAAATCTTCTTAACCCATAACCATCCAATCCACTATAAACCAAACCTTTAAAAGCACATTTACACTTTTGCCTTTTAAAGTCCCCAGATTTGTGCAGCCTTCCCCACACCCTGGGCTAAGATGACAGAAGCTTCACTATGTTTCACCCATTTATAGAACTTGATTATTTCATCATCTCAGCCTCAGGCTGGGATCTGAATGAAATGACAGAACCAGGTGTGCCCCTGAATTCCTATTGAAACAGCTCAATGTGGTGTGTGATTGAATGCATTTTCCTGTCTGGGATACTCTAAACAAGCCCAAGCAGTGGGGGTGACATCTAAGCAACAAACCCTGCCTGGAGGCTAGAAAAAGCTGTAGCTCAGCTTACTGTGATGTATAATAGAAATAGAGATGTCTAATAAAAGCTATCACTATCACTGTGCATCCCTTTCCTCCTCCTCAAATATGTCGTTATGAATTGCTGATGTCCTGCATGCTAGATGTGCTGCATTCTCAACTACTATTGTTTAATGCTTCGTACATGTAGAAAAGCAATGGCACCCAATTATTTGCATTCCAAGGAAAACTTTCAGGCTAGAACCCCTCTAAACACATTACCCTGATTCTTTGGATTTACACACAGCAGGCTCTCATTAGCATTACACAGATTAGTGAGGGCTCTGTGCATGGCACAGAGGAAAAAAATAAACTTTCTGGATTGAAAAGGTAATATCCACATACACAGTGCACATTTCTAAACTCCTTAGCTAGGCAAAACTCACATTATCTTCAGTGAGAGTTCTGCTTGAATAAAGAGAGCAGGAGTTTTATAAGAGTTGGTGAAACCTATCATGTTTGATAGCATTAGAGACAGGAAAACTTCAAAAGGTTCAAACCTCAGTAAGGTATGTCTACACTGCAATGCAAGCTTGAACTTAAACTCGGGCACAAACCTAACCCCCTTGTTTCTACACTGAAATTGTGCTAACTCAGGCCTTGGTCCCAGTGCTTCAGGACCTGGAGGTTCAAGCACGAGTCAAGCTAGGATCCAAGGTTTCAGCCCTACTACTTGGCAGTGTAGACGCACCCCACTTGACTCATGTCCTGGGAATCCACCAGAAGTATCCCAAAATTTCATGGACTGACTTCTTTAGTTCTCTCTATCCCAACAATCTCTGATCAACAACTGAAAACAGAAGCCACCTCCTTTGGCATGGGCGGGGGATATCGTAGGCCAGGGGATGCCAAGTCTTCCCAAACAGCTAGACATGGCCCTGCCCATGCACCACCCCCAAGGTCCTCTTCTGTATCCCGTTCTTCCCCCATGGGCCCAACTCAGACTGCTCCTCTTCCCATCTTTGCTAAGCTTCTCCCCCAAAGCAGGTGGGGGTTGAGGCTAGGGTGGGCCGCCAGGCTGGCCCGGAGCTAGGGCCGTCCAGTGCTCTGACTTGCCAGCCAAGCCGGGATGGCCTAAGACTCACGGCAGCTGGGGTGGGCTCCTCTGGCTGTCGGGGGGAGAGAGGCAGGAGGGCAAGGCCAGGGGCTAGCCTCCCTGCACTGGGGGGGGGTCATGAACCACCCATGTTGCTTGGTGTACAGCAGCAGTTCAGTGAGTCAGCATTAATTCACTGGCTTTTGATCACCGAGCTGCAAGCATACCGCTGGAGAACCCCTGCGTTTGCAATGGAGACCAGACTGAACAAGCAAAGCACGCTGCACCATGGTCTTGGGCTCTGTCATAACCATAAAGTAGCCTAGAACTCCTTCTTACCTGTAAGGGGTTAAGAAGCTAAAAGAACCTGGTTGGAACCTGACCAAAAGGACCCATTGGGAATGAAGATGGTTTCAAATCGGTGGGAGGGAAGGCATTGTTCTCTGTGCCTTTGTTGTGTGTTTGTTTAGGGTGACCAGATGTCCCAATTTTATAGAGACAGTCCTGATTTTTGGGTCTTGTTCTTATATTGGCTCCTATTACCCCCCATCCCTGGTCCCAATTTTTCACACTTGCTGTCTGGCCACCCTATTGTTCGCTTTGGGGATTTCAAAGGAGACAGACAGTTTTCTTCCATCCATCTATTTCTATATCAATTTCTGAAAATCACAAATAGTAAGTAATAGCCAGGCAAGGTGGGTTAGATTATATTTGTTTCTCACTTGTGAATTTCTCATGCTTTAGGGAAATATCTCTGTGTTTTCTCTGTAACTTTAAAACTAAGTAGAAGGGATTCCTCTGTGGTGCAGGCTTTTCTTTTCTTTTTTTTAATCTTTTGTAACTCTGTAAAGTAATTCCACACTGATTTTTAGAGAGATAAATTGTTTTTCTTTTTTCTTTAATTAAAATTCTTCTTTTAAAATCTGACTGATTTTTTCCATTGTGTAGGAGCTAGGCTTTTGGATCGGGCTCACCTATAAGGATTGGTGAGGGGTTTATCTCAAGTCTTTCCCAGGAAGGGAAGAGTAAGCTTGGGTTTTTTTGGGAAAAATAGGGGGCTCCAAGTGGCCCTGTCCCTAATTCTTTGTTTATACTTGGTGGTGGCAGCCTATCATCCAGACACAGAAGAAAGTTGTGTCTTGGGGAAGTTTTAACCTAAGGTGGTAAAATAAGCTTAGGGGATCTTTTCATGTGGGTCCCCACATCTGTACCCTAGAGTTCAGAGTGGGGAGGGAACCCTCACAGGCACACCGGCAGATTTTGGTGACTCTCTGGTACAAGGCCAATAAAACTGTGGTCTTCAGCAAAAGTACCAGGAACAATCATGCAAACCAGCAAAAAGCTAAAAAGCTGGCAGCTTTGCAGTTTTTCCAGAATGGTGACCAGTGCAGGGAGCATATGAAGAAGCTAAAAAGCGAGTACCAGACAACCAGGTACAAGAACCGCACCTCGGGCAACTCACCAACATCATGCCCATTCTATGAGGCGTTTGACCAGGTGCTAGGCACTGCACCCAACCATGGTTCATTAGGACCTGCTCAGTCAGGATGGTGCTGAGCTAGCCCTGGAATCTGGCCAAGAGACTGATGGGAGCCAGCAGCAGGCTCCGATGAGGAATATGAAGTGACTCTGTTTATGAAATCAGTCCCAGGAGGCGGCTGTGGATCAGGATCAATAGCAAATTCTAGGTCCCTACTTGGAAGAGCTGTTTGACCCCCATCCCATCCTGAAGAACACTCTGCTGGTGAGCCTGCAGCAAACCCAGTGGAGACAGAAACAGCTCCAGAGCCCGGTAACTTTTTGACTCCAACATAGTTTATTATTACAGTAATGGGAGAGATGTCTGCTCTAAGAAGCACTGCAAAACTTATGAGAAGCCCCAGCTACCAGAATGTACCCGCTAAAGGTGGAATATATCACGCCACCTTGGCACCCCCTTCCCCTACCTCCCCTCCACCACACAGAGTTCAAAATGGCACCTGGGAATTTGAAACATTAAAACATTTAGAGAGTATTTTCACTGCAGTCACAGATGTTTGCTAAGGTCAGTCATGTTTTCCTAGCACTAGTAAGGGTTTGAAATTGGCTGCTTTGTAATCACTTCACAGTTTGTGGAGCAGCCTGGAAACAGTGAACCTCGTGTGTGCATTCGGGAAACCGTTTCCTATTTCCATATCTAGTCCATTTCAGTTAGAGGTAGTCCATGCAGTCTGCAGAGGACAAAATCACTTCTCCCAAGTGGAGACAATGTCTGCTTTTGTCCAGAACTGTGCTGGGTGTGAAAAGGAGGAAAGCTAGAGAGTTCTGAGTGTTTGCATGCAGCAACAACAGGCTAAGTCATGAAGAAGCTAACAGAGCATCCTGTTAATTCTCTCATGGATTCTGACAATTAAGGTTGCTGACAGCTGCAAACTTTTCCTGAAGCTGGAAGTCCAGATAGTCAGTCACATTGTAGGGAAGGGCATATTTTCCAGGCCCTCCTCTATTGCTGACTAGCCCACTCCACACACAGTCACCATATGTTTGAATGCTTCTGCTGTATGCACTGCAGGTTTCCCCACCAGCAGCTTGGAATAACATCTCCCTTTACCAAAAAAGAGCACCCCAAGAACAGTTATGTCCTCCAAAATGTGAAAGGCCAGAAACGATGGTAAAAGCCTTTTGCAGAAAGGGCACTGTTCTGCCCCCTCGCATACCAAGTAGTTATGCAATATTAATAAAACAGAAAAAAAGTTGTAATTTTAAATATAGCACATTGTGTCTGTACTTTTGTAACTGCAATTAACCAGATGTGTCCAGAGAGAATATGTGGACTGAAGCATCCTCATCACAATATACGGTGATTCAGTTTTGAAATGTAACATTTTATGTCCTTGAGATTCCACAAGAATTAATTCTGTGCTCCTCCATAGAGCTACTTTAGACAACAACCTTTTGTTTCTTGTCCTATTTCAGGTCACTCAATTTCTACTGCTTGCTGTTCATCAAGAACTCAATCTCTGGCCCAATGACCATTCCAAAATAAAGCGTTTCTGTGATGAAGTTACGGTCGATGTTCGTGAGGAGGTTGAGCAGTGGTCCTGTACCGGAAGCAGAGGGATACATGACTGGAATGCTGGCATGCTGAGAGGCAGGAGGGAACACTGAGGCTAGCCGCCTGATTGGAGGACAGGGTTTCAGAGAGGGAGCAGGTGTTTGCAAAGCAGTTTCTGGAACAGGAACTGTGGCTAAGGCAGGAGGACAGATCTCAAGAGAGAACTATTTCAGCAGCTCATCTCCATCATGGATGCAAGAGTACCAGCTCCTGCTGCCTTCCAGACAGCCCGGCCTGATTCCCCTGCAGCATCCCCTCAGGCATGCAGTAGCTTGAACAACTCCATAGCAGGTGGTCCATGCTTTCAGACCTCCAAGAGTGGCTAGCCAGGGCAGCTAAACCCTATGCAGCCTTCCTTCTTGAATCTCTTTCCCTTCCCCTCCACTCTCCCAGCACCAAGTGCATAGAAAATAGGGAAAGAAGGGAAAAGAGAACACGGGACCAGGGGGCACGTAGTGCTAAGGGGATTAGGCTGGATCTGCATTGCGCTCAGAATGTTTTTTAATGTTCTTCTGGTACTTGTTTTTGGGTCTTGTAAAGGCAGCAGGCCTGTCCAGCACTGGGTGACTGTTTTACTGTTTTAATACCTGTTCACAAATAAAGGCTTTTAGGTCATCAAGAAACGTTATTGCTGTCACTCATCACATGATACGAGTGTGAGTTGAGATAATAAAGCTAAAAACATGAGCAGGAGCAAACGTGCAGTAGCAAGCAAACACTATTTCTCTATTTACCCACGTACAGCAATTCACATTTCAATAAATTCTATACATAAACCCATGCTGCCCTCCCAATTCATTATTCATCAGGTCATTCATAATTACATTGCATGAAAATCAAGTTTACATACCTCTCAAGCGCTAAATTCTCCTCTCCATTTAATTAGCGCCACTCTCCCCATAAGCATTTTCATACAGCTACTATTCCCCCTCTTCCACTGGGCCTGCAAGTCCATAATGTGAGCACACAAAGCATCCTTGACTTCTGTTGCCCTGTTGCAACCAGTTCCCGCCATGGTAGTTGTATGTGTTGGCTGAGTATACCAATTCATTGTCCCATCACTGCCATGGTCCATTCAGGGGGAAATGGCTCACTGCTGGCTTCACACAGTTTGAAGAGCACAGCGAGCCACAGTAATATGGGCAGCATTGATGACATCCAAACGAGTCTGTAGACCTCAACATGTATTTTAATCTGCCAAAATCTCATTCAATCACCATTCTACATCTGCTGAGAATGGAGTTAAATCATCTTTTCCCAGGGCCTCTGAAATCAAGATACGATTTCATAAGCAAAGGCAAAAGGGGCACACAAGGTCCTCAAGAAAATGGTGGGGTCCGTAACCCTGTTTATGTCAAGGTCATCTGGTGGGAATAATGTCACAGCCTGTCCGGGAATGTGGAATCCTGAGCAGTGAAAAACTCCGGCATTGTGAACTTTCAAGCCCACTCTGACGTTCATAAATCTACCACAGTGGTCCACCGTAACAACGGAGTACCATCCTTTGTGGTTTATGTACTCATGTGCTCCTTGAGGAAAGCTAACTATGGGCGTGAGTCCCATCAATGGCCCCGGCACAGTTAAACCCCATTCTCTCAAAGTCAGTAGTTACCTCTGGAATCTCTTTAATGCCCAACACCTTGGGATAAACCACACATCTGACTGCCTCAGATACCTCTGCCTCGAATTTTTCTGCAATCAACTTTCCAACCCCAAACTAGTTGGCAACGGACCTGTAGCAGTCTAGGGTAGCCAGCTTCCAAAAATTTATAGCAACCTGCTTCTGGATTGGCAAGGGTGTCCTCAAGCATGTGTCTTTATGCTGGACAGTTGGCACAAGCTGCTCATAAAGCTCCAGAAATGTAGCTTTCTTCATGCGAAAGTTCTGGACTCACTGCTGGTCCTCCCAGGTCTGAGTGATCATGTGATTACACCAGACTGTGTTTGTGGTCCCGCACTAGATGCACTAGTCTACACAGCAGCTATGCCAATTGTACAGAGCAGCATCTGTCGCTGTAAGTCTGTCATGCCAGAGTACTCCTCCTCCTGCTCCATCATGAAATCCATCGGGTACCTCTAGTCGGAGAGAAGCCACCATCAAATTGTCTACCAGCTCCCACAGATGTGCTGCCAGTTTCCTGACAAGAGCAAAAGCACAGGCAAGAGAAGTTCTTCAAAAGTTCTCCATGTTGCTGGCTCCAATAGGTGGGAACACACAGAGCAAAATGGCTGATCTGCAGGGTGTATTGGCAGGTCATTCAAACATACAGAGAGAAGCAATAAAGTTTTTTCACAGTGCACCATGCTCAGATGGCTAGAGCTGCCACACTTTGGGATAGTGCCAAGAGCTCTCGGATGTGGTTGGACTGACTCAGTTCAGTGCAGTGGGGATATCAAAGCCCCAGGTACAAGAAAAAGTCTTAACATAGGTTTAAGAAACAGTGTAGATGACAAGAATCAGCTGACTTGAGTCCACTACCCTCAGGCTTATGTTGCAGAGGAGACACATACAGTGGGACCAGCATATGCTGCCTGCTGTGAGAAAGAGGAGAGTGGCAGGTTCCAGGGATTCTGAGAGGGAGAAGAAGCCATGTGGGACCTCCCCACCTAAGAAGAAGGATGTAGTGATGACAGCTCAGTCCTTCTCCAAGTATTTTCAAACTTCCAAAATGGTTCAGGTTTGGTTTGAGAAGTGGGTAAAAGTTCTGGGATTTCTGATATTAACCCACATATCCCATCCTCTAACAGCAATAATAATTAACCCTTGGAACAACTTCTGGAAGGATGTAGTAGATTCTCCATCACTTGAAATCTCAGAATCGTGATCAGATGTCTTTAGAAAAGATATGCACTGATTTAACCATATAAAAAGGGCTTGATGAAGGAATTATGGGTGAAATCTTATGTCATGTGCTATGCACCAGGGCAGACTAGATGATCATTATTCTGGCCCTAAATAAAATCTATGAATCTTTACTGGCTATGGAAGGTAGTTTCAGATTCTGGGTCAAAGGAGCATCTAAAACGTGATAAAGATCTATCAGATGCTTTAAGTGTTAACACTGTAGCTGCCTACAAATATGTTTTTAATTACTACTTGGTCTGCCAAGTTCCATCAGAAATGAAGTGCAAAAAGGAACTATCCATTTCACTGCAGTAAATAAAAAAAGATTTTCTTGTAATGCCAAATGGCTTTTTTGAGATCACAACTGGTGGAGACTGGAATTCTGTCAGGTGTAACCCTTTCAATATGCAGAGGGGGAGAAAAGTTTGTAACTTAGAAAAGGTTTATGCACAACAGGAGAGAGAATTGCATGGCAACATGCCACCACCCCATTCTTCTCTGAGTAGCTTCTGTTGAGTCATATCCATCACCAATGCACAGATGAATCAGCTGGTTTTCCTCCCAGACTTTCAGCCAGATAGTATATGGGGCCCAGTAGAATTTCCTATGCTTTGTAGTCATTTGCTCACTCTGACTGAAACACTCATTTCTAGTCTAGATGCTAGGAATACTCATCCCCCCACAGACAAATTCACATTCTTCCACCTACACACGGAGTGGAGTTTGAGTCACCAGAGCCTGAAATGGGACTTGAGCCCTATAACAAACTTTCCATATTATTTTATTTGGTAACACAGGCATGTGAATTTAAAAGAATGTCTTTCCCTTATTTCCAACTCCTCTCCTGTTTTTCCTAGAGCAGCTGCTTTTCAAACTTCAAAGTGACACCCTCTTCAGGTATTAGGGCTACCTTGTGAACGGGGGAGAGGTTTGAACAGTCACAGGAGTGATGCTACCCATGGGAATTGTTCCCTCCACCTCAGGGTTTTCAGGTGCGTAACATCAGTCCATACATCATAATCCACAATACACATAACAGGGTTAAACTCATCTGGCATCAGTGTGCGTTCAGCCTTTGATTTGCTATTCCCTTACCCATGGAACCACACCTATACAGCACTGAGAGGAGGGATGCTCTTGAACCTAACACTTCCTGCACCGGAAAAGTACAGATCTAAACTACTGGGGATGAATTCTTTGCTTTTGTAAGACAAAGCTGTGCCAATTTATGTCAGAAGAGAAATGGGCCTCTCATCTCTGTCTTGGATCATAGCAGCCACATTAACTATTTGGCTGTATTACATCAGGGGGCCAGGGGCTGCCTTTACAGCAATTTCCAATCCTTGTGTATGAATTTGCCAGCAAAGACATAGGATGATCCACTCCCTAAAATCTTCATTTGTTGTTCTACTTCTTTCACTTCCCCCCACCCCACCCCCACATGATCCCTGTGATGGCCACAAATGCAGAGCTTCAAATCCGCCCCCACATCCCCTCCCACAATACTGTCAAAATGGAGAGAACAAAAGACACAAACCAGCTTGATTAGATGCACCCAGGTTCCCCTGCTATCACAGGAAGCTGGTCTTGTAGGATCCACAGGCTCAAGTGAGCCTAACATGATCACAAGATGACTGGAGGAGAAATCAAGTTTGGTGCCCATATTCAGTAGGGGAAATTCCTTTACAAGCACATTGTTGCCAATCTGTTACATCTGTACATATGACCCCAAACCACCAGGGTTTGGCATCTGATTCCATTTTGCTTCTTTGAAGGGGTCTCTTTGCCCTGCAAGACTGTTTGATTAAAAATCAAACAGCAACATTTCTTTTCTCCAGGGGTCCCTGATTCTACTTATTCTACAAAGACTAATGGGCTGTATGCAGCAGAACCACCATGACATTTTCACTGGCCATCAATAAGTAAAGACGTGTTAAAAGATAGCACGATTTAGGAATAATTTTGAGCCAGGAAAAGAACAAAGCAAAACACAAAAGAAAAAAAAAAGAAAAGGCAAAATCAGTATCTTCAAAACCAAAAGAAACACAAGACCTTGAACTTCATAGAGAGAGGAAAAACCATCAGTTAATAATTTGGCTTGATTCTTTCTGACCATTCTTTTGTATATGTGGCAGCAATGTCTGGGGAAAACATAAAACAAAAAAACCAACAACCTACAACGACGATTAATTTTTTTTCCATGCTTGAAAACATTGAGGAAAATGTTTAAGTTGTCAGGACTAAATGACAATTTTAATGCTGAAAAAGATTTAGTACAGTGTGTGCTGGTTTGATAAACCGACGGAATTGATGTGTAAAATGTTTGATTGTTTTTTGTTCTGCAAAAGAACCTTATGCCAACAATAGGCAATTCCCATGGTCAGGGTGGCTCGGCAACAGCAGAGAATTTAATAATAGAACTGAATGGGCTAGTTCTCATGAGCTAAGCAGGGGTGGACTTGGTCAGTACTTAGATTGGAGAACCCAATTGTGATAGGGTATATAAAGCCTACACTGGTCCATGAACGGGCTAAAAGGCTACAGAGGGGACCCAGTTAGCCTCCCGAACATGCTCTAACTGGACAAGTGAGTTAAAAGGCACTGAGAAGCCCAGGTACAGGGGGTGGACAGGTTGTAGGAGAGAGAAATCCTTCTTCAGGAAGCCAAACAGCAGGCTGAGTGGATAAAGCCCACAGGCAGTACTTTCTCCAACCATCACCCCCTTTGAGAACCAGCAAATCCTTGCTCCTTTTGATTCTAAGTGACTGAATGGACTTCAGGGGCCATGCCCCAAACTGAAGGGTCATCTAAGTAGGAAGTAGCCCAGAGAAGCAATCAGACTCGCTGCATAGAGGACAACTTCCAGTATTGGTTCCCACCTGGCCCTGGACCCAGAGGAGAGGGAAGGCATCATTCTCCCTACCACACCCCTTTTGGGGGCCAAGGCCCAGCTACAGGTGAAAAACCAAAGATTCCCAGCTTATGGTCAGGGACAGGCATGTTTAGTGTTCTTTTCTAGAGAAGGCAAAGAGTTGGAAGTCAAGTGCGCTAACCACTACGTTTTTTGGAAGGCCAGGCAGCCTATTGCAACAATGAAACCTAGGTACTGAAGGAAATAACTCTAGAGGTGGCACTCTTCTCACACCCTAGAATGAAGGGTCACAGTGTTACAGAGGATGCTGTCTTTCAGGGGAGAATACTTGTTTTATGTTGTTGTGGTCAAACCCCAAACTGTCTATTATTGCCTCCCCAAGAGCTGGAAATGGGAATTCAGACATCCTGGCTAACTTTTAAGGTAGTTAATTAATCCCGCTCATGTTTTACTCTCATGGTATTTTCTGCTGGACATAGTGGGCCAAATTCTCTGCCTGCATAACTCCACTGAAATGTCAACATCTATAGTCAATGATGGGTGAAATGAGCCATATATGGTGTATCCATTTCAGGCCACTGGGAGAGGAGCATTGGCTGCTTGGCCAGATGACTCATCATCAGAGGTGAAAGTAAGCCAGTACGGTGTACCGGCAAGAGCCAGTTCGCTGTACTAGGACCGGCTTCCACAGGAGACAATTTAAAGGGCCTAGGGCTCCCAGCAGCAGCTGGAGCCCCAGGCCCTTTAAATTGCAGAGTCCCACTGCTGGAGCCCTCGGGTAGCGGCAGCAGGGCTTTGGCGGAGACTCGCCACTGCTCCTCAGGGCTACAGCTGCGGGGCTCTGGCGGGGGTTTAATGGGCCAGGACGGTAGCAGCTGCCGCAGCCCCGAGCCCTTTAAATCCTCACCGGGGCCCCATGGCTGGAGCCCTGGGGGACGGCGGCGTGTCTCCCCAGAATTTAAAGGGCTTTAGGGCAGCGGCGCGGGAGCGCAGGGTAAGTACCCTCAGGGCCCCGCTGCTTTATTTACC